>CM060312.1:76275353-76297853 GCA_030674185.1 Monoplex corrugatus | reverse complement strand
GGAATGGATTCAGATTGAGCATCTCCAGAATGAATGTCTCATCAGCCCAGTTCTCGAAATTAAAAGGATTGAAGTGGGATTGAAGTTTTTATTTTTCAATTTCTATGCCTAGCACTTGGTTTTTACAAATTACGACAACAAAAGAAAACTGAACAGTTTCCCCTCTGACAGTCTCTCTGTCTCTGTCTCTGTCTGTCTGTCGCTCTGTCTCTGTCTCTGTCTCTGTCTGTCTGTCTGTCTCTCTCTAAATAGAAAAATACGGAAATCGACACAAAATATATCTCAGTACAAAGGACCTTATCAAAGCCTCAACCAATCACGTCATAGAAATCCACTCCTGAACAACACACCACACAGTCCCCATCCACTCTCCAACACACCTTATCCTGCCCATTACAAATCTTCACCTGGTCCATCCTCGACACATTACAATAACCAGAAACAACGAACAATAAAAACCAAAATATCACATTAACAACACGAAACCTTGTTCTTCCCTGAAGGAAAACTTTACCAGAAGAATAATGCCACCACCCCCAGAAATTTTCTCATAATTTAACTACATCTATCTCCAGAAGAAAATGACTCCTTTCCGGGCAAGGCAATATACAAGAGAAATCGGCTTTCAAAACACAATACCTAGCGTTCTAGACTCCTTGCCAGGGAC
Organism: Monoplex corrugatus; assembly: GCA_030674185.1. Lineage (NCBI taxonomy): Eukaryota > Metazoa > Mollusca > Gastropoda > Littorinimorpha > Ranellidae > Monoplex > Monoplex corrugatus. The sequence goes on along the minus strand of CM060312.1, from coordinate 76,297,186 downwards.
AGATTGGAATCCCCGCAAGGAATATACAAATTTTTAATGGATTTCGACATTTGCTATCGAAAGATAAGTGTAGTATGGACTGTCAGTTTGTCTGAAACTGTAATGGATCTTAGCAGCATCGTCTGTAATAGTGTGGTACTGAACTGAGTTAAATTGAAAGGGAATAGATTCAGATTGAGCATTTACAGAATGTCTCATCAGCCCAGTTCTTTAAATGATAGGTATTTAAGTGTAATTCACAGGTTTTTCATGTTTCGATGCTTAGCCTTGGTTTTAAAATTAACGACAAAAACAAAACAAAAAAAACTGAATAGTTTTCTCTCTGACAGACTCTCTCTCTCTCTCTGTCGCCCCCTCTCTCTCTGTCACACACACACATACACACACACACACACACACACACCACACACACACACAAACATATGCGCGCACACACATACACACACACGCGCACGTGCCACAAACACAAGCATACACATACATATACACTACTCACACACACACACACACACACACACACACACACACACACACACACACATACACACACACACACACACACACACAAACACACACACACACACACACACATACACACACAAACGCCCGCCCGCAAAGAGACCCTTTGACAGTTTGACAATTGTATTTCAAGATCCAAAACAAGTGTGACTGCCCGCGCCCAAGCAAACACAAACCAGAAGAACAAGAAAACCAATGTAAGCGCGTATCCAACGAGACAAAACAAAACAAGCGCAAATTTTCGGCCAACTAGCCTTTGTCAAGCGCGAACGCACGGTCACAGACAGATCACAGACACCAAACAATGGATAATAAAAACGGGACTAAAAACTTCCCTGCCGCCTCGTCCAGTGGGTAAGATTGTATTTCAGCCTGATCAAGACAACGGGAGTATTCTAAAATAAACAGCAACAGCACTGAAAATAACGAAATCCACTTACAGGCTAGTTCACCAAGACATGGTCAGTCTATTGTTGACCAAGATTGAATTTTGTATATTTCAAACAACAGAGAGACAGACAGACAAACAGACAGACAGAGACAGAGAGAGTAACAGAGACAGAGAGACAAAGACAGAGAGACAGAGACAGAGAGACAAAATGAATGACTGACAGGTGCAAAAAGAGACAGCCAAACACATAGACAGATAGGCAGAGAGAGAGAGAGATCGAGGGAGAGAGAGAGAGAGAGAGAGAGAGAGAGAGAGAGAGAGAGAGAGAGAGAGAGAAAGAAAGAGAGAGAGAGAGAGTGACTTTCAGAGACAGAAAGCCAGGGATAGAGACAGACAAACAGACTGACTGACTGACTGGCAGAGACAGAGAGAGAGAGAGAGTCAGATAGACAGACAGACAGACAGATAGGCAGAGAGTTTGAGAGAAAGGGAGAGAGAGAGAGAGAGAAAAAAAGACAGAGACAGAAGAAAAGAGAGAGAGAGAGAGAAGGAGAGAGAGAGAGGAGAGAGAGGAGAGAGAGAGAGAGAGAGGAGAGAGAGAGAGAGAGAGAGAGAAGAGAGAGAGAGAGAGAGAAGAGAGAGAGAGAGAGAGAGAGAGAGAGAGAAACGCGAACAGTCAAGTCCTTTTCGATCTAAAACCAATTTCCTGAAAAAAAAAATCTGTAAATAAGGAAAAGAATGGCAGAAAAAAAAGCCAGTATGGAGGAAGCTTTTAAAAAGAGTTCAGAGCCGGTGGCACAGAAGAACAATGATTGCGTTTTCTGTAATTGCTGTTATTTGAATGTCATACATTTCCCCTGTTCAGGGTATTCCGCATCACCGTGAACAAATATCTGTGGGCGTGTGTGTGTGTGTGTGTGTGTGTGTGTGTGTGTGTGTGTGTGTGTGTGTGTGTGTGTGTGTGTGTGTGTGTGTGTGTGTGTATGTGTGTGTGTGTGTGTGCGTGTGTGTATGTGTGTGTCTGCGTGTGTGTTTGTGTGTGTGTGTTTGTGTGTGTTAGTGTGTGTGTGTTTGTGTGTGTGTCTGTGTGTGCGTGTTGCATGTGCGAGTTTGCGTGCGCGTGTATGTGTGTGTGTTTTAGATGTGAGTGGAAGTGCATGTGTGTGCCTCTCTCTCTCTCTCTTTGCATGTGTGTGTGTGTGTGCGTGTGTGTATATATGTGTGTGTGTGCGTGTGTGTGTGTCTGTGTGTTCGTGTATGTGTGTGTGTTTTAATATGCGTGTGGATGTGCATGTGTGTGCCTTTCTCTCTGTCACTCACGCACTCTCTCTCTCTCTCTCTCACTCACTCTGTGCGTGTGTGTATAAGTGTGTGTGTGTGTGTGTGTGTGTGTGTGTGTGTGTGTGTGTGTGTGTGTGTGTGTGTGTGTGTGTGTGTGGAGGTGCATGCGAGTAGGTACTGTATATATGTTCCTCTCTCTGTCTTTTTTCATGCGTGTGTGTGCGTGCAAATGTGTGTGCAAGTGTGTGTGCCTGTGTGTGTGTGTGTATGTGTGTGCACGCGTGTGTGTGTGTGTATATATGTGTGTGGATGATTCATTCAAATTGCGTAGAAACGTAATTACAGATAAAGAGATCTAATCATAAAAGCAAACAACACAATAACGATATCAACAAAAACTTCATGTAATACAGAACCTTAGAAAACTTTAATAATGAGTGGTGTCTGTAAATCACAACATAGTTTTCAAATGCCAGTTTTGTGGACAGAAAGAAATTATTTTAATTTTTCGGTCCAGCAAAACTGTAATAAAAATGTGTCGTTATTTATATTTACTGCTTATCGATGATGCCTTTACTGCTTCTTCCAGAGCAAGTGTGTAATCAGTATAATTGTTATGTCTACTGCTATGGCTATAGATATGACATGTGACATTTTTTTTTCTAATATGTATACAGAGAAAATATATCAAACCCCGTATTTTTCGTGAACTGATAATGTTATATTGTGGTAATGTCTCTGTTTGTACGGACATCAATTAATATACGGATCCGCTCACATCCCTACAAACCCGTGTGTGTGGTGGTGGTCTTCGATTTAATGTCTATTCACTGAAGTGATTTTACACACACACACACACAAACAAACAAACAAACAAACAAAAAGAAAGGGGGGGGGGAGGGACGGGGGAAATGCAGGAGTGTGTGTATTGTTGTGTTTTTGTGTGTGTTGCTGTGTGTGAGTTGTGCGTGCGTGGTGGTGTGTGTGTGCGTGGTGCGTTGTGTGTATTGTGTATGTGTGTGTGTATTGTGATGTGTGTGTGTGTGTGTGTGGTGTGTGTGGTCTACGTCTGTGCGTGTGTGTGTATGTATATGTTTACGTGCGTGTGCCTGTGAGTGTGTGCATGCATCTGTTGTGTATGTATGTGCATGCTGCACGCGCGCGAGCTCTCTACTACGAGATTTAGATCAAGAAGTTGCGACAATCCCAACTACAATGTGAATTGGCAGACATGGAAGTATTCGTTTAAATCACATTTCTTACAGTGGCTGCGATATCAGCATGATTGGAAATGAGTGTCTTATTCTGTAACACTATCAAAAGCATGTAGACAGAAGAAATACCCTTACGCCGAAAATATAATCTAAAAACAAAATCCATGGTAATTCTTTGACAGCGGCAAATGGGCTTGTTTAATCTAGGAACACTGATGAAATTTAAGAAAGATTGCTTAAAATTCCTCAGAGGTTGTCTGTTATATTAACACCTTAGTAATACGATAACTGTTGTTGCTAGATGTGATGTTTGTATTGAATTCCTTGTTGTTTGAATGTGGTGTGTGTGTTGTGTGTGTTTGTGTGTGTGTTGGTGTGTGTGTGTGTGTAGTGTTGTGTATATGTGTTTTGTAGTGTGTGTTGTGGTGTGAGTGTGTGTGTGTGTAATTGTGTGTGTGCATTGTGTTGGTGTGTGTGTGTGTGTTTGGTATGGTTGTGTTGTGTTGTTTTTTGTTTGATGTGTGTGTGTGTGTGTGTGTGTGTGTGTGTGTGTGTGTGGTGTGTGTGTGTGTGTTTGTGTGTATGTGTCTGTGTTGTGTGTGTGTGTGTGTGTGTGTTGTGTGTGTGTGTGTGTGTGTGTGTGTGTGTTTTGTGTGTACATGTGTCTGTGTTTGTGTGTGTGCTGTGAGTGTATGTGTATGTATGTGTTTCTATGTGTGTGTATGTGTGTGTTTGTGTGCGTGTGTGTGTGTTTGTGTGTGTGGTGCGTGTGTGTGTGTGTTGTGTGTGTGCGTGTGTGTGTGTGTGTGTGTGTGGTGTGCTGTGTGTGTGTGCTTGCGTGCGTGTGTGTTATGTGTGTGTGCGTATGTGTGCGTGTGTGTGTGTGTGTGATGTGTGTGTGTTCGTGTGTGTGTGTGTTGTCAGTGTGTGTTTGTGTATGCGTGTGTGTGCATGCGTGTGTGTGTGCTTATGTGCGTGCGCGCGCGCGCGTGTGTGTATGTGTGCATATATGTGTTTGCGTGTTATTGTGCGTGTTTGTGTGTGTGTTTGAGTACATATATGTGCATGGGTGTATGTGTGTATGTATGTCTGCGTGTCTGCGTGTCTGGTGTCTGTGTGTGTGTGTTTGTGTGTGTGTGTGTGTGTGTGTGTGTGTGTGTGTGTGTGTGTGTGTGTGTGTGTGCTCTTCGCTAATGGGATTTAGATCAAGAAGTTGCAACAATCCCAACTACAATGTTGAATTTGGCAGACATGGAAGTATTCGTTACAAATCACATTTCTTACAGTGGCTGCGATATCAGCATGATCGGAAATGAGTGTCTTATTCTGTAACACTAACGAAAGCATGTAGACAGAAGAAATACCCTTACTGCCAAAAATGTATAAAAATCCATGGTTAATTCTTTGACAGCGGGAAATGGGGCGTTGTTTAATCTAGGAACACTGATGAAATTAAGAAAGATTGCGTAAAATTCCTCAGAGGTTGTCTGTTCATATTAACACCTTAGTAATACGATTACTGTTGTTGCTATATGATGTTTATATTGAATTCCTTGTTGTTTGATGTGTGTGTGTGTGTATGTGTGTGTGTGTGTGTGTGTGTGTGCGCTTGTGCGCGCAAAGCTCTCCGCTAAAGAGATTTAGATGAAGAAGTTGCAACAATCCAACTACAATGTTGAATTTGACAGATATAAAGTATTCGTTACAAATCACATTTTTATACCCGCTGCGATATCAGCATGATGGAAATAGTGTCCTATTCTCTAACACTATCAAAAGCATGTAGACAGAAGAAATACCTTACTGCCAAAAATATATCTCTAAAAACAAAATCCATGGGTATTCTTTGACAGCGGGAAATGGGGCGTTGTTTAATCTAGGAACACTGATGAAGTTAATGTCATCTCGCACGCATTCAACACACATAGAATGATTTATTCGAAGGTTATGCACGTGTGCCTGTGTGTCATAGATGTCTGTGCTTATCAGTTATTTGCAAAATTGGTATTTACAGCATGTAGTCTCATGAACATGTCTCGCTAAATGAAAGATTTGCGATTGTGAACGACCGAAAGGCCATGGTGCAATATTAACACTTTGACTCTTTCCCCTGCCACCAGCATACTGCATATTCAACCATGCTAGCAAAACAAAAACTTAACTCTTTGACTCCCATCACCACCATATCGAGGAAGCTGGGTGGATAGGGTGAGGGAGTCAAATGGTTAAGTTTTTGCAGTTGGTATCGGATAGGGTGCGGGAGTCAAAAGGTTAAACTGGCAGAACCATGAAACTAAAATGAAATAAACTAGTGTGAGTACAAACTGGTTAACTGTCAGTGAACTGATCGTTATGAAATAGGGTCTTTGATTTAATTTTCAACTCAACAACGTTCTTAAGCTCCCAATAACACAGGGAACATACCTAGAGTCGTACAATCAAAGGGCAAATGTATTATTTCTTCATCATCTTTTTTTTATATTTGTGAGGTCGTCTCTTTTTGGCTAAAATGATAATATTGTGTACAGTGGCCTTTGTCGTGTATGGCATCGGCAGCCATGTCAATAAAGAAAAGGTGACGTGTCGTTTGAACAATGGAATATCTTATAGCTGGTAATTAGCAAGCTAGGAAAGATTTCATACATATTTGTTTTGTCTCCATCACAAAGCTTGGTTTTTTTTTTCTGCCTTTGTTTCACTGTTATGTAGAGGAGGAGTGAACATTTCCGAAGAGTAAATGATCTGAGAGCATTTCAATTACTTTGTTTGTGGACCTTAGTTAAGGGGAAGGTATTACTGTGTTCCGCTGAGCTAATGGCAGTGCACTTGCATTGCATTACAGTATATTGCGTGATATACTTTTGTGTTTCTCTTACTGTAAATGCATTATGATAAATAACATTATATTGTAGGCCTATTATATAGGTTACTGGATATTTCATACGAATTTTGACATTAATTTCTTTATTCCTCGACAAAACAGTATGTTAATTCTAGATCAGATTAGTTTTGTTTCGACTTTGCTTTGTTGTGCTAATCACAAGATATAAGAGTAAAATGAGGTGCATATGGAGATGGAAGTGCGTACACTGAAAGGAACCATTGAAAAGTAGAGGAATGAGAGATTGGGAACAAGAGACTGAGAAATAGATGGACAGATACATAGACAGATAGATAGATAGATGGTGTGGATAGATAGAGAGGTAGATAAATAGATAGATAGATAGATGATAGAAATAGATAGATGGATAGATAGATAGATAAAAATAGATAGATGGATAGATGGACAGATAGAGATGTAGGTAAATAGATAGATAGATAGATAGCTAGAGAGAATAGTAGATAGCTAGATAGATAGATGAAACAGATAGATAGATAGCTAGATAGATAGATAGATACGATAGATAATATAGATAGTAGCTAGCTAGATAGGTAGATAGAGAGGATATGATTAGTTTTAAAGTAGGACTGAGTAGGAGGGATATGTAAGTAGTAGTAAAAACTAGGACTGAGTGAGATAAGTAGATAGGTAGAAGACTAGGTAAGATATATATATGATAATAGTAGAGACATGATATATATAGATATTATAGAACAAAGAGAGATAAATAGATAAGAGAGAGAGAGAGAGAGAAAGACAGACAGAAGAGAGAGGAGAGGTGTGACAGGTAGACAGAAGAGAGAGAGGTGGAGGGTGTGAGGTAGAGGGAGTTTCTGTTGTAATTTATTTCGTCTTGTTGCCAAGTCAGACCGAATAGCGGACTGAAGCATACAATTTCGTAAAACAAATTTAAGACACACGCAAGCCAACACAAAACGTTACCCCCTGTGGACGGTAGACACAGTAGTTGTCCAACGTCTCATTAGACGGTACATGCTAAGACAAGTGAGGCAAGAGCGACACGGTTTAGGTGGGACATTGATTCGCCGACGGACCAAAATAAAATATCTGATGAGGTGGAATAACCTCCCTTTACTGGCGAATTTACTGTTGTTGGTGTCTTTTTTTTTTTTCCTTTTACTTTCTTTTTTGTTCTGATTTTGTTTGTTTTTGTTGTGGTTTTTTTTTTGTTTTTTTTTTTGCTTTGTTTTTTTTTTTGAGTAAGTCGCTTAACAAAGCAAGAACAATTTTCCCGAAATGAAACAGAGATATACAAAGATATTCGTGAAATATGAGCGTTGTATCATTAACGAGGAACCGCCGTCACTAACGGGAACAAATCGTTTAATTGAGCAAATCTGACGTCAGATCAATTAGCAATTATTTTAGAAATCAGTGGCACGTCTTGTTCTCCATCAAAAGTGATGTAAATGCAACAAAACAGCAAATAAATAGCTAAACGTTTATGAAATAAAACAAGCTCCGTCCCTTTAGGGGATTTGAAAATGTCGGTTTTATAGGCCACTTTACCAGGAAAGGGAATTAGAGCACCTAGTCACAACAGAAAAGCTGGAGGGAAAGAGAACACCAGGTAGACCCAGAGAGAAAATAAGTGGACGGATTTGCAGGGTGGCTGAGGACAGAGAAGGTGGAAGATGTGCTTGCGGTCACAAGGGATAGATGCATATGGAGGGCCACGATCACCAACGCCATGCGGCAGGGTCAAGTGATGATGATAATGAACAAGTACGGTACGTAGCGTACCACCTCGCAGGGACACCATCTCCATTCACGCTGTGGGGATCATTCGTTATTTTTGTATGCTCTTTAGGTTTCAACTAAGTAACATAACTCTTGAGAGTCACGGAGTTATCTCCCATGTAGAATTTTTCAAACCCAACACAGTTTGCGCTACTCATTCAGCTAGCATAGACGCAGCCACAAAGCATAAAGTGGTAAGCTCAGAACATTCCTAGGTTTGTTACCCGTTTGCGTCAGGAAACCCGTTAACGGCAAGCGTCGCTATCTGCCCCAGTCTAAGTCTAATGTTTTTTCACTTTATAGTATTTCATAGAAGTTCTTCGTCTGATCTTTCTTTTGTTGTTGTGTTTTTTTTCTGTTTTCTGTTCCTGTCTCCCTCTTTGAGGTTGGTGGTGGTCATTGCTTTGATGTCAGTGCACTTGAGTGATTTTAGACAAAAGAAACAAGAGAAGAAAAAAAAATGAAACAAAGAAAAAAAAAACTGGTGTGGTGGGGCAGCGTGCAGGTAAAGAAAAAAGCAATCGGAGGAGTGAAGGGAAAAGTTCACAAATGAGTAAAGTTACCATAACCAACAATTTGAACAATAAACTTGCTAAATGTAACAATGGATATCGATTAGAACAAACTATAAATATTTCGCTGCAGGGCTTTTTGACAGGCTATCACCCCCTTTGTTTCCTTATGTGTGTGTGTAGCTTTGTTTTTTCCTTTGAGATATTTCTTTTGAGATTGTAGAGTTGGAATAGATCTATATCGTCACATATGCCTATACTCTTTCTTCTTCTGTCATAGAAAACCTCATTCACATGCCCATGGGGTATAAAGCCAGGAACTCAAGTTTGTCAGAAAAGGAAAAAAAAATCAGATGGGATTTAGGAGAAGAACAAGAGAGAAAATACATAATGGACGAGTGTATGACAGTGTAGTTTTCACAAAAAATGGAACAGGTTCTCTGGCACGCTAACCTTTACAAATATGATTGTGAAAAGAAAGAGAAGACTATAAACAACCACAACAGCAACAACAACAACAAACAAGCAAAACAAAACCCCCAAAAAGAAAGAAAGAAAGAAAGATAGACAGAAAGAAAGAAAGGAAAGAAAGAACAGTAAAGAAAGAAAGAAACAAACAAACTAAAAAAAAGAATATTCCCAATAAAACGAATACTACAAAACAAAAAGAAACAACGTCAACGACAACAACAACAAAACGAAACAGTTTAGAAAGTTGCGAAAAAAGTTTTTTCCCTGTGCAGATTATGTCAAACTTTTATTACAGACACCGGCATATTTGCTATTCAATTCTGTGTGTAAGAGGAAAGAAGCACAGAAGAGGTGTAAATCTGTTATTTTACGAGTTTGGAGGACGAAAACGGTGGCCAAAGTTTGTATGAGTTGGAACAATTGAATAACATGCTGGGGGTGATTTTAAGAGAAGGCAATCGCTGTGGTTTGCATAAAAACATGCGGAAAGCTGTCAGGATTTTTGTGGCTTGTGCTGTTTGATTGAAGACGTTCGGAACTGATGCCAGAGAGTTTCATGCAAACAGCTTGGTAAGTGTACATTATGTTTTGAATGTCTTGTTGCAAATTGCATTTTGGCAGAGGAGATTTCTAAATACCCACACCTTATTTATATGTAACCGCCCCCTCGTGTATATTTCAATACAAAATGGAATAATACATGTGTAGAATGTGTATGTATGTATGTATGTATGTATGTATGTATGTATACACGTATGCATGTATGTATGTATGTATGTATGGATGGATGGATGAATAGATCGATGGGTGTGTGGATATGCATTTGTTTGTATGTGTACGTGTGTTATGTTTGTTTTCTGTGTTTGAATAGCATTCACTACACACCGAAGACAAAGCATAGAGACTACGCAGCAACATGCGTTACCTTTATAATGTCTATAAAACCTACAGAACAATTTCAAAGGAACATACAAAATGTCAATACATGTAATCCAACAAGCCAGAAAATGGTCTGACCCACTGTTTTGTCACTGTTGTGAAATTGATACACATTTCTGCTTCCTAATTGTAATCTTTCAACAGATTAGCTCCTATGAAACCAGAAAAACACGAAGATAGAGTCAGAACGCGTATTTAATACAACCAGACAAAAACAGGCGCAAATGTTTGACCAACTAGCCTTTGCCAAGCGTGAATGAAAGATCACAAACAAACAAACATCAGCTACAAAAAATTAGAAGAAAAAGACTGAAACTTCTCTGCTGCTTCGTCCAGTGGGAGAAGAGGACTAATTTTTTGTTGTTGAATTCAGATTAGTTACTGTGTCACACTGGCAGGAATATTTTTGAAAGTCAGAAATTTAAAGGGAGAAAGCGAATACCTCTTTGCCATCATCTTATTATCTTTTTTTGTCCCTGTTAGTCGACCAAGCCAGTGTTTACCCTTTCGTTCTTTCCAAGCATGCTATGATTGGCCATGCCATTAGACAGGAAGTACAGGTTTTGTTTATGGTAAAGGAATACCTAATGTCTTGTAATTAGGAAGCAGTAAAGATTAATGTTTCATTTTTGTTTTGTCTCTGGTAGAACGCTTGCAGTTTGCAGCCGTAGATCCTCGTACGGCCGTCGTGGAAGAGGCGGTGTATATTACTGATAACAACAGCATCTCGATGGCTGACATTTTATATTCACTTAATCTGAAGAGACATTGCTATACAGCGTATAACATTGACTATTATTGTTTTGCATGGTATTGTATTGCATTGCATTGTATTTTAATGGACTGCATCGTATCACATTGTAGTGACGTTGTTATTATAAGATTTTAATATCAATTCCTACGCATGGATACAACCAAACTCTAGGCACCGGCTGATGTTGAATTATGTCAGTGTGGGATAGTTACAAGAGACGTGCATATCATACGCCGTGTAGGAGGAGGTGGGTGATACTGACGACTATGCAGCAAGATGAATATCCTGCTAACTCAGAAAACATGAACTAACTGAAACTGAAACTGAAACTCAGAAAACCAAAGGCAGCTAGGGACAAACATCTAAGGAAGTTAAATATCGTCCATCTGCATAATAGCAAGAACATCCTCCAAGACAAGCTCTAGGAAAAAAAATCCGACATACATGTAGAGATGGACAGAGATTATAGCAAAAACTGAAATCCTTAGAAGAAACTATCTACAGCACTGCAGTTGATACTCGAGTTTCATAAAAACTGAATTGTAAGGACTGGTTCAGTGAATGAGATGAAGAGAAGAAGAGAACAAAAAACTTATTGACGAACATCACACTACTTCAGGAACATCTCAACTACAAAACCTGTGACTAGGGGAAGCAAATTTCTGTAATCGTGATCATGAATTGTTCCTGTGTACAATCATTCTCAAAATTCATTTGAATTCACTGCGCATTGCACATAATCAAACTTCTTTTAATGGAGCACAGAGAACTCAAGCTGTTGGGCGAGTTGACCGCCCAGCCCCCTATGAGTGTCAAGAGTTAAGGGCCATGACACTTGCTTGATGGGGTCCTCCTCTGAGGACCTTCTGCTGTCTGGCTATCCCCAGAGTTTCTTACTACTACTATTGCTACTGCTACTACTACTACAACTACTACTTCTACAACAACTACTACTACTAAGTATAATGATAGTAGTACTAATAAAAGTAGTAATAACAGTAACAATGATGATAATGTTGATGATGTTGATGATGATGATGATGATGATACTACTACTACTACTGGTAATGATATTACTACTATAACAACTACTACTACTTCTACTAATGCTATTAATAAGGCGCCAAATCTTGATATAAAAATCGAACCAAAACACTTACTCTTATTTTTCACCGAAGCAAGCACCCACAACGGTCAAAACTGCAGGACACAAAGCACACGCAAACAGGGAAGAAGATGACAGGAAGGGAGTCGGACGAAAGATGGGCACGTAGAGGGAATGGCTGCTGGACAAAAAGGTATGTCTTCATGTTAGACTTGAAGGAACACAGGAGTATGTGATTGTCGAATAGAAAGAGGAAGCTCATTCCAGTTGTACGGACCAGACGCAGAAAAAGAGCCACAACCGACTGTAGTACATCTGTTATAGAAAATTGTGGAAACAAGTAGTATAAAAACGAGAGTGCAGAGGTCGGGGAGGAGTGTACATTCGGAGGTGGTCACACAAATAAATAGATGCAGTATCATTGATACATATGTAATGCATAAGGTATTGAGTTTGCTGTGGTTAGAAACTCTGGGAAGAGCCGGACAGCAGAAGGTTCTCAGAAGAGAAACCCCCGTCAAGCAAGTGTTTCGGCCCTTAACTCCTGACACTCTAAGGTTCATGACGTCTGGATGTCGCCATTTTTTAAAATTAGAAATTTGTCTTCCCTCTGGAATGGAACCCGTACATATTAGGCGGTGAGGTTTCTCAAGGCAGAGTCATCCTTGTGACAGATGACTTAACCACTTGGCTATCGCTCACCAGCAACGTGTGGAGGAATTTTAAGCCTTATGAAGTTCACTTTTGTTCCTCCTGGTCCAGATCCAGCTGGAGATCTTTTCTGTTGCCTCTGCCATTGCCTTTGGAGCTCTGGTCCTCTCTCTCCCCGACATTGAGAGCTCCATCGTGAGATCATAGACTGATGTGTCTATCAACCCCCTTGCTTCAACCTCTATGAGGAGGACTTTGGCTTGAAAGCCAGATGTCCTCAAGTTACTGGCTAGGCTGGCATACATTTCAGTGTTGTAGATATGGGCTTGCTCCATTCTACTTCTGTACACATTACAAACATACCAAATACCAACACACTACTACCAACACACTACCAACACACTACCAACACACTACCAACACACTACCAGCAAACTACCAGCACACTACCAACACACTACACAGCAAACTACCAGCACACTACCAACACACTACCAACACATTACTACCAACTCACTATCAACTCACTACCAGCACACTACCAGCACACTACCAACACACTACCAGCACACTACCAACACACTACGAACACACTACCAACACACTACCAACACACCACCAACACACTAACTACCAGCACACTACCAACACACTACCATACACCACCAACACACTACCAACACACTGCCAGCACACTACCAACACACTACCAACACACTACCAACACACCACCAACACACTACCAACACACTACCAACACACCACCAACACACTACCAACACACTACCAACACACTACCAACACATTACAAACATACTACAAACACAACCGTCAACACAGAACCAACACTACCAACAACACCACCAACCACCACTACCAAACACACACACCAACACACTACCAAACAACTACCAACACACCCACCAACACACTACCAACACACACCAACACACTACCAACACACACCAACACACCACCAACACACTACCAACACACACCAACACACTACAACACACCACCAACACACTACCAACACACACCAACACACTACCAACACACTACCAACACACTACCAACACACTACCAACACACTACCAACACACTACCAACACACTACCAACACACTACCAACACACTACCAACACACTACCAACACACTACCAACACACTACCAACACACCACCACACACTACCAAAACACTACCAACACACTACCAACACACCACCAAAACACTACCAACACATTACAACAACTACCAACACACCGTCAACACACAACCAACACTACCAACACCACCACCAACACACTACCAACACACTACCAACACACTACCAACACACTACCAACACACTACCAACACACTACCAGCACACACCAGCACACAACCAGCACACTACCAGCACACTACCAGCACACTACCAGCACACTACCAACACACTACCAAAACACTTCTATCACACTACCAGCACACTACCAGCACACTACCAACACACTACCAAAACACTTCTATCACACTACCAACACACTACCAGCACACTACCAACACACTACCATCACACTACAAACATACTACTATCACACTACAAACACACTACCAGCACACTCCCAACACAATACAAGCACACTACCAACACACTACCAGCACATTACCAACACATTGTAGAACACTACCAACACACTACCAACACATTACCAGCACACTACCAACACACTACCAGCACATTGTAGAACACAACCAACACACTACCAACACACTACCAACACATTGTAGAACACTACCAACACACTACCAGCACACTACCAGCACACTACCAACACACTACCAGCACATTGTAGAACACAACCAACACACTACCATCACACTACCAATACACTTCCAACACATTACCAGACACACTACCAGCTCACTACCAACACACTACCAGCACACTACTACCAGCACACTACCACCACACTACAACACACTACCAACAAACTACCGACACATTGCCAGCATACTACCAACACACTACCAACACACTACCAGCACACCACCAACACACTATTACCAGAACAGTACAAGTACACTACTACCAACACACTACCAAAACACTACCAACACACTACCAGCACACTACCAACACACTACCATCACACTACAAACATACTACCATCACACTACAAACACACTACCAGCACACTACAAACATACTACCATCACACTACAAACACAATACGAGCACACTACCAACACACTACCAACACACTACCAACACACTATCAACACACTACCAACACACTACCAGCACACTACCAACACATTAATGCCAACACACTACCAACATACTACTGCCAACACACTACCAACACACTACCAACACACTACCAACACACTACCAACACACTACTGCCAACACACTACCAACACACTACCAACACACCACCAACACACTACCAACACACTGCCATCACACTACCAACACACTGCCAGCACACTACCAGTACAATATCAGCAATTTACCAGCACACTACCAACACACTACCAACATACCACCAACACACTACCAACACACTACCAACACACCACCAACACACCACCAACACACTACCAACACACTACCAACATACCACCAACACACTACCAACACACTACCAACACACTACTGCCAACACACTACCAACACACTACCAACACACTACCAACACACTACCAACACACTACCAACACACTACCAACACACTACCAACACACCACGAACACACTACCAACACACTACCAGCACACTACCAACACACCACCAACACACTACCAACACACTACCAACACACTACCAACACACTACCAACACACTACCAACACACCACCAACACACTACCAACACACTGCCATCACACTACCAACACACTGCCAGCACACTACCAGTACAATATCAGCAACTTACCAGCACACTACCAACACACTACCAACATACCACCAACACACTACCAACACACTACCAACACACCACCAACACACCACCAACACACTACCAACACACTACCAGCACACTACCAACACATTAATGCCAACACACTACCAACATACTACTGCCAACACACTACCAACACACTACCAACACACTACCAACACACTACCAACACACTACTGCCAACACACTACCAACACACTACCAACACACTACCAACACACTACCAACACACTACCAACACACTACCAACACACTACCAACACACCACGAACACACTACCAACACACTACCAGCACACTACCAACACACCACCAACACACTACCAACACACCACCAACACACCACCAACACACTACCAACACACTACCAACATACCACCAACACACTACCAACACACTACCAACACACTACCAAGAAACTACCAACACACCACCAACACACTACCAACACACTACCAACACACCACCAACACACTACCAACACACTACCATCACACTACGAAAGCGTACGTGTTCATGTGTATGTGTGTGTGTGTGTGTGTGCATGTGTGTTTTGTGTGCCTATGTGTGTGTGTGTGTGTGTGTGTGTGTGTGTGTGTGTGTGTTTGTGCACGTGCTCGCGCTGATACGTACTTGTATGCAAGCCTTCATGCATACGCGTGCATGTATGGTCACCAACATACATTTTTTATGCATTCACGCACATATCTACGCGTTTGCATGTATGGTTTTGTCTTCTTCTTTCCCTCAAAGCCTGATTTTAACCGGCATGACATCATGGTCATAGCTAAGGACCAAGGCCACACCATCAGGATCTAGCCGACCCAGGCCACTCGTTGGAGGAGACCTATTCTACTGCCAATGCTTTCCACCCGTGCCTAGGGTCTGGAGCTCTTTTGAAGTGGGTGTTTCTGCAGAGGGGTGCCGGCTCTGTCTTGAAGAGGCATCCTTGAAGAGCCGATACCTGAAATTAGATACGTGACAAGATGGATAGGCCCTTCTCAACAATCTTTTATTTCAAGCATTCAAGTTTTTGTTTTCCACGTCTGTCTGTCTGTGTCTCTCTCTCCCTCCCTCTCTCTATCTCTTTGTCTTTCTCTCTCTCTCTCCCTCCATCCCTCTCTCCCTCTATCTCTCTCTGTCTCTGCCTCTGTCTCTCTGTCTCCCTCCCTCCCTCCCTCTCTCTATCTCTTTGTCTTTCTCTCTCTCTCTCTCCTCCATCCCTCTCTCCCTCTATCTCTCTCTGTCTCTGCCTCTGTCTCTCTGTCTCCCTCCCTCCCTCCCTCTATCTCTTTGTCTTTCTTTCTCTCTCTCTCTCCTCCCTCTCTCTCTCTCTCTTCTCTGTCCCTCTCTCTCCCTCCCTTCCTCTCTCTATGTCTGTCTCTGTCTCTTTGTCTCTCTCTCTCTCTTCTTCCTCTCTCTCTTTCTCTCTCCCTCCCTCTCTTCAAATATATTCTTTGACTGAAAGTTTAATAATTGTCTTCTTGGACTATGTATGTTCTGTAATGTTTCATGTACTTTAAGTGTAATGTGGACCCTCTTTTTTTTTTCAAACTTTTCAAAATTCTTTTTGGACAAAACACAAATAAATACAACGTTTGCTGAACATTATTACAATATCATAAAGAAAGAAAAAAGAACAAGATGCGTATACAATGGATTGAGCAAAAGTTATGTACATGCGACATGTCTGTTATGTTTTCTTAAACAATATAAGGTCGTTTAGTTTATACAGTTTTAGATTTTAGTTGTTGTTGTTGTTGTTTGCTTGTTTGTTTGTTTGTTTGTTTGTTTGTTTGCTTGTTTGTTTGTATTTCATTGTATTCTCTCAGTAAAAAGGTCAACGATAAACGCATTAGCAAAGCAAGATTATCCGCATGAGCCCAAAGTTCAAAACACATACAAAACGCCTACATCTTCATCAAAGGTTCTATGTGCATGAATTTACAGTCATTTACAATTATATGTAAGACAAACAATCAAATATAACCAGGCAGGTCATACAGAAATCACGCATTCATCTCATAAAGAAGCCAAATGTCACATCAAACTTCATTTGAAAGTCTCATCAAACTTCATCTGTTACCAGGGACAAATATGGCAACCATTTTTCTTTAAAAGCGTGTGAATTCCAGCTCAGTTTTGCATTATATTCTTCTATTTGATATTTTTTGGAAAGATATCTAGTAAAAGAGATGGTGTTTGGTAGATTTTTTTCGAGTTTACTTTTGTAAATATACATTTTTCCTAAGATTATTATTAGGTCAAGTATTGCATATGTGTGCATGTTTTCGTCAGCTCCAAATAAAATTAAGTTTTCAGTTAATCTTATGTTTGCACAAGTCGCGTAACTTGACCTCAACACATCTCCTATCCTTTCCCAGAATCTGTTGACATGTGGACACTTCCAAAATATGTGATCAATGCTGTCTTTCCTTTCCAAGCAAAAATCACAGTGGAAGTTATCTACAAGTCCCATTTCTCTTAAAATGATATTAGTTCCTAGAATTCTATGCACAATGCGTATTTGAAACCATTTTAGTTTACATTCTTGTATTTTGTGAATTTTCATAAACACTTTTTTCCATGGGAAGTTTGTTTCCAGTTTTTCTAATCATTTAGAACAGGAATTTGGAAGTGTGTCATCTGTTGTCAAAATATCATAGTATAGCCGTGCTCCTTTTCGTATTGAGTGAATTGTTTTCAGTGCAGCAGGGATATCACGTGGTATGTTCAGTTTTGTTTCTTTTACGTATTTCTTAATCGATGCTTTGCATCCGTTATAAAAAAGAAAATTCACATTCATATTATATTTTCTATTAAAGTCATCATGTGTCATAAATGATCCGTTATCATTTTAAAAATGTGCAATGCAATATACGCCCCTTTCAATCCAATTAACAGATTTTATTACATCATTTCCGATCTTAATTTTTTCATTAAATAAAATTGGTTCTGAAAGTAAGTCTGTCGGTGACACTAATTTTATACTTCTGCAGAAACTGTTATATGCTTTAAAAATGTGTTTCCAGAATACATTATCATTAGCTTGGTATAATCCATAGCTAAAACCATATTTTTCTTTCATTTAGAAAAAGATAGACTTCACTAGAAATATTTTTCCATTTGTGTTCTGTCGTTTTTAACTTTCTCAACCAGGAAAGTTTTAAGGCTGTAATAAATTTCTCAATATCTGGCATATTCAAACCTCCATTTTGTATGCTTTTTTGAGATGTTTTTCGTTTGAGTTTGTCACGTTTGCCTTGCCAGATAAAAGAAAAACACATTCTGAAGATATTTTACAAATTCTTCAGGTGGATCTGGGAGCAGAATCCACAGGTGAATTAGTTTGGATAAGATAGAGATTTTAATACTGCAACCCTTCCTAGAGGTGTTATACTTCATTTCACCCAGACGTTAAACAGAGCTCTCGTTTCCGATATCTTTTTCTGAATAATTTATTTCTTCACATCTGTTTAAGTCATTTGTAAACCAAACACCTAAAATTTTGAATCTTTTGGGATTCCAGTGTATATTTCGATGATGCATATATCTGATATTTGATCCCTTTGTATTCCCTAACCATACTGCCTGCGCTTTGTCAGCATTCATAAAAAGCCCTGAAGTGCTTCCAAATTTTATAACAAGGTGTATAGATTTCTCAAAAGATAATTTATCTCCATTATTGATTAATTGAGTGTCATCAGCAAATTGAGATATTTTATGTTCTTCATTGTTCACCACAATGCCTTTCACATAATTATCTTCTCTTATCATGATTGCTAATATCTCCACACATAATACAAACAAATAAGGAGTAAGGGGGTCACCTTGTCTACAGCCTCTTTCTATAGAAAACCAATTTACAGTTTGGCCGTTAACAATAACTGTTTATTTTATGTTTTTGTGAAACGTTTCTATCCATTTGCATATATTTTTACCAAATTCTTATGCCTTTAGAACTTTGAATAGAAAATGCCAGTCCAAGGAATCAAAGGCTTTTTCAAAATCTAGGCAAAGTAAGAATCCAGGTAGTTTTTTTGTATCTAATAACTAATTAAATCATAAATCAACCTAATATTGTCTCCGATGTATCTGTTTGCAATAAAGCCTGTTTGATCTTCACAAATTAAGTTTGGAAGTATCATCTTGATTCTGTTGGCTATGCATGTAGCCCCAATCTTGTATAATACATTAAGAAGTGAGATAGGCCTCCAGTTCTTTATGCACTCCCTTGGTTTATCAGGTTTGGGGATGCAAGTTATAAGTCCTTCTTGTTGGGTTGCTGAAAGTTCCCCGTCTCTAAATGACTGGTTTAAGGCTCTCACAACAAATGGACCAAGCCTTCTGCAAAAGAATTTGTAAAATTCTGCCCCAAATCCATTTGTTCCTGGGCTCTTTCCATTCTTCATGTTTTTTAATGCAAGTTCCGCTTCCTCCAAATTTATTTGTCCTTCCAATGAGTTTCTATCTTCGTTGGATAACTTTGGGTGTTCTTTTATTAAATCTTGTATTTCACATGCTTCTAAATTTCTCCTCGTATATAGCTTTATATAGAATGTATGTAGCCTACTTCTTGGTTTATCTTTTCGGGTTCATCTATTAGAGCTTCATTTTGATCAATAATCTTGATCATACTTTTATTTATAAAGTGTCGTTTTTCTAAGTTACAGAAAATTTCGTTATTTTTTCTCCTTCAGCAGTCCATTTTGCTCTTGATCTGAGTATAATGGTTTGTATTTTCTTTTCTTTCAATTGAATCAGTTCTTGGGTTTTTTCTTTCATTAGCTTTATGTCTGCTTCAGTCCTATTTTCTTTTCTTTCTAGTTGTTCAAGTTCCCTAATCAGTCTAGTTTCCTTTTCTGTTGCTTTCTTTTTTTCTCATTGTTGCATAAGCTATAGTTTTAGATCTTATTTTCATGAGTAAAAAAGCAATGAACAACTTATCTGGAACACTGAGATTGATTTCCATCAAGGAAACATTATCAAGCGTAGATGTATCATAATGTTCGGTAGAATATTCTAATATAACTTCATCTATCAGGTTGTTTATTTTTTCTTCTACATATTGTTTTTCTTTCAATAAGGAGCAGTTGAACTTCCAAAATGTGTTATGTTTTATATCTTTGCCAAAGTTTAGTTTCAGAGTTAACATTGAGTGATCAGATCTATACCTAGGTATGATATCTGTGTCTTCAAAGTTCAGCATGAGATTTTCAGACAGAAGAAAAAAATCTAGTCTACTTTGCTTTAAAGGTGACGTCTTTCGCCAAGTAAAACGTTTAATTTGCGGATTTTGTTCTCTCCAGACATCTGTTAAGTTTAGTTGCAGCATCATATTTTCGACTGCCTCTTTTGCTTTTGGATTGTTAATATTGATATAGTTGTCATAGTCTAGATATGGATCAAGGACGAGGTTCCAGTCACAATTGGATAAAATTTTGACTATCTTTGTTTGGGCCATAAATATTTATCAAGACAATACCTTTTTCCATTATATTCAAAGATATAATAATAAAGTTACCATTCTCGTCTTTTTCTACTTTGTTAACCTTAAATTCAAAGTTATTATTAGGCAATATCGCTACTCCCCTTGCATTAGATTTGTGCAAAATACTTTTCTTTTTCTGAAGTGGAAGCGCACAATGATGAGGGGTCTTCTACCCGGCTGAGGGGGGCCAGTGTGGTGCGCAACTTCCAGGTCACTTTCTTTGGCGGTCACTCCAATTAGGTCACTGAAAATTTTTACACATTTATTGGCACACATGTCTGCAGTTTCCTCCTTTTCTTCAGGCACATTATACACCCGGAGGTTCCAACGTCTGTCGTACTGTTCATTTGTCATTCAGATTGCTCTGAAGTTTCAAGATAGTCTGATCTTGCTGGTTCACGCGATCCTTCAATTCAGAGTTTTCTTTCTTAACTGATGACAGAACATTTTTAATATCGTCCATTTATTTTTGAATATCGAAGAATTTCGCTCCTAGTTTGTCCATTCTATCAGTTATTTTATCACTCATTTTATTTATGTCTGCTTTCAACTGTACAATGTCTTTACTCACTAATGAGTCCAGGCGCTTCATAATATCATCCAATGTGGTTTGGCTCCCCATGTCGTCGTTGTTGTCTTCCTCACCCGAATCAGAAATCTGGTGAAAAATTCTTTTTTTCTCTTGTTGTAACTTTGGAGTAAGGGGGCTCGAGTCACTAGAGGATGTCGACGGTGCTTTTCTCTTTTGCGCTGGCGATTTGAAGTAGCTAGTGATCGACATTACCGGCCACACATATCAAAAATCATAGTCCTACACCCTTGATACAGTCACAAACAATATGGTAGAGATCTCATGCAAACAACTGTCACTTGCATTCTATATCGTGAAAGATCGTAACGAAGCTAGTGTAGGAA
>CM060312.1:76240353-76272853 GCA_030674185.1 Monoplex corrugatus | reverse complement strand
TGTTGCCAGTCACTGACAGACAGCTGATCAGCCAGAGAAACCCTCGGTACATTGCGGAATTAAGTAAATCTTCACACGATGAAATTTCGTCTTTTGGAGCACAGCAAAGGTTCTCATCGAAATTAAAAGGTAGTATTTCATTACAACACAGTCTATAGTTTTCTGTGGTTATGTTATTAAGATGGAAAAGGTTTCTGAATACATCCACAGGAAAGGTTTTCACGGGACTGTCATGCATATAGAGTTCAGTCAACTTAGGTGTGAACTGGAAACCACTGGAGCTGATAGTATGAATGGTGGAAAAAGTTAAATTAAGTTTCTGCAGACGCAAGAATTTGGACAGGACCTTGGTGTCCAACACTGTCAATGTGGTGTAGGACAGATCGATCTCTGTCAGAGCACTTTGTGTGGTGACAGATGAGGCGTCAGTGCAGAGAGAGGTGAGAGGATTGTTGGACAGAGACAGTGTTTGTAGGTTCATTAAATCAACAAAATGAGTCATGTTGACATCCTGTAGTTTGTTGTCAGAAAGATCAAGGAACCTCAAATTGGACAGTGTCATGCTGGTCAGATAAGCTACAGAACAATGGGCCAGAATCAGATGAATAAGATATGGAGGTTGATTCACACCAGACAGATCAGACAGATTCATACCAGAGCCTGTGGCATCCAGGTAACGAAACTGAGGGTAGAGTGATGCAGAGAAAGGCTGATGGCACAGAAATGAGTGACCATGACACCAACAACCCACAGGACAGGTCACATCACACAGCAGTTCATCATCGTGAAGGGGGCAGTGAGGCCAGCCATCACACAGATGGTCAAAATGTAGACATATATTTGATGTTCTGCATCGAAAGAACCCTGGACAGGTCAGTTGATTACATCCTTCTTCATCCTCATGGTCCATACAGTCGTACATTCCATTGCATCGTGTGTAGACAGGCAGGCAGTCATTGAACTTACCAGGACAAAGATAGTGGCTGTCGGGACAGGACTCAATCGACGTCATTGGCGTTACAGTAAAAGCGTTGATGCCATTGAAATTGAGGAGAGCAGGAGAAGGAAAGTATGGAGACGCTTTGCTCGTTCCACCAGAGCCTTTGAGTCTGTCACAAAATTCATCTGATTCATCCAGACAATGGGACACTCCGTCACACATGTTGTCATAAGACACACACTGACCGTTAGTACAGGTAAACATGTTGACACAAGGAGGATGTTGACAAAAAGACTCATCACTCTTATCCAGACAGTCAGGTCTGAAGTCACATACCAGGGTGTATGGCAGTGTGGTGACGTCATCACCACAGGTAAACAAGGGGACAGAAGTGTGGCGGTGATCTGTTGAATCCTGTCTATATGATGAGTGACTGACAAAACTACAAGGTGTGTGTCTTTGACCACACACATAATACAGATGTGAACCACATGACAGGAATGTATGAGTCATGTGATTATCCTGACATGTGGTCAGAGACTGTTGTCCTGTGGGAAAGAACGAGTGTGTGTTGTTCAGTGATATTGCCACTGGATGACTAGAGCTCTGTGTTGTCTTATTTGTCTTGAATTCACAAATTGCACCTCTAGGCCAAGCAGCACGGTCTATGTTTAGTACTGAAAGCCCAAACGAATCTACTTCGATATGTGCGTTTTTAAATCTCCCCACTAAAGCGGTACTCGGCATAGTATCAACTGTATGATACAGAACAGTCCAGTCCCCGCTATATATTGTCTTTCTATACATATTTGGAACAGACATACCACCATAATACAAACCAGTCCAAGCACTGTACCAAACAAACCCGTGTCGCTTGGTACCATTCAGAATCACACTGTGCCAGTCATATTCACAATAGGGTACCCCCGGTCTACCTCCCTGTGAGCCACAGTACTCCCTAGCTGCTCTGATGTTGTTTCTCCCTTCAACATTAAATCTACGTATAACGTCAGGGTTGACAAATTGATAGCAGTGGTTACATAAGGCCACCAAACCCTGACAACCAGGACTGCTGAAGGGACATTGTTCTGTTTCATCCTGTCCATCTTCACAATCTGTCTCCAGATCACAGTCCAGGTGATGCTGAAAACTAGAATAGTGAGTTACAGAACAATTGAATAAGCCACTGGATAGACATTTAGGCGTTGTAGAGTCATTGTGGTAGGAAAATAAAAGTTCAAAGCAACGTCTTTCAGCACACCCAGCATTTGTAAAGTCACCATTGATGCTGGCTTTTGTGGTCTTCAAGATGTGGACACGGTTATAGTCATCGTCATAGTTACTGCGCCACACTATTGTGTTAGAACCTTTTGAATCATGCATATACAGTGTGAACTTTGTGTTATGAAGATACGCGAACCAGATAAAACTGACCATAACGAGATTGCCAGCAGGAACAGTTAAACTGCACTTCACCACATGACGTTTAGATTCCTTGGGTTTATACACTGTGATGTATCCAGATGTTTTTGATGTCATTACAACAGACATGTACCTCAATGACTTATTCTGTGGTAGTAACATTTCTTTTAACAGACAGAAATAAAAAAATAAAGACAGAAATAAGAAGAAAAGATTTTTTTTAAAAAAGAAAAAGAAAGAAAGTAAGAATAGATGGAACAAAGAAGAAACGGAAGACTTAAAAAAAAGTAAGTAGGAGGAGGTAGAGTGTTGGCACGAAAAAAAGATATACAAGAATGAGACATATCACAACATTAACCAGACACCCCGCCCCACCCCATCCACACCTGCGAATGAAATATTTTTCATTGTTTCATATTCATTTATAAGAAGAAACACAGATATGCGATAGCCATGTGGTATTATCAAAGATTTAAAGTTCAGAATCCATACAAGACTTCCACATTCTCAGAAACCCTTCATAATCTTTAAGTCATTGCTGATTTGTGCTTTGTTTATTGCTACTTGTTGTTGTCGAAATAAGCCAGGCATATCAACATACAGCTGTGGACCAGCATGGCAATGCTCCTAGCAGGATGGAGTGGGTTAACATGTGACTCATAAGATATATTCCAGTTTTTCAACTAAAGGAATATCAAGTATAAGTCTAACCCAGGTAGATATGGTTTATAAGCAGTAATGACAACAACAACAATGTAATAATAATAATAATGATAACAATGATAATGATACTACTACTAATGATAATAATAATGATAATAATAACACTAATAGTAATAATCAAGAAGAGAGCTCTTGAATGTTATATAGAACCGATAATGTTACACGGTTGTGAGGTGTGGAAAGTCAACAAGCAAAGCCAGAACAAGATTGAGGCAGCCGAGATGTGGTTTGTAAGAAGAATGTCAAGAGTTCCATGGACAGCAAAGAAAACAAACGAGACAGTCCTGATGGAGGCAGACACAAGAAGATCATTGATAAGGAAGATTAGGAAAAGACAGGCAACATTTATAGGCCATTTTATGAGGAATGGGGAATGAGAGCCCCTGGTCACAACAAGAAAGCTAGGGGAGGGGGGGGGGGGGCAAAGAGAGCACCAGGTATACCCAGAGAGAAGATTTTGGAGAACTTGCCGAGTGGCTGAGGACAGAGAGGATGGAAGATGTGCTTGCTGCTGCAAGGGATAGATATATAAATGTATATATGGAGGGCCATGATCGCTAAGGCCAT
This sequence comes from Monoplex corrugatus, assembly GCA_030674185.1. NCBI lineage: Eukaryota > Metazoa > Mollusca > Gastropoda > Littorinimorpha > Ranellidae > Monoplex > Monoplex corrugatus. The sequence continues at coordinate 76,269,201 of CM060312.1, read as the reverse complement.
GCAGCAGGGCACATGTTGGTGATGATGAATAGTAATAACAACAACAACGATAAAAATAACAATAATAATAATAATAATAATAATAATATCATAATGATAATGATAATAATAATAATAATGATGATAATAATAATAATAACAACAACACACCGTTTTAAAGAACAAGAACGCGTATTGAATATAACACAACAAGACAGTATTTTTTCGTAATAGTGGGTTTGTTACTGTCAAAGGGAAGTGATGTTTTAGTGGTGTTTTGGAGGAGATTATAGATAGATAGATAGACAGACAGACAGACAGATAGATAGATAGATAGATAGACAGGTAGATAAAAAGATAGATAGATAGATAGCTAGATAGATAGACAGGTAGATAATAGATAAATAGATAAATAGATAGATAGATAGATAGACAGACAGACAGACAGATAGATAGATAGATAGATAGGTAGATAGATAGACAAATAGATAGATAGATAGATAGATAGATAGATAGATAGATAGATAGATAGATAGATAGATAGATAGATAGATAGAGTCATGTAACAAAAATCCTGTTAAGAATAATCATGATGAGGACAAGGAATAGAATCAAAAGAGAAATAGTAGAAGAACAGTGTGGATTTGTGGAAGGGAAGGGAACTATTAATGCCATATACATCCTAAGAACTATCATAGAGAGGTCAATTGAGATGAATAAGGATTTGTATTTATGCTTTGTTGACTATACCAAGGCTTTCGATCGGGTACGACATGAAGAATTGATCAACCTACTGGAGACACTCAATGTTGATGGAAAAGATCTACGAATAATCAGGAATATGTACTTGGAACAAAAGCTGCAATGAGAATAGAAAACAATATAAGCCCTTTCCAAAACATCAAAAGAGGAGTCAGACAGGGTTGTGTTTTGTCACCGGATCTGTTTTCACTTTACAGCGAAAACATCATGAGAAACATAGAAGAAGACCCTGGATTAAATAAAGGTTGGAGGAAAAATGATAAACAACATTCGATACGCAGATGACACCGTGCTAATTGCAGAAAATGAAAGGGACCTACAAGACCTTGCGAATATACTAGAAATAGAAAGCAAAGGTAAGGGGTTGGAACTAAACAGGAGGAAGACTGAAGTCATGGTGATCAGTAAAAAACATGAAATCCCCTCATGCAAAATGACAGCAAATGGCACAACCTTGACACAGGTTAATAAGTGCAAATACCTGGGAACGATCATTTCATCAGAAGGCAGTTGCACATCGGAAATAGCCGGCAGAATCGGTCAAGCCAAAACAGCATTCAAGAAGATGACAAGCATTCTTACCAACAAATGCCTATCAATTAACATCAGGAAGAGAGTCTTTGAATGTTATATAGAACCAATACTGTTATACGGATGTGAGGCGTGGACAGTCAACAAGCAAAGCCAGAGCAAGATTGAGGCAGCCGAGATGTGGTTTCTAAGAAGAATGTTGAGAGCTCCATGGACAGCAAAGAAAACAAACGAGACAGTCTTGATGAGGAAGGGTGATTTGGAGCACCTGGTCACAACAGGAAAGCTGGAGGGAAAGAGAGCACCAGGTAGACCCAGGGAGAAAATGCTAGACGGACTTGCAGAGTGGCTGGGGACGAGGAGGGTGGGGGAGATGCTTGTGGCAACGAGAGATAGAGACAGATAGAAGTCCGTGATCGCCAACGTCATGCGGCAGGGCACCTGATGATGATGATGATGAGATAGATAGATAGATAGATAGATATATAGAGAGATATATAGGAAGGTAGGAAAGTAGGTAGGTAGATAAAGAGATAGAGAGATAGAGAGATGTATGTATGTATGTATGTATGTATGTATGTATGTGTGTATGTATGTATGTATTTGTGTGTGTATGAATGTGTATGTGTATGAATATGTGTGTGTGTGTGTGTGTGTGTGTGTGTGTGTGTGTGTGTGTGTGTGTGTGTGTGTGTGTGTGAGAGAGAGACAGAGAGAGACAGAGAGACAGAGAGACAGAGTGTTTGCATCATGATGTTGTCAATTTAAAGCGCTTTGTGCTTGATGAAAGGCACTAATTAGTGTCCTGTGAAATACCGTTACGTCACGTTGCCTTCTCAGACACGGATGATTTTGTCTTTAACTTCTGTAACAATCTTTTCTCTTGAGCCTGTTGTTGTCGTTCTGTCACAAGTGTCCACAAACACAACAACGTGTTAAGAGCACAGTTGAGTGGTAACATGAACACAACTATGGTCACGTAGACTTTGTCTGATACATCAACATCACCTGAAACCATGATGCTGGTCAGTCCCACAAAGAACCAGCACACAGCATCTGTCACAGCCACTTTTACCAGCATGTGAACTGAAGAATACATTGATCTCTTGGTGGAATCAATCATTATTCGAAACTGTGGTGTTTGTCTCTTGATGATGACCTGACCAGCTACAATCACTAAATACAAGATAACGTTCATGACCACAATGACTGTGAACCACCTGAACTCTTGTTTGGGGTTGTAATCAAATAAAGTGAGACAACAGAGTCCAGTCTGACCATCAAGACCCCAGTGTGACAGTCCAGGGATGAATGGTATCACTGACAACAAGATTCCAACAAACCACGCCATACAACAAACTACAAACGTTGATCCTCTGTGAAACCTCACAGAGTTTGAAGAAACACAAAGGTCCATGATATAATCCACTGTTATAATCCAGATGAACAGGGCTGATGTCTCACAGGACAGAAGGCAAAGAAAGGCAGCAGTCCTGCAAGCCACGCTATTGGTCCAAGTACTTTCAAAATGGATGTATTTTCCGCGAAATTGTTCGTTGGCTATTGTAACAATACTTTCATAGATTCCCATGGCTGTGTTAGCAAATTGTAAATGGGCAACGAACGTGACAAAGGTGTCTCCAAGTATGTTCTTTACCACACGTGAAACAATTAGACACGCTGAGTTTCCTAAAATGGCAACCAAGCTAACTGACTGAAAGAAAAGTCTGTGTAATTCAGATGGTAACAAATTGACACAAGTTGACAGAAAAGGCTGTGGTGCTAAACACTTAAATCTATCAGAGTGTTTACCATACAAATTCTCACAACAAAATCTGTGGTTCGATGAAAAGACATGTTTGATATTACTCAAGTCTGAAAACATGCTTAAAGGAAAGTCACTGACTGGATTATTTCTGATGTCCAATTCAGTCAGCTGGGGTGTACTTTTAAATCCTACAGATTCTATGATTTTAACGCAGGAAGAAGATATATTTAAATAATTTACCTGAGGCAAGTACATAGACAATTTATTGTTGAAAACTTCTAGACAGGTTTTCGATAAGTCAATTCTTCTTAGTGCATAATATACACTGAATGGCTCACATATCAGTAAGGTTAAAGGATTGTTGGATAGAAATAGATTCCTTAGATTCAAGAATTCTTGGAAAACATTCATTTTGATGATGTGCAATTGATTATTGGACAGATCGAAAGAAAACAAATTTGAAAGATTAACTCGAGTTATTTGTACAAGGGAACAATGTGAAAGATTCAGTCTAATAAGATGTATATTGGCACTAAAATTAGTTACCGCTATTCCTGAACTATTCATTTCTACATAACGCAGTTGAAGAAAGAGATTAGCAGAGAAAGGCTGAGTGCACAAGAAAGAGTGACCTTGACATTGGCAGCCATCAGGACAGGTCATGTCACACAGCCATTCATCATCACGCTGTGGACACTGACCCCAGCCATCACACAGATGATCTCCATGAACACAGACTTTAGAACCATGACAGCTGTACAAACCAGGACAGGTAAATGTCTCACAGTCTTGTTCATCTTCGCCATATGTACAGTCAGAAAAACCGTTACATCGAGTGTAGACAGGGAGACAGTACAACCAGTCCTCTGTACAACCATAATGGGTGTCTGGACAAGACTCATCAGCTTCCATCCCATGCTGAGTAAAGTAACCTGTACCATCTAAGTTGATGAGCAGTTGCTGCTTCTTATTGGCTACATGGAAATGACGAACGTGGGTTGCCCAGCATCCGAGTTCATCAGAATCGTCCAGACAATGTGACACACTGTTGACTTCTTAGCACACACTGACCATTGGTACACAGAAACCCTTCACATGGTGAATGTTCACAGAATGATTCATCACTGTGATCTGGACAGTCTTGTCTGAAGTCACACACCAGGGTGTAGGACACCGTTACGATGTCATCATCACACACAAACATGTCGATTCTATGTGCAGTACTTGTAGGAAGACCTGATGCACTTGTCTTTGTTATCATATTCCTGTATGTGCAAAACTGTGAATACACGGTTATTCCACAATGACTGTTGAGATCACACGTCAAAAACGTGTGTGTCAAATGACCATCCGGACACCTGGACAAGATCTGTTGAGTCTGTGTCAAAATGGACAGAGGTGACGGTAAAACTGGAACAGCAACACTGTGAACATGAGTCAGGTCTCCTGGTTGTATGTGTATTTCACATACAATTTTCTTCATGGTTTCTAACAAATCTATTAGCATTGAATGAAGGCCCATAATAGCAATGCTTTCAGGATAAAAGACCCAATTTGTATGGGACAGCAAGTGATCAATTTTATAAATGAAGGTGTTATCAGACCAGATAGGAATCTGTCTATATATAAAAGGCACATGGATACTATCTATCGAAAGGCCTATTCCTGTTTTGAAAGAGTCATGATTTTTAAACAGATGTAAAAAGTCATCTGCTTCCTGCCTTGTTTTTATTGAAGCCAGTTTCCCACCAATTTCCTCACACTCATATGCTGCAAGTCCGTGAGGTGTTAGCGTAGTAAAGCGGATATATTTAAAACATTTGTTACGTGAAGTCACCAAACCCTGACAGCCAAGACTGCTGAAGGGACAGTGTTCTGTTTCATCCCGTCCATCTTCACACTCTGACTCTAGATTACAGTCCAAGTGATGTTGAAAACTTGAATAGCAATCAACAGAACAGTTGAACAAACCATTGGGCAGCTTTTGAGGGTGGTCACTTCCAGAATGAAAGGAAAATAGTATCTTGAGGCACTGATAATTCTCATTACCTGGTACTGTTAACATGATTACAATTTCTGATGAAGATGACACGATTGGCATTGTATGATCTTCAGTATTGATGTCAAGCACTTCAAAATAAACTGTATTTTTTCTGAGTAAAAGCACTGTCGTTGGAAAAGTGAAAGTCTCAGAATACAATGTTTGAAAGCTGATCATGGTGACAAATCCAATGGGAACTTTCAGTCCTTTTTCAATAAAAATGATGCATGGGATGCCTACTCCTGTAAGGAAATATCGCATGACCACAATGAGCAGATACATATTTTACAGTTATATCGACTTCTGTAAGTATGTCTATGTCAATATTGACTACAGGAAGATTAAGATGCATGATACAGATATGGCCTGAAGATGACTCAAAGGTCGGATTTTCAAGCGAATGATAACTACACTTGAAAATGAGTTCACTATAAGTTCCTCCAACATCCAGATCATCAAAAAGTACACGTGTTTCCCATTGTCTGTCAGTACACCAATATTCTAACCGCTGAAGACGAAGACTTATAACTATGCCCTGTGGAGCTTCTACACGTAAAAGACAGTAAACAGTAGATTTTCCACATACCCCGTATACCATTCCCTGTCCTTCAGTTAAACTCATTAATGACTTCTTCTCACAGTTTGGAACATTGACCTTAACGATTGTAGCGTTTGTGATGTTTGTTCATGAAATATTCCACACCTGGACAGATGTCAGTGATGTTGAAGTCACGGAATGTTTCTGTCAGTGAAGGGGGGTCTAACGCCGCACACACCAGATGGATACAGGACATCAATCCTACAGCCAAGAAGACCAAAACATGTACAGGAAGAAAGCAATATTGGATAGCTACTGACTGTTGTATAAGACCCATAATGTCTTCCAAATAATCATCAGCTTTTCTTTTTATTTGGTGCTACACTTCCTAATTTTGGTCAGTTAATTATTCAACAAGTTAGTGAGATATATCAAACAAGTCAACTAGTTAGTTAATAAATAAGTTTTGGTTCATTCACAAATGTTTCTTACACGTGAATACATGCAATATTATGGTGAACTAAAGTCAATGTGTTTTTAACTTGTAACACAGGACAGAGTCAGCAAAGAAGACCTTTCTGTTTCAGTCTTTCAAGATGGCTGACAACATGTGGATAACTTCACACGTACTACCACTACACATGGCATCATACTAAAGGATCGAAACGATTAAAAAAAGCCATCACATCAAATCAGCGTGTCATTGTCTTATTAGGATTTCTTTTCAGGAGAGTAATGTTACGTAAAAGAACTACAGTGTTCAAGTTTCGTAAAATTCCTGTAAAACAATATAATAATGATAGTTATAATAATAATAACAACAAGAAGAAGAGGAGGAAGAAGAAGAACAACAAGAAGAAGTATAATGATTACAGTAATAATATCTCAAATGCGTTTAATCTGTAAAAAAAAGCATATAAAGCAGTCACAAACTAAGAATTTAAATTCACAGAGTGACCTACAACTATAATACACACATAGGTAGACAAGTATAATTATGTAAATATATGTTCATGCAAATATGCGCATGCATACACACACACACCACACACACACACACACACCAACACACCCCCCCCCCCACCCCACACACACACTATGACTCATACAAACACGCACTTAAACACAAACACACACACACACAAACACACACACACACACACACACACACACACACACACACACACACACACAACACACACACGCATACACAATATGATCACACAAAAAACACAAACACATACACAAAACTCACACAAACACACTAAAACACTGACACAAAACAAACAGACCACACAAACACACACTACACAAAACAAAAAAAACACACTACACAACACACACTAAAACACAAACACAAACACACACACACACCACACACACACACACACACACACACACACACACACACACACACACACACCCCTCACTCTCTCTTCTCTCTCTCTCTCACAACACAGATGCACATGTGCCAAAATGCACTATACACAAGCACAAATAATAAATTCTGTCTACAAACACAGCAGCAAAAACTCGCACAGATATCCTATTAACCCACAGAGTCCTGAACAAGAAAACACCGACACCCACATCATCATCATCATCAGCAAGTGCCTACCGTATGGCGTTGGCGGTCATGGCCCTCCATATGCATCTATACTTTGTTGACGCAAGCACATCTTCCACCCTATCTATCCTCAGCCACTCGGCAAGTCCGTCCAATATTTTTTCCCTGGGTCTGCCTGGTGTGTCTCCCCCCCCCAGCTTTCCTGTTGTGACAGATGCTCTAATTCCCTTTTCCTCATAAAATGGCCTATAAATGTTGCCTGTCTTTTCCTAATCTTCCTTATAAAGATCTTGTGTCTGCCTCCATCAGGACTGTCTCGTTTGTTTTCTTTGTTGTCCATGGAACTCTCAACATTCTTCTTAGAAACCACATCTTGGCTGCCTCAATCTTGTTCTGGCTTTGCATGTTGACTGTCCACGCCTCACAACCGTATGGTATTATCGGTTCTACGTAACATTCAAGAACTCTCTTCCCGATGTTAATTTGATAGGCATTTGTTGGCTAACCTAGCAGGTGATACAATTTTCAGCCCTTCGTCGTCACTTTCCTCATGTTAATCAACGGTCACATCAACAGCATAGGCACTTCGAATTCCGGGATGGTCAGTTATCAATGTATCAGCGTCTACTGTATCCGTGTTGATCTACACTGTGTGAGCCCTGATATGGTTCTAGTAGTCGGCTCGGTTATAGGGTTATAAGCAATATGAACTTGGACTATTCGCACCATGGGACGAATTGAGTGCCGTAGCGTCGGAAGACACCACCGGTGACGTGACGATTTCAGTGAGTGGCTAATCATGTCACGTGACTGTCTCAGCCAACCAGGAATACGGAATACCCCCCTCCCCCTCTTAGTGACGATTATTGTTTACAGGAATACCATTATTTACTGCGTGTTCATTCGTTGTCTGTTTTTAACAACCAATCAAGAGCAATGGTTTTAAAAAGATGGAACTGCTTCGCCTTCTGACGGTATATGGCATGACGGGTTCATTTGTACTTGGGAAGACCAAGGGGGAGGGGGAGAGGGACAAGATATTGATAAGGGGCTGGTTTCAGTACAGTTTTGCAACTAACATGGATTGAGCAGTTATCTTAAAACACATTTATTTTTCAGCTGAAAGGGGTAAGATATCACATCATAACATCATCAGTGTGAGAATTTATGATCTTAAAATATACTATGGACACTTCGTGGAGATTGTCTTAAAGAGTTTCTTCTCGTATTTTGTGTGGTTCTTTGGTACCATGTGAATCTAGAGTCAAATCTGCTATGGTCTGGGGCTTCTACTTCCAATATGTAGCAGTTTCCAGTCAGAATGGAGAAGTTGACCACTTGGGCGCAGACAAGTGACACGTGTGTCGTCTTATTGTCACTTAGCCTGACAGAAGTCCAGTGCAGTGACTGGACGTACTGACGGAAGTGTCATGTCTTCCTGACAGATTCGTCATGTTTAGAGTTCTGTGGACTACTGACAGAAGCGTCATGTTTAGAGTTCTATGGACTACTGACAGAAGTGTCAATTCGTCCTGAGAGAAGTGTCATGTTTAGAGTTCTATGGACTACTGACAGAAGTGTTATGTCATCCTGAGAGAAGTGTCATGTTAAGAGTTCTTTAGACAACTGACAGAAGTGTCACGATTAGTATTCCCTGCATGACTGACAGAAGTGTCATGATTAGTATTCTTTGCATGACTGAGAGAAGTGTCATGTTTAGAGTTCTTTGGACAACTGGTAGAAGTGTCATATTTAGAGTTATTTGTACGACTGAGAGAAGTGTCATATTTAGAGTTCTTTGTATGACTGACAGAAGTGTCATGTTTAGAGTTCTTTGCACGACTGACAGAAGTGTCATGTTTAGAGTTCTCTGCACGACTGACAGAAGTGTCATGTTTAGAGTTCTCTGCACGACTGACAGAAGTGTCATGTTTAGAGTTCTTTGGACAACTGACAGAAGTGTCATGTTTAGAGTTCTTTGGACAAGAGACATACATCAATCACACATTTATGTCCACTGCTGTCATGACATACAATAGGTGTAAGAAGTTGGAAGGACACATACAGCACTGTATGGTCCTGTGCCACTCTTAATCCTGCTGGTAGTGTGTTGGTATTTGCTGGTAGTGTGTTGGTAGTGTGTTGGTAGTGTGCTGGTATCTGCTGGTAGTGTGTGGGTGGCGTGTTGGTAGTGTGTTGGTAGTGTGTTGGTAGTGTGTTGGTCGTGTGTTGGTAGTGTGTTGGTAGTGTGTTGGTAGTGTGTTGGTAGTGTGTTGGTAGTGTGTTGGTAGTGTGCTGGTATCTGCTGGTAGTGTGTGGGTGGCGTGTTGGTAGTGTGTTGGTAGTGTGTTGGTAGTGTGTTGGTCGTGTGTTGGTAGTGTGTTGGTAGTTTCCTGATAGTGTGTTGGTAGTGTATTGGTAGTGTGTTGGTAGTGTGTTGGTAGTGTGTTGATAGTGTGTTGGTAGTGTGTTGGTCGTGTGCTGGTAGTTTCCTGATAGTGTGTTGGTAGTGTGTTGGTCATGTGCTGGTAGTGTGTTGGTAGTGTGTTGGTAGTGTGTTGGTAGTGTGTTGGAAGTGTGTTGGTAGTGTGTTGGTCATGTGCTGGTAGTTTCCTGATAGTGTGTTGGTAGTGTGTTGGTAGTGTGTTGGTCATGTGCTGGTAGTGTGTTGGTAGTGTGTTGGTAGTGTGTTGGAAGTGTGTTGGTAGTGTGTTGGTCATGTGCTGGTAGTTTCCTGATAGTGTGTTGGTAGTGTGTTGGTAGTGTGTTGGTCATGTGCTGGTAGTGTGTTGGTAGTGTGTTGGTAGTGTGTTGGTAGTGTGCTGGTAGTGTGTTGGTAGTGTGTTGGTAGTGTGTTGGTAGCGTGTTGGTAGTGTGTTGGTATCTGCTGGTAGCGTGTGGGTGGTGTGTTGGTAGTGTGTTGGTAGTGTGCTGGTATCTGCTGTTAGCGTGTGGGTGGTGTGTTGGTAGTGTGTTGGTAGTGTGTTGGTATCTGCTGGTAGCGTGTGGGTGTGTGTTGGTAGTGTGTTGGTAGTGTGTTGGTATCTGCTGGTAGCGTGTGGGTTTTGTGTTGGTAGTGTGTTGGTATCTGCTGGTAGCGTGTGGGTGGTGTGTTGGTAGTGTGTTGGTAGTGTGTTGGTATCTGCTGGTAGCGTGTGGTGGTGTGTTGGTAGTGTGTTGGTAGTGTGTTGGTATCTGCTGGTAGCGTGTGGGTGGTGTGTTGGTAGTGTGTTGGTAGTGTGCTGGTATCTGCTGGTAGCGTGTGTTGGTGTGTTGGTAGTGTGTTGGTAGTGAGCTGGTATTTGCAGGTAGAGTGTGGGTGGTGTGTTGGTAGCGTGTTGGTAGTGTGTTGGTAGTGTGTTGGTAGTGTGCTGGTATCTGTTGGTAGTGTGTGGGTGGTGTGTTGGTAGCGTATTGGTAGTGTGTTGGTAGTGTCTTGGTCGTGTGCTGGTAGTTTCCTGATAGTGTGTTGGTAGTGTGTTGGTAGAGTGTGGGTAGTGTGCTGGTTGTGTTGGTAGTTTGTTGGTAGTGTGCTGGTAGTGTGTTGGTAGTTTGCTGGCAGTGTGTTGGTAGTGTGTTGGCAATGTGTCGGTAGTTTCCTGATAGTGTGTTGGTTGTGTCATGGTAGTGTGTTGGTAGTTTGCTGGTAGTGTGTTGGTAGTATGTTGATAGTATGTTGGCAGTGTGTTGGTAGTTTGTAGGTAGTTGTGTTGCTAGTGTGTTGGTAGTATGCTAGTAGTGTTTGGTAGTGTTGGTGTGTGTCGGTAGTTTGCTGGAAGAGTGCTGGTAGTGTGTTGGTAATGTGTGGGTAGTGTGCTGGTAGTGTGTCGGTAATGTGTTGGTAGTGTACTGGTAGTGTGTTGGTAATGCACTGGTAGTGTGTTGGTAGTGTGTTGGTGGTGTGTTGGTAGTGTGTTGGTAAGTTGCTGGAAGTTTGCTGGTAGTGTGTTGGTAGTGTACTGGTAGTGTGATGGTGGTGTGTTGGTAGTGTGCTGGTAGTGTGTTGGTGGTGTGCTGGTAGTGTGTTGGTAGTGTGTTGGTAGTGTGCTGGTAGTGTGTTGGTAGTGTGCTGGTGGTGTGTTGGTAGTGTGCTGGTAGTGTGTTGGTAGTGTGTTGGTAGTGGTGGAAAATGAGAGTGTGCCCTTTGGTTTGATTCTTACACGCTCGTATCAAGATTTGGCACCTTATTAACAGCATCATTATCATCATCATCATCATCATCATCATCATCATCATCATCATCATCATCATCATCATCATCATCATCATCATCATCATCATCATCATCATCAAGATTTCAGTCGTAGTAGTAGTAGTTCTTGTTGTTGTAGTAGTAGTGTCGTTATCATTATCAGTATCATAAGTAGTAGTAGTAATAATAATAGCAGCAGCAGCAGCAGTAGTAGTAGTAGTAGTAGTTGTTGTAGAAGTAGTAGTTGTAGTAATAGTAGCAGTGGCAATAGTAGTAGTAGTAAGAAACTCTGGGGAGAGCCTGACAGCAGAAGGTCCTCAAAGGAGGACCCCCATCAAGCAAGTGTCATGGCCCTTAACTCCTGGCACTCAAAGGGGGCTGGGCCACGTCCAGGTCATGACTCCTGGATGCCCTTCTCCATAGTTCCAGCCATGATGACGAGGTAATAATAATAATAATAATTACAATATTTATATAGCGCAAAATCTTGATAAAATCAAATCTAAGATGTTGATAAATGGTTCCATTCAGTAGACATAACACCACATATGGCTCGAGATGTTTCCCAGATCTTTACTGGCAGAAACTGGAGGAGCACATATGGAATTGACTGAGTATAATGAATGGCTGTTGAACACACTCTGAACTTACCTTTCATATGATGTCTGTGTTTTAAAATGACTTGCCCTGCGTCATTATTGTAGTACTTGTCTACATTTTTGTCTTCAAAACTTGTGTCACATGCTGGCATCTACAAAACACTCCCAAATACTTATAGACAGTACTCACAAATACTTAAATCAGTATACACAATTCATTAGTAGTTATCATTTAAATCAGTACATGTATATACATTTCTCTAGTACTTGTAGACAATGCTCACAAATACTTAAATCAGTATACACAATTCACTAGTAGTTATCACTTAAATCGGTATATACATTTCTCTAGTATTTATAGACAATACGCACAAAGACTTCAGTAACATACAGTTCATACAATTAGCCCTGACATGGCTCTACGCATTCGGCTGGGCTTTAAAAAACAATAACAACAAAAAATAATCACGAGTTCGTACAATTTTCCAGTAGTGTTTACAGAATACTAAGATCATCAAACAAAATCCTGTCCACTACCATTCACTGCCCACAAAACGCTGATCCATACAAACATTTCTGTGTTGGGCTGATTTCTAGGGTCTCACCAAACCAAACCAAACCAAACCAAACCAAACCAAACCAAACCAAACCAACAAACCAAACCAAACCAAACCAAACCAAACCAAACCAAACCAAACCAAACCAAACCAAACCAAACCAAACCAAACCAAACCAAACCAAACCAAACCAAACCAAACCAAACACAAAACAACAGTTTTTTTTTTAACCACACTTGTACAAACATACTGTTAAAAAATCAAGGAGATTTCAGACCTACTACTTAAAGACTTTGAAAGACCAAAGTGTACTGACATTGTCAAGTTGATAATTATCCAAACTTTAATACGATAGACTTACTTGTGTTGATATAAGAAGACAAGCAATTGGACTCGTCATCAGTTGCTCTCTCATCTGAAGCAGATTGACATCAAATGGAATCTGCCAGGTCTGATGACATTATCATCATCATCATCCAGTTCTATACTCCAACAATAGACTGTTAGGATGAAGATGTTGAAGAGTTCTGTGAGTGACTGGAACACATCGTAGTGAAGATTCAAAGAAAGACGTTCTCATAGTTTTGGAGACTTGAACACCAGCACTAGTCTGGATGCCTATCACACCACACTTGGGTAGGCACTACTAGTAGACAAAGTTGGCTTTGGTCGCACAGTTGATTGTTACCCAGTTTGTGGATATGTCGATTTTCTGACCAACACTGCAGGTATCTGTAACTCTCAAACGTAGCTGACCTGATGACATATTAAAGTAGGACATTTAGGTCACAGCCCTGTCATATGATCCCAGTCTAAAATGGAACTCCACAGCATTAATATGACTGTTCCCAATTTCTGACAGACGTTGCAATCATCATAACATCAACATTACCGTCATCACCGGAGACTGACAGACGTTGTTATCATCATGACATCAACATCACCGTCATCACCAGAGACTGACCGACGTTGTAATAATCATAACATCAACACCACAGTCATCACCAGAGACTGACAGACGTTGCAATCATCATAACATCAACACCACAGTTATTACCAGAGACTGACAGATGTTGTAATCATCATAATGTCAACACCACAGTCATCACCAGAGACTGACAGACGTTGCAATCATCATAACATCAACACCACCGTCATCACCAGAGACTGACAGATGTTGTAATCATCATAACGTCAACATCACAGTCATCACCAGACACTGACATGCGTTGTAATCATCATAACATCAACATCACCGTCATCACCAGACACTGACAGACGTTGTAATCATCATAACATCAACATCACCGTCATCACCAGACACTGACAGACGTTGTTACCATCATAACATCAACACCACAGTCTAGGGGTAAATAGCTCCACTGCCTTGTGGACATCTTGTAAGAGAATATGGCTAAGGGAGTAAACCCTGAAAAAAAATCACACCTACTGCCTTGTAGGTTGTCGTAGGAACAGCAAAGGATAACGAAGAGACCGTTGAAAAAAAGATGGAAGGCAACGGAAACCACCATTGTACTTTCAAAAGTAGAATCATGGCCAGACAAAACAAGGAAAATAAGGATAACGACGTAAATAGGGGCTCCTTTGGAGCACCTTCGTCTGGTAGGGACCGTCATACTGAGCAGGTGACACCAGACCGTCAGCAAGCCACTGCGTTAAATCTAAAAAAAAAAAAAACCCAAATAGCAATACGGTATGTCAGGACATTGTTGCAAAAAGGAAAATTAGACAATGTCAAAATGGAAATGGAAAGGCTCAACATTAGTAATTTAGGACTATGGAAAGTGAGATGGAAGGGGCAGGCATGATAACATGAGGAGAGCATACAATAGTATATCCTGATGGAAACTCACATGAAAGAGGAGTAGGCATCGTAATTGACAGGGACAAATCAAAAGCAGTTAGGGGATACTGGGCTGTGTCCGACAGCGTTTTGCTGGTTGAATTGGGTGGCAGACCATTTGATATCAACATCATTCAGGTGTATGCACCAACATCAGCAAGTACTCAGGACGAAATTGACAACTTCTACAAAGTATTAGAGATGGTCAAAGCCCAATGTAAATCACAAGAAGTTACAAAAATAATGGGAGAGTGTAATGCTAAAGTGGGACAGGATAGGGTGGAGGATATAGTTGGACTTCATGGCATTGGTACACAAAATGAAAGGGGAGGGAAACTTGTAGAGTGGGCACAGATGAATGAGTTCATAGTAGGAAACACCTGGTTTGAGCAGCCAGACGAAAATGGACAAGGATGAGTCCAGGAGATAATACCAAAATCAGATTGACTACATCCTGATCAATAAAATATTTAGAAATTATTTATTGACAGCAAAACATTACCAGATACAGACAGCAACAGTGACCGCAATCCTGTAGTGGGAAGATTTGGGCTTAAATTATGGAAAAGGAAACAGACCAAAAGCAACATCAAACTAAATCTTGGACACTTAAAGACGGATGAAGTGATAGGTAAAAGAAAGTAACGTGCATGTTTAAAACAAATTCACTGCTCTGGAATATGTTGGTGACAGTGAGGAACAATGTACAAAGTTGAGAAATTTGATAAATGAAGCTTGTGAAGAAATCCTTAGAGTAGATAGAAAAGCCAAAAAGAACTGGATGACAAAAGAAATTCTAGGCTTGATGGAGGAACTGAGAAAGACAAAGAGAATGGAGGAGATATACAGGAAGATAAACAAATAAATCAGGAAAAGGTGCAATGAAGCTAAGGAAGCTTGGCTGAAAACCAGATGCCAATAAACAGAAGACCGACACAAAACGGATCATCAGGGTATGTACAGAAGAATTGAAGAAATTGTCCACAGGTAAAATACATGTACATCAACTGGTTGCCTAAAATTGAAAGATGGTACATTTATCATGGAAAAAGACAAAATATTAGATAGATGGGGAGAGTACATTAAAGACCTTTTTGAAGATGACAGAAACGAAGAGCACATAAAATAGGACTTGAAGGACCACCCATAATGAAAGATGAAGTTAGAGCAGCACTGAAAAGGATGAAACCAAGAAAAGCCCCAGGACCCGATAATGTTACTACAGAGATGATTGAAGCCCTGAAGGAATTTGATACTGAAAAAATAACAGTCCTCCTAAATGGGATTTATGATACTTCAAAAATACCCAAAGATATGTTAAAATTAATTTTCATTGCGCTTCCAAAGAAAACAGGGGCTATAGAATGCGAACTCCATCGCACAAGCAGCTTGATGAGTCATGTAACAAAAATCCTATCAAGAATATTCATGATGAGGACAAGGAATAGAATCAGAGAAAGAGAAATAGCAGAAGAACAGTGTGGATTTGTCGAAGGGAAGGGAACTATTAATGCCATATACATCCTAAGAACTATCATAGAGAGGTCAGTCGAGATGAATAAGGATTTATATTTATGTTTTGTTGATTAAACCAAGGCTTTCGATCGGGTAAGACATGAAGAATTGATCAACCCAGTAGAAAAACTCAATAGTGATGAAAAAGATCTACGAATAATCAGAAATATGTATTGGGAACAAACAGCTGCAATGAGAATAGAAAATGATATAAGCTCTTTCCAAAATATCAAACGACGAGTCAGACAAGGTTGTGTTTTGTCACCAGATCTGTTTTCACTGTACAGAGAAAACATCATGAAAAACCTAGAAGAATACCATGGATTAAAGGTTGGAGGAAAAATGATAAACAACATTCGATACGCAGATGACACCGTGCTAACTGCAGAAAATAAAAGGGACCTACAAAACCTTGTGAATATACTAGAAATAGAAAGCAAAGGTAAGGGGTTGGAGCTAAACAGCAAGAAGACTGAAGTCATGGTAATCAATAAAAAAAAAACCATGAAATCCCCTCATGCAAAATAAAAGCAAACGGCACAAACTTGAGACAGGTTGATAAGTTTAAATATCTTGGAACGATCGTTTCACCAGACGGCAGATGCACATCAGAAATAGCCAGCAGAATCGGTCAAGCCAAAACTGCATTCAAGAAGATGAAAAGCGTTCTTACCAACAAATGCCTATCAATTATACATCAGGAAGAGAGTTGTTGAATGCTATATAGAACCGATAATGTTATTCGGTTGTGAGGCGTGGACAGTCAACAAGCAAAGCCAGAACAAGATTGAAGCAGCCGAGATGTGATTTCTAAGAACAGTGTTGAAAGTAACATGGACAGCAAAGAAAACAAACGAGACAGTCTTAATGGAGACAGACACAAGAAGATCATTTATAAGAAAAATTAGGAAAAGACAGGCAACATTTGTAGGCCAATTTATGAAGAAGGGGGAAATGGAGCACCTGGTCACAACAGGAAAGCTGGATGGAAAAGAGCATCAGGTAGACCCAGGGTAAAATAATGGACGGACTTGCAGAGTGGCTGAAGACAGAGAGGGTGGAAGCCGTACTTACCGCATCAAGGGATAGATACATATGGAGGGCCATGATCGCTAACGCCATGTGGCAGTCACTTGATGATGATGATCACTGACACGTGTGAGTGAAAATTACTGTGTTAACTTTCCCGTTATCATCTCTTCAACTTCTGATCCCAAAAATTCCTTTCGTGACTTGTACTTAAGGAGACACATTGAAAGTCAGATTACGTCATTACACAAAGGTCAGAGTTGACGCTGGAGCAGTTCTCTGTGAAGGTGATAGTAATGCGTTTTTGTATCTTTTTAAGGATGGTCTGAAATAGCAATATGACTTTTGTTTCAACAAAACTCGGAGATTTCACAAAGTGACAAATCTCTGTGATGGTGTTGTGATTTTGTTAAACAAAAATCAGAGATTTCACAAAATGACAGATCTCTGTGATGTTTACCAGAAAAAAATTGAAAAAAGAATTAGAACGCGTAATTAACACAACCAGATAAGACAGGCGCAAATTTTCGGTCAACTTCTCTTTATCAAGTGTAAATGTAAGATCACAAACAAATAAACACTAGATACAAAAATTAGGAGAGAAACTCCAAAACTTCCCTGCTGCTCAATTAGTCTTTTTCTCCCACTGGACAAGGCAGCAGGGAATTTTAAGACTTTTTCTCCAAAGTTTTGTATCATTTGGGTATTTGCTTGAACGCTGGCAATCACACTTGTTTTGGAATTTTTATGTATGACGGTGTTATTAATTGATTTTGTTACAAAATTTGTCAGAGATTTCACAAAGTGACAGATCTCTATGATGGTGTTAATAATGTGATTTTGTCACAACAAAAGTCAGAGATTTCACAAAGTGACACATCTGTATGATGATGTTGATAATGTGATTTTATTAAACAACTTTCAGAGATTTCACAAAATCACAGATCTCTCTGGTGGTTTTATTAATGTGATTTTATCACAACAAAAGTGAGAGATTTTACAAAGTCACAGGTCTCTATGATGATGTTATTAATGTGATTTTGTCACAACAATTGTCATAGATTTCACTAAGTCACACATCTCTATGATGATGTTGTTACAACAATTGTCAGAAGTTTCACAAAGTCACAGATGTTTATGATGAAGTTATTAATGTGATATTGTCACAACAATTGTCAGAGATTTCACAAAGTCACAGATCTCTATAATGATGTTGTTACAACAATTGTCAGAGATTTCATAAAGTCACACATCTCTATAATGATGTTGTTACAACAATTGTCAGAGATTTCACTTAGTCACACATCTCATAATGAAGTTGTTACAACAATTGTCAGAGATTTCACAAAGTCACACATCTCTATGATGGTGTTGTTACAACAATTGTCAGATATTTCACAAAGTCACACATCTCTATGATGGTGTTGTTACAACAATTATCAGAAATTTCACAAGGCCACAAATCTCTATGATGGTGTTGTTATAACAAAATTAAGAGATTTCAGAAAGTCACAAGATCTCTCTGATGGTGTTGTTATAACAAAAGTCAGATATTTCACAAAGTCACACATCTCCCTGATGGCGATGGTAATGCGATTTTCATTTTCTTGGTGCGTTGTATGTTTGTATAGTGTGTGGTTTTTCTGCTCACAGAGGTCAGACATTCCACAGTTTGATACTTTCTATGAACGTGATAGTATTTACTCTAAATCAATGGAATGCTGGCGTTGAAGCAAATAGGATCCAGAAATACACAACAATAGAATAGTACGCCTGTATGATATGACAAAACAAGACAGTGAAAATTAACAGACTGATCAAGGATATGATATTTTGTTTTCTTTGATGGCGATGGTCGTCATCATCATCAGGTGCCCTGCTGCTTGGCGTTGGCGATCATGGACTTCCATCTGTTCTTATCTCTCGTTGCCACAGCATCTCTCCCACCCCCTCGTCCCCAGCCACTCGCAAGTCCGTCCAGCATTTTCTCCCTGGGTCTACCCGGTGCTCTCTTTCCCTCCAGCTTTCCCCGTTGTGACCAGGGCTCCAAATCCCCCTTCCTCTTAAAATGGCTATAAATGTTGCCTGTCTTTTCCTATCTTCCTTATGAGTGATCTACTTGTGTCTGCCTCCATCAAGACTGTCTCGTTTGTTTTCTTTGCTGTCCATGGAACTCTCAACATTCTTCTTAGAAACCACATCTCGGCTGCCTCAATCTTGTTCTGGCTTTGTTTGTTGACTGTCCGCGCCTCACATCCGTACAACAGTACTGGTTCTATATAACATTCAAGAACTCTCTTCCTGGTTTTAATTGATAGGCATTTGTTGGTAAGAATGTATGTCATCTTCCCGAATGCTGTTTTGGCTTGGCCGATTCTGCCGGCTATTTCTGATGTGCGATGGTAGTATAGGTTTGAAAACAAAAGAGGGATTTCACAGTTTGTTTGGTTGTCATAACTGTGATAGTTTAATCTGTTTTAGACACAGGAAGATCAGACATGTGACACAGTGAGTCGTCTGTGAAAGATGATAATCATTGTGTTTGACATAAAGATCAGAGGTCACCGAGTGTTCTTGTGTGGTAGAAAATGATAATCATTTTTTGTTTGACACAAAGATCAGAGGTCACCGAGTGTTCTGTGTGAAAATGATAATCATTTGTGTTTGACATAAAGATCAGAGGTCACTGAGTGTTCTGTGTGAAGATGATTATCATTTGTGTTTGAAACAAAGTTCAGAGATCACAGGGTGTTTTGTGTGAAGGTGATAATATTTTGTGTTCGACTAAAGATCAAAGATGAGACAGACAGTCGTCTGTGAGGGTGAAAATAGTTTGTGTTTGACACAAAGATCAGAGGTCAAAGTGTGTTCTGTGTAAAGGTGATAATTATTTGTGTTTGACACAACGATCAGAAGTCAAAGAGTGTTCTGTGTGAAGGTGTTAATCATTTGTGTTTGACATAAATATCAGAGGTCACAATGTTCTGTGTGAAGGTGATAATCATTTGTGTCTCACACAAAGATCACAGGTCACAGAGTGTTTTGTGAGAAGGTGATAATCATTTGTGTTTGACACAAAGATCAAAGAGGTGACAGGTTGTTCTCTACGAAGATGATAATCATTTGTGTGTGGCATAAATATCAATAATGAAACAGGTTGTTCTGTGTGAAGGTGATAATCACTGGTGTTTGACACAAAGATCAGAGATGTGACAGTGATCTGTGTGAAGGGATAATCATTTGTGTTTGGCATAAATATCAGAGATGTGACAGTGTTCTTTGTGAAGGTGATAATCACTTGTCTTTGACACAAAGATCAGAGATATGGCAAAACGCTCAGTGTGAAGATGATAATCATTTGTATTTGACATAAATATCAGATCCAAAACAAGTGTGACTGCCCGCGTTCAAGCAAACAGGGCCAGAAAAAAAAAAAACACGAAAAAAGAATAAGAACGTATATTTAATACACAAGATAACACAGACGCAAAATTTCGGCCAACTGACCTTTGTCAAGCGTAATATTACAAACAAACAAACACCAGATACAAAATTAGGAGAAAAAGACTGAAACTTCCCTGCTGCTCCGTCCAGTGTGAGAAAACATAATCATTATGCGACAACATCGATGGCAATATATAACAGATAAACAAAACACGCAAACATACACACACACATTCAAACACACACACACACACACACAACACACACACACACACACACACACACACACACACACACACACCACACACACCACCACCACCACCACCACCACCACCACCACCACCACCATAATCATTTGTGTTCGGCATAAAGATCAGAGATCACAGACTGTTCTCTGTGAAGGTGATAATCATTTGTGTTTGACACAAAGATCACAGATAAGACAGAGATTTGTTTGTGATGGTGACAATCCTTTGGTGATGATCACACAAATATCAGAGATGTGACAGTGTTTTGTGTGAAGGTGACAATCATTTGTGTTGGACACAAAGATCAGAGATGTAACAGAGTGCTCCATGTGAAGATGATACTAATCTGTGTTTAACACAATGATCAGAGATCACAGAGTGTTCTGTGTGAAGATGATAATCAATTGCGCTTGACACACAAAGCTCAGAGAGGTGACAGACTGTTCCGTGTGAAGGTGATAAGCATTTGTGTTGGACACAAAGGTCAGAGATGAGACAGCGAGTTGTCTGTGATGGTGATAATCATTTGTGTTTGACACAAATGTCAAAGATGAGGCTGAGTTGTCTGTGATGGTGATAACCATATGTGATTTACACAAAGATCAGAGAGGTGACAGACTGTTCTGAGGGAAAGGTGATAATCATTTGTGTTTGGCACAAAGATCACAGATGGCATAGACTGTTTATACGAAACTAATTGTTACAGGACTTTGTCATGGTCACAAGATGAGTCAAACAACTGAAAGAAATGTTGTCTGTTTTCAAAATGATTCATCAAATCAAACACTTTGCGAAATAACTGAAATTTCTTGTCCTTTCACAAAATATTTGGTTTCACAATCTGGAACTACAATATATCTGATGTGACTATGGTGGTGGTGGTGGTAGTGTATGTTGTGTATATGTGTACGTTTATTGTGTTTTGTATATGTTATATATTTTCATCGCTGTTGGTGGTTGTAGTTAGGACTGAGGATCTCTGTGTCTATATTTTCCCAACAGAGATAATAAAACGTGTTTTCAGTGAAATCAAACTTAAATACACTCAAGTTAATGGCAGCATTATTCATTCATAGTTCAGAGAACAGTTCTTCAGCGGTGAAGTAAATATTCATTGAACATATTGTAGTATGTAAGTATATCAGTTTTCAAGTGATCAGAAACACGCATGTTAAAGTTCTAAAGCAGTGAATTAACTATCCATTGAACAGACTTGCTCTGTGTAAGTATATCAGTTTACAAGATCTGAAACACACAGTGTTAAGTTCTCAAGTAGTGAAGTATACATACACTGAACAGATCGTATTATGTTAGTATATCATTTTAACATAAAACATAAATGATCAGAAATAGACATTTCTATCTCAGTTGAAACACTGGTACACTACTGTACAGGATAATGTCAAAGTCAGATTGGAGTTTTCACAAAAGTGGAACACATGACTGATCAACACTGACAGACGAACAGTTGATTCTGTGTATCTTTTATAACTACTACTAGTTCTGAAAACAAGATATTTCATGTTTGTTTTGATTTGATTTTTTCTTTCAGCGTACAGCTTTCCATTCATAGATCTTGTGACTTTTTTGAGTCTAGAGATTTATTGCCTGATGAAAACTGAAAACTTTCTGTCGTTGTTTGTGTTGAAGATTTATTACCTTCATACCGTGGAATAACAGACATTAACAGAAATCGTATCAGATGGAAGAAAACCATCACCACCCCACACTATCAGTTTCTCACCATCCCTCAAGTAGAAAAGAAACACATCATCAAGCCATTCCAAAATGTTCCTTTTCTGGCATGATTAGGTAGGTTTGTTTCTAGCTATTCTAATGTGCCATGAACTCTAAGCCGTGCTCTTGTGTGTGTGTGTGTGTGTGGTGTGTGTGTGTGTGTGTGTGTGTGTGTGTGTGTGTGTGTGTGTGTGTGTGAGAGGAGAGTGTGTTTGTTGTCAGAGAGAGGGGGGGGGGGGGCTGAGATTGAACGAAGCTAATTTTCTATGAGATGACATTACAGCACCTGTATGGTTCCATGTATTCTATAGAACAAACGTCCTGTGATTATTTTGATAAAGGCAAATACCATATACGTGAACATAAAACTAGGGCAATGATAAAAACAAGATATGACCGCTGGATCTTGGGTAAAACATAAAACATTGAAAAGTAGCTTGTTTGTGAAAGATCCTTTGGAGTAGTATAAGCACAACGTTTCGAACCCAGGCTCTTTATCAAGTGAATGAAAAGTGCTAAATGAAAGTGACGTGGAAAATAAAAATGACGTGGAAAATAAAAATGACAGAGTAGTACTGGTGGGGGGTGGGGGTGGGGTGGAGGAGAAGAGGGGGAAACAGTAGGGATTAGTAGGACAAGGAGAGGGCCCGGGCACCGCTACGCGTCGGCAGTTCGGGTGTTCAGGCCTGCCGGCTGGACTGTTCCCAGTCAGTGGATGATGCAGTTCTCCATGTATTTCTGTATTGTCGGTATCTGGTGTTTTGCCACACTGCTGAAATTTGTGCATGGACGTAGCTGTGTTGAGGGCTATTGAAATGTTGACCATTGGATTGTTGTAGTTCAGTGTCATGGATCTTAAATGTTCCATAAAACGGTCATCCAAAGAGCAGTATGCCTGTTTCCACGTCATCAGTGTGGCAAAACACCAGAGACCGACAATACAGGAGTACTGCATTTGTTTCGAAAAGATACCATAATTTTTGCGAGAGCTGATTATCTGTCTTTAAGAACCCAAGATTTAGTTTGATGAGGATGAGTTGTGTGTGTGTGTGTGTGGTGTGTGTGTGTGTGTGTGTGTGTGTGTGTGTGTGTGTGTGTGTGTGTGTGTGTGTGTGTGTGTGTGTGCATGTATGTGTATGTGTGTGTGTGTGTGTGTGTGTGGTGTATGTGTGTGTGTATGTGTGTGTGCGTGTGTGTGTGTCTCTGTGTGTGTGTGTTTTATTGGTTTATTCCTCTTTGGTTTCAGCCTAAATTTTCCCAATATGATGATTATAAACGTCATTAAAATTGTGTCAGATCTAGTGGCCCTTCAACTTTGTTGGTCCTGATCTTGTGGTGACCTCAGTCTCAATTTCCCCTTCCGTTTATACATTTGTTTGTTTTGTTTTGTTTCTTGTGTGTGTTGAGATCAGAGTTTTTGAGTTGTTTCCCACAAAGTGGGAGAGTACACGAAATCTTGCTATTTATCTTTTATATAATTCAGAGATGATAAAAGTAGATGGACAGAGGTAGTGCATGCATTCTTCCTCTCTCTCTCTCTCTCTCTCTCTCTTCTCTCTCTCTCTCTCTCTCTCTCTCTCTCTCTCTCTCTCTCTCTTTGTCTCCCACCTCGTTTTTTTGCCCTATGATATTGATGTTTATGATGGCGTCTTCTTGTTCCTTGGTCTTTCCTCTTCTCTGGTAGATTACTTTGGGAGTTTGCTTTGGTGACGGTTATATGTTGGCTTTGTGTGGATAGAGTAGTTCTGACATCAGTTGCTTGTTGCCTTTTCCTTTGGGTTCTCCTGTCTTGTTTCTTGTCTTCGTGGTTTGTTTCCAAGAATCTCTAGATGCATCATTCAAGACTATCGCACGTTCATTCACTTAACATTCGGATTTAGCTGCCATTCATTCAGTTTTGATTAGTATAGCCACATTCCCTTATCCATGCTTGAGGTGAAGTACAGTTGGGTCTTTTGTTGTCTGAGGTTTAGGGAGGTTGTCGGTGGAGGGCTTCGGCGGTGATCTCCTTTACCTGGTGGTCTCTGATGTGGTCTGACCCTGTGAGTGAATGATTACTGTGGTCAGTAGGGAGCTTAGTGGGCAGTGTCCTCAGGTGAGGGGGATCAGGGCAGACACGGTTCAACTCTACTGATATGACCCTGCAGGGTCTTCTCTTGTGGATGGCCCGTGGTAATGTGACATCTCTGGGTCTCATGGGCTTCCTGGCACAGGGACATGAACTACATGAACTTTGGGCTGGTGGTATGTTGTGGAGGAGGCGTGAACAGTGTGGGATGAATGTCACTGAGGCAATGCACAAGTTGAAACAATCAAAACAAACAAACAAACAAACAAAAACGAGGCTTTTCTCAACCTTGACAAAGAAAATAACTGAAAGTGAGAGAGGAAGAAAGGTAAAGAACGAGAGAGCGACTGCTATAGAGGGAGAGGGTGGGGGGGGAGAGAGAGAGATAGATAGAGAGAGAGACAGACAGACAGAGAAGAGAAAGAGAGACACATAGAGAGAGCTATGGAGAGAGAGACAGGCACAGAGAGAGAGACAGACAGACAGAAAAAGAGACAATGAGACAGACATAGAGAGAGAGAGCTATGGAGGGAGAGACAGGCGGAGAGAGGGAGACAGACAGACAGACAGACAAGACAGATAGACAGATACACAGACAGATAGACAGAAAGACAGACAGACAAACAGAAGAGAAACACACAAACAGACAAGAGACAGGAAAGTAAAAGAACGATGGTGTAAATGGTGGAGATGTGGGGTCAACTAGTGGCCATGAGGTGCTGGACTGTGAAGACCATGGACTGACCAATGTCTGTGACATTGCAAGAAGGGACTGGGGATGTTTTGTGCTGTGATCATGTACGGTGCTGTTGGGACTGGGTGGTCTGCTTCTGCTATGGAAGTCTGTTTTGGTATAAACTTGTTATTCAATCATAAGCTGTTGAAATTCTGCTGGTTAACATGAAAAGAAAGAACACACATACACACATACACATACACAAACGCACGCACGCACGCATACATACATACATACATACATACATACATACATACTTACATACATACATACATACATATATACATGCATACATACATACATACATACATACATACATACATATATACAAACATACACTCTCACTCGCACACAGACACAGACACAGACACACACACGCACACATACTCACACAAATACACACATACACACACACATACAACAACACACACACACACACACACACACACACACACACACACACACACACACACGCTCACTCACTCACTCACTCACTCAAACACAAACACAAACACATACACGCGCGCGCACACGCACGCCACACATACGCAGAAGCACTTAGACACACTAACACACACACACAAACGTATGTACACTCACAAAACCCACACAGACACACACATACATACGCCCTCACACGTAAACAACACACCAACACACACAAACTCACACATTCACATACATAAACACGTACACGTAAACACACACAAAACCACGCACAAACTCGCACACTCATGCACACACGTAAACACCACGCATGAATAGACGTATATGCCCACACATACACACACACTCGCATACACGCACGCACGCATGCACACAGGCACGCACGCATGCCCACACGCAAAAACACGCACACAATAAGACATGCACATACACACGCACGCACACACACACACACACTTTCGTACACGCACACACACACACACACACACACACACACACACACACACACACACACACACGCGCATGTACACATACACTCCCCCCACACACACATACTCATACACTTAGCAGCGAAAGTGAAACAGGAGTGGCAGTGTTGGCTTTTGTTAAATGCGATGATCTATTGCATATGTTTATTGAACGTACATTAACCAGATATGTGTAGGCACACACAGACACACGCACATACAAACACCCCCACACCCACACATACAAACACACACATACACAGACAGACAGACAGACAGGCATACACACACACACACACACACACACACACACAACATGGAAACACATGCGCACACGCACTTCTAGTTTTTGATGTTTATCTGTGTGCTTGTCTACTTGTTTCTCTCTCTGTCCCTCTGTCTCAGTCTGTCTCTGTGTGTGTATCTCTCTCTGTCTCTGTCTGTCTGTCTGTCTGTCTGCCTCTCCCTCTCTCTCTGTCTCAGATAAACAAGAACAAAGTAAGAACAACACATAACAAACAAACAGAAGGAACACAGTCACAATCTGGCAACAGTCATGTAGAAATAAAGTCACACAGGACACATAGACATGAAGCAGAAGACAGAAGCAGACACAGAAATTATTGGAACAGTAAGGAACGCTGTCATGACGTGAGTTTGGAGATTTGGAGCTTTAATCAAGAGGGATTCATGTTGAAGTTTTATATGTTTTGGAGTGGTTTTAGCCTTGATATGGTTGTACGCAGCCGGCTGGGCTTTTAACAACAATAACAATAACAACTCTTGCAGTTACGTCCCTTACCATAGTGTACGTGTGTTGTACAGAAAACAGGGACACTATAAGGATGGCTAGACCATTTTGTTTTAGTCTGGTGTCAGATTTTGTTGAAGTTGTAATTACATCCCCCAGTGACATGTAAAAATGCATGTGTCTGGAGACTTACTTGCTCTCGTTACAAGCGGTCACGGCTAAAGAGACAGCAGAATATGAAGAAAACAAAATATGACATGTGCTTGTTGTTTTTCTTTAAAACCAGCTTTCAGTTCCTTTCAAGATAGAGAACAGCACAGAAGAAGAAGAAGAAGAAGAAGAAGAAGAAGAAGAAGAAGAAGAAGAAGAAGAAGAAGAAGAAGAAGAAGAAGAAGAAGAACAACAACAACAACAACAAGAATTGAAGAAGAAGAAGATCAAGAACAAGAAGGAGAACAAGAAGCAGAAGACGAAGAAGAAGAAGAAGAGGAAGAAGAAGAAGAAGAAGAAGAGAAGAAGAAGGAAGAAGAAAAAGAAGAAGAAGAAGAAGAAGAAAAAGAAGACGAAGAAGAAGAAGAAAAGAAGAAGAAGATCAACATGAACAAGAAGAAGAAGAAGAACAAGATCAAGAACAAGAAGGAGAACAAGAAGCAGAAGAGGAAGAAGAAGAATAAAGAGAAGAAAAGAAGAGGAAGAGAGAAGAAGAAGAAGAAGAAGAAGAAGAGAAGAAGAAGGAAGAAGAAAAAGAAGAAGAAGAAGAAGAAGAAAAAGAAGAAGAAGAAGAAGAAGAAGAAAGAAGAAGAAGAAGAAGAAGAAGAAGAAGAAGAAGAAAGAAGAAGAAGAAGAAGAAGGAAGAAGAAGAAGAAGAAGAAGAAGAAGAAGAAGAAGAAGAAGAAGAAGAAGAAGAAGAAGAAGAAGAAGAGAAGCCGATTGCAATCAAGCTGTAGCCTTTCTATTTGTTTGTTTCTGTCAATATTGTGTCTCTCAGTATTGTTACTGTTTTGCTTGTCTGTCACAGAGAGAAGGACTTTCATAAACACCACTTCTATGCTGATGACACCCAACTCCAAGACTGACTCACCTGAAAATGTACATCGTCTTTTGACTCGCACCACTGAGTGTTACTCGGACATTAAGAACTGGATGACATACAATAAACTTCAGCTTAACGACGACAAGACAGAAGCTATCCTCATTGGCACCCGTCAGAAACTTTCTCAGCTGCCTCCTTTTTCTCTCCCATTATGCAACACATCAGTCCCAATTTCTGATTCAGCTAAAAACCTTGGTGTCTACCTTGACTCTACCCTCTCCATGAACAACTTTGTTTCTCAAACTGCCAGATCTTGCTACTTTCACCTCCATCGTATAAGCCTGATCAGGAAGTATCTCTCTGTCGAAACAACTGCAAAACTCGTTCTGTCCTTCATAATGTGTCGCATTGACTATTGCAATTCACTCCTGTCTGCTCTTCCTGCCTCCACCATTTACATCCTACAGCGAATTCAAAACAATGCGCCACGCCTTGTACTCAAAAAGAAAAAAAGCTGACCACATATCTCCTCTCCTGGCACAACTTCACTGGCTCCCTGTATCAAAGCGCATACAGTACAAACTAGACACCATCTGCTACAAAAGCCTCAATAACGCAGCCGCCGATTACCTGTCAAGCCTACTTGAGATCTATGTTCCCTCACGTACCCTCCGCTCTGTCTCCGATCTTCTGACTCTTCGCTTTCCACGCACTAAGCTCAATACCTATGGTTCATGAGCCTCCTCTGTTTCTGGTCCACTCTCCTGGAACAAACATCCTCTCTCAGTCCGTCAGCAACCTACTTTTGTCTCCTTCAAGTCCGCTCTCAAAACTCACCTTTTCTCCTCTGTATAAAATCCTGACCTCACTCAACCCCCTCTGCAGCCTGTCTCCGCTCGGTGTGGAATCACATTGTAATATATACAATTATTTGTATATAATATGTTCTTTATAATTTTCCCCATTTATAGCCGT
>CM060312.1:76232853-76235353 GCA_030674185.1 Monoplex corrugatus | reverse complement strand
TTATGTGTGTGTGTGTGTGTGTGTGTGTGACATATGTGTCGGGAAGATTTTCTACGGTCTTACTGGATGGACCATCTTTACCAAATTTACATTGAAAGCGTGGACCTTTGGATAGTAGCCCCTGCATGGGTTTGAAACTCACGGTCGCAATGTCAAAGTCACACGGCCAAAATGTATCCTAAATTTAGCATCCTCAGGAACATACGACAGCATTTACATTCTGTGACAGTTTTCTTTTGTCCTCAATTCACCTCAGGTGTGTTTTATCTGATCTCTCTTTTTTCAAGGTCACAGTTGCCAAGAGAAGTATACAATATGGATGTTTTGGTAGGGAGGAAAAAAAAAGAAACAAACAAAACAAAACAAAAAAGGAAAAAGAAAATCAAATAAAATGAAATAAAAGAAAGAAAAAATCACTCTCTCAACCAACCAACACAACCAACCAACCAACCAACCAACACAACCAACCAACCAACCAACCAACCAACCAACCAACCAACCAACCAACCAACCAACCAACCAACCACTCAACCAACCAACCAACCAACCAATCAACCAACCAACCAACCAACCAACCAATCAACCAACCAACCAACCAAACCAACCAACCAACCAACCAACCAACCAACCAACCAATCAACCAACCAACAACCAACCAACCAACCAACCAACACCAACCAACCAACCAACCAACCAACCAACCAACCAATCAACTGGGATTGAGCAAATTTCGATCTTTGGCAAAGTGATTACACATATATAAGCAATTAAAACCTGAAATCAGAAATGGTCAAGCCATGTAAATAAAGTTCTTGTATTTTGTTGGTTATAATAATACCTTTTCGTTTGTTATGATTACATTTCTGTGATCAGTAACATCTCTGTAAGAAAATCAAGTGACTCTAGTTTGATTTATCATTTGAGCAATGTGTTAAGTTGGATTCGCAAAATGGCAAAACTGAAAGAGAAGTCTTCGGGATGACTCGACAATCAAGTTTTTTGTTGTTGTTTTTTTTCTTTTTTCTTTTTAGCGGTCTGATTTTTCTCGGATGCGTATATGCACGTCGTTCAACTCACACACCCCCTTTGACTCCTGCACCCTATCCACCAACTGCAAAAACTTAATCGTTTGGTTCCCTACCCTATCCACAGTTCCCTTACCCTATATCCACCTGCTTCCTGTGGATAGGGTAAGGGAACCAAACGGTTAAGGCTTTGCTTGCTAATATGGCTGACAATACAAGATGCTGGTAGACAATATGCAGGAGTCAGAGAATTAAGTTAAAGCAGGCGATATGTTGCTGCACAGTCTGCATACTCCCTGTCTTTGTCAGGCGGGCATGCAAGGTGTTTTCATGTTTTCATTAGCCACCTGACACTGACATTGCAGGATCTTTAACGTGCGTATTTGATCTTCTGCGTGCATGTACACAAGAAGGCATCAGGAGGTCTGTACACACACTGACCTGGAAAAATCGAACGTTTCTCCACTATTCCCCCTCCCCCCCTCCCCCGTGGGGGTGCCCGGGGCTCTTTCAGTATAAATAGTATCTTCCTAGAAAGAATAATGACGGAGGCACTCGAGGAACATGAAGGAACAGTCAGCATTGGAGGTAGAAACATCACTAACCTACGTTTTGCAGATGACATTGACGGCCTTGCCGGAAAAGAACAAGAGTTAATCAACCTAGTGGACCGTCTTGGAAAGACCTCTGATTATAGCACGGAAATCAGGGCCGAGAAAACGAAAATAATGACCAATCGCAACAACCACTTTACGGCTGATGTAATGGTCAATAACCAAAAACTCCAAAGTGTGCCCAGTTTCAAATACCTGGCATCAGTCGCGTCAGATGAGGGATCTAAGCCCGAAATATTCTCCAGAATAGCCCAGACCACAACCGCAATGACCAAGCTCAGAACCATATGGAACAACAGTAACATCGCCACCAGCTCAAAGATCAGACTGATGCGTTCCCTGGTCATGTCAATATTCTTTTACGCTTGCGAATCATGGACCTTAACAGCGGACACAGAAAGAAGAATCAGGGCGGTTGAAATGAGATGCTTTCGTAAACTTCTCCGCGTCACATACATAGATCGCATCACGGATGACGAAGTCAAAAGAAGAATTCAAAATGAAATCGGGCCTTACACGGACCTCCTGACCTTAGTAAAACGAAGCAAACTAACATGGTATGGACACATCACTCGATCATCCGCACTTGCCAAGATAATCCTGCAGGGCACAGTCTCGGGAGGAAGGAAAAGAGGCAGACAAAAGAAGAGATGGGAAGATAATATTCGAGAGTGGACGGGCCTGGAACTGAGGGGTACCCTGAGGAAAGCGGAGAGTAGGGAGGAGTGGAGAAAGGTTGTTGTCAAGTCTTCGGAGGCGCCCCGACGGACGGCCAGTCTAAGGGATCGGTGACGGTGACGGTGACGGAGTATCCCCACCTTCTGGAAATTCTGTGTTAGAAATTTCTTCTTTTCTGTCATT
>CM060312.1:76220353-76227853 GCA_030674185.1 Monoplex corrugatus | reverse complement strand
GTCAAAGGACCTTTTTACATTTGGTGTTTGTTTGTTTACAATTTTACGCTTGACAAAGGCCGGTTGGCTGATTGTTTTTGTCTGTCTTGTTTCATCATCATCATCAGGTGCCCTGCCGCATGGCGTTGGCGACCATGGACTTCCATCTGCCTCTATCTCTCGTTGCACCATCTCTGCAAGTCCGTCCAGCATTCTCTCCCTGGGTCTACCTGGCGCTCTCTTTCCCTCCAGCTTTCCCGTTGTGACCAGGTGCTCCAAATCCCCCTTCCTCATAAAATGGCCTATAAATGTTGCCTGTCTTTTCCTAATCTTCCTTATGAGTGGCCTACTTGTGTCTGCCTCCATCAGGACTATCTCGTTTGTTTTCTTTGCTGTCCATGGAACTCTCAACATTCTTCTGAGAAACCACATCTCGGCTGCCTCAATCTTGCTCTGGCTTTGCTTGCTGACTGTCCACACCTCGCATCCGTACAACAGTATTGGTTCTATATAACATTCAAGGACTCTCTTTCTGACTGTCTTGTCTGGCTGTATTAAATACGCGTTCTCATTCTTTTTTTCGTTTTTTTCCTTGTTCCAAAAGGCCTTTGTCGAGTACGTACAAAAGACAACAAAGAATACATAAAACACACAAAACTTAACAGAAAGAAACAATGTAATACATAAAACACACAACACTTAACAGAAAGAAACAATGTAATACATAAAACACACAATACTTAACAGAAAGAAACAATGTAATACATAAAACACACAATACTTAACAGAAAGAAACAATGTAATACATAAAACAAACAACACTTAACAGAAAGAAACAATGTAATACATAAAACACACAACACTTAACAGAAAGAAACAATGTAATACGTAAAACACACAACACTTAACAGAAAGAAACAATGTAATACATAAAACACACAACACTTAACAGAAAGAAACAATGTAATACGTAAAACACGCAATACTTAACAGAAAGAAACAATGTAATACATAAAACAAACAACACTTAACAGAAAGAAACAATGTAATACATAAAACACACAAACACTTAACAGAAAGAAACAATGTAATACATAAAACACACAAAACTTAACAGAAAGAAACAATGTAATACATAAAATACACAACACTTAACAGAAAGAAACAATGTAATACATAAAACACACAACACTTAATAGAAAGAAACAATGTAATACATAAAAACACACAACACTTAACAGAAAGAAACAATGTAATACATAAAACACACAACACTTAACAGAAAGAAACAATGTAATACATAAAACAAGAAACATTTAACAGAAAGAAACAATGTAATACATAAAACACACAACACTTAACAGAAAGAAACAATGTAATACATAAAACACACAATACTTAACAGAAAGAAACAATGTAATACATAAAACACACAATACTTAACAGAAAGAAACAATGTAATACATAAAACAAACAACACTTAACAGAAAGAAACAATGTAATACATAAAACACACAACACTTAACAGAAAGAAACAATGTAATACGTAAAACACACAACACTTAACAGAAAGAAACAATGTAATACATAAAACACACAACACTTAACAGAAAGAAACAATGTAATACGTAAAACACGCAATACTTAACAGAAAGAAACAATGTAATACATAAAACAAACAACACTTAACAGAAAGAAACAATGTAATACATAAAACACACAACACTTAACAGAAAGAAACAATGTAATACATAAAACACACAAACTTAACAGAAAGAAACAATGTAATACATAAAATACACAACACTTAATAGAAAGAAACAATGTAATACATAAAACACACAACACTTAACAGAAAGAAACAATGTAATACATAAAACACACAAAACTTAACAGAAAGAAACAATGTAATACATAAAACACACAACACTTAACAGAAAGTAACAATGTAATACATAAAACAAGCAACACTTAACAGAAAGAAACAATGTACAATTTCCCAAACACGGTGGTAAGCAAGAGAACTTAAAGCCACGTTTGGAAAGTTCTCTACTTTTTCTTTCTGCTAAGTGCTTTGTTTCTTTCTCGCTTTTTGTCTGAAAGAATATGTTATTTGATTTGAACGAAAATATATTCACAGATTTTTTGTATTTCTTACTAGAATATACACATTTGAGAACTTATCCAGCATGCGCGCCCGTATGCACGTCCGCACACACACGCACACACACACACACATATATACACACACATACACGCCGTTATTTCACATGTTCAATGTTATGGTTAGCCAATTTTACTGTTTCAATCGTTACTTATGATAACGTCTTGTGATTTTGTTCCTTCTCGTCTTCGGCACAGTTGTTTTCTGGTTCATTTCTTTTTCCTGAAATTAACCATTTCCAAGTATACTCTTCACTCCTCATGAATTTTTTTTGGGTCTAAAATCACTTAAGTGAATAGACATTAAATGATAGACCACCACACATACACACACACACACACAAACATACAAACATATACAGGTACACACACAGACAGATACACACGCGCGCGCGCGCACGCACGCACGCACACACACACACACACACATACACACACACACTGTCCAGTGTTCGTTTGTAATATACCCCAATTAGGACATGATGTTCAATGTTCAACATTCAATGCTTAATACATCTTTAACCCCATATCAGATATGGAGGATAACAGCTTATAATGAAAATCGAACAGTAACATATAACATGAAGCAGAAATAATTTATAACAGTTCAACAGTAAAATACATCTGATATTGTCTTACGATAGGATACTGAAATGTTCACAAAGAATAATCTACTATATCATCATCATCATCATCATCATCATCATCATCATCAGGTGCCCTGCCGCATGGCGTTGGCGACCATGGACTTCCAACTATCTCTATCTCTCGTTGTCCCCAGCATCTCCCCCACCCTCTTCATCCCCAGCCACTCTGCAAGTCCGTCCAGCATTCTCTCACTGGGTCTACCTGGTGCTCTCTTTCCCTCCAGCTTTTCCGTTGTGACCAGGTGCTCCAAATCCCCCTTCCTCATAAAATGGCCTATAAATGTTGCTTGTCTTTTCCTAATCTTCCTTATGAGTGATCTATTTGGCATCCTCACGGGGGAGACTACAATAACTTGACCTTTTCACTCCCTCATCCTATCCACCGGTTTCCTGCAGAAGCTGTGGATACGATGAGGAGTCAAATGATTTTTTTTGTTGTTTCTGTTGACGATGCAGTATGTGTTGGACAGAGTGCGGGAGTCAGAGGGTTAAACAACGTAAAATGTACAAGTAAAGTAACTAAGTGTGATACAACCTTGACACAGGTTAATAAGTTCAAATACCTGGGAACGGTCATTTCATCAGACGGCAGATGCACATCGGAAATAGCTGGCAGAATCGGCCAAGCCAAAACAGCATTCAAGAAGATGACAAGCATTCTTACCAACAAATGCCTATCAATTAACATCAGAAAGAGAGTCCTTGAATGTTATATAGAACCAATACTGTTGTACGGATGCGAGGCGTGGACAGTCAGCAAGCAAAGCCAGAGCAGGATCGAGGCAGCCGAGATGTGGTTTCTCAGAAGAATGTTGAGAGTTCCATGGACAGCAAAGAAAACAATAACTACATAATTATAGAAAATTTGATACATTTTGGTTCATTTCAATTGATGTATTTTCTTTACAAACACGAAGCTGATCAATGAGAACACAGATTTTATTAGCAAACATTTTTGTGGAATAAACTTTATTAAGGTCATCATGGAATTTAGAATAACACACGCGCACACACACGCATACACACACACATAGACACACAGACATACACACACACACACACTATACGCACACACACACACACACACACACTCACACACACACACATACGCACGCACTTACACACAGAAACACAAACACAAACACAAACTTACACACACACACACACACACACACAACACACACACACACACACACACACACACACACACACACACACACACACACACACACACTCATACACACACAAAAGCGAAAATACAAGTCTGAAAGCTTTACTTAAAAACATTGTTGCAAAATGACATATGCAATAACGATGCATGTAAAATGACAGTCTTTCAGAATACTGTTCTTGATATGTTGATGAAAGAGTAAAAAAAACCCACTTAAACCTGACAAGTTCTTTCAACAACAACAGCAACAAGGACAACAACAGCAACAACAATAACAATGACAATGACAACAATAACAACAGCATTATTGTAACAATACCATTAAAAAACAAGAAGAACATCAAACCGTAAAACTTCCAAAAAATTGAAAGCTACGGACAATTTCTATTCAGACTGACACATCAAACCGTAAAACTTCCAAAAATTTAAAGCTACAGGACAATTTCTATTCAGACTGACACATCAAACCGTAAAACTTCCAAAAAATGAAAGCTACGGACAATTTCTATTCAGACTGACACATCAAACCGTAAAACTTCCAAAATATCAAAGCTACGGACAATTTCTATTCAGACTGACACATCAAACCGTAAAACTTCCAAAAAATTAAAGCTACGGACAATTTCTATTCAGACTGACACATCAAACCGTAAAACTTCCAAAATTTAAAACTACAGACAATTTCTATTCAGACTGACACATCAAACCGTAAAACTTCCAAAAAAATAAAAGCTACGGACAATTTCTATTCAGACTGACACATCAACCGAAAACTTCCAAAAAAATAAAAGCTACGACAATTTCTATCAGATGACAAAGAGATATAACAGAATACAAGTTACAAGCCATACATGACAGACTCAGACACAAGATAGTTCCTTTCCTTCCTTTTTTTTCCCTCATCCTTCCACTTTGGACGTAAGCTTATTATTCTTTCGTGAAATTTTGAACTGTGATAATGTGAAGCCAGAAGCCAGACACTAACCAAATCAACTTCATACACAGTAAAATTGATGCCATTTAGTGAGTCGGATCTGACTCACGGAATACATCACACACGGGTGTCTGATAGAATTACAAGAGACTTTAAACGTGACTTTGGTGATTCGGCTGGACAAACTCGATTATCACATTGCTTCAACAGACACAGTGAAAGAACGTTTAATAACCTGAGGAAAGAGAGAGAGAGAGAGAGAGAAGGAGAGAGAGAGAGAGAAGACAGACAGAACTAGACAGACAGAGAGAGACAGACAGACAGACATACGAGAGAGACAGAGACAGACAGAGCAGACAGAGACAGAGAAAGAGAGAGAGAGAGAGAAGAGCGAAAGAGAGATAGGAAGATAGTAGATAGAGAAGATATATATAGATATCGATGATACATAGTAGATAGATATGGATAGATAGATAGACAGACAGAAGAGAGAGAGAGAGAAAGAGAGAGAGAGAAAGAAAGAGATAGAGTAGATAGATAGACAGAGACAGAGAGAGAAGGAAGAGAGAGAGAGAGAGAGAGAAGAGAGAGAGAGAGAGAGAGAGAGAGAAAGCAAGATACACATGCTAGATAGATAGATAGAGAAGAGATAGAGAGAGAGAGAAGAGAGAGAGACAAGAGAGAGAGAGATAGAAGAAGAGAGAGACAGAGAGAGAGAGAGGCGGGGGGAGAAAAACTGACGAGAAGAGAGAGAGAGAGAAGCGAAAGAGATAGAGATAGATAGATAGACAAGACAGAGAGAGAGAGAGAAGAGAGGAAGAGAGAGAGAGAGAGAGAGAGAGAGAGAGAGAGAAAGCGAAAGAGATACACATAGCTAGATAGATAGATAGAGAGAGATAGAGGAGAGAGAGAGAGAGAGAGAGAGGAAGAGAGAGAGACAGAGAGAGAGAGAAGAGAGAGGAAGAGAGACAGAGAGAGAGAGAGAGAGAGAGAGAGAGAGAGAGAGAGAGAGAGAGAGAGAGAGGAGAGAGAGAGAGAGAGAGAGAGAAGACGGCGATGGTTGGTGGGGGCGATGAAATAAATACTGACAACATGACTGGCAAATTTCTACTTTAATTATGCCTTATTTCGTTTTGTACAACTATATCAAATCAATGCTAGTATACGACAACACATCTTAAAACAGTAAGGTATATGCAAATTATGACATCCATGGTTATAATGCAATGGAAACAAATAGCTTTCATCTGACCCAGTTCATCAATCAACCCATTATCGATCTGCTGCTGCTCTCCACCAAAATTCTGCCACTGCCACCCATCAGTGCCTTCTTTCAGTGTGGTGGTGGGTTTCTTGCTATGAGTGAGCACGAGTTTCTTCCCTTGCACACGAAAAGTAAATACAACACACAGGCGTCGCCATCTTTTACACAGCTAGAGTCGCTTAGCGCTTTAATTAACAAAAATACGAACACACTATTTGACACAACCGGAAATGGATCATATATCTGTTTTCGTCTTTTTTTTATTTCTTTTTTTTGTTTGTTTGTTTTTGTTGTTATTTGTTTTGTTTGCTATTGAGCAAAATAAGAATAATCTAGCCACCATTTCACAAAGTTTCATGAAAAGAAAGAGATGACTAGCTTCTCGCCTAGATCTCCAAGAAGTGACAACGTCTAATAAGACAGGCACCAGAAACTGGTGGAATGGGAACCAATGAAAGATGTTTCTCTAGGCTCAATGTATTTATAATGTTAAAAGGGCTGAAACACACTCAGATTTTAAACTTTACAGTTTCTTTCTTTCTTTCTTTCTTTTTCTTTCTTTCTTTTCTTCTTTCTTTGTTTTGTTCTTTCGTCTTTCTTTCGTTCTTTCTTTCTTTCTTTCTTTTAAAGCGTTCCCATTATTCTCGGAAGTGGGTATACACGCCATTTTGCCCACACTTGTGCAGGCGGTATGTTGCTGCAGTCTGCATACTCCGTTTTGATGGATAAGCAAGTGGGTGTTTTTTCGATAATCTACCAGACATGACATCGGTTATATGATCTTTAACGTGCACGTTTATGTTTCCGCGTGCGTATACCTAAGAAGGGGGTTTATGAATGGACACATGTTGCACACATGTCAAACTAGAAGATGAGGAAAATCTCCCCATTTACCTTCCTTGCAGGAGGTACCCAGGCAGGATCGAACCCCAGATGTTCTGATTCGAAATCTGAAGACTTGCCTTCTTGACTTCCCTGCCTGTCCGCTTTCTCTTTTCTTTCGTTTTTCTAAAGGATAATTGCACTCATGGAGCTTACCCTTGTGCACATCTTTTTTGTTGTTGTCTCATTTTCTACGCCCGTTTAATGGCCACAGAAGATGGAACAGATTTTACAATGCCATGATGATGATGTCGACGAGGATGATAATATGATGCTGTGGAGTTCCACTAGGATTGAGACTGCGTGACCGGGCTGTACTCTACGCCTACTATCATAATTTATCCTGGCGTCAACCAGTCCCGACAGATACAGACACCCTGCGGTGCTGGTCAGAAGATTTGAGCAACACTCTCAATGACCCATCCGTGAAGTGGATGAAACTCGACTGTGCAGCTGCCGT
>CM060312.1:76202853-76210353 GCA_030674185.1 Monoplex corrugatus | reverse complement strand
ATCTTCTGTGTCTGCCTCTTTCAAGACTGTCTCGTTTGTTTTCTTTGCTATACCCTGGAACTCTCAACATTCTGCTTAAAAACCACATTTCATTTGTCTCAACTTTGTTTTAACTTTGCGTGTTGACTGTCGGCGTCTCACAACTGTATAGGTTCTAAATAACATTCAAGAGCTCTCTTCCTGATGTTAATTTAATTGATAGCATCTGTTGGTAAGAGCGCTTTTCATCTTCTTGAATGCTGTTTTGGCTTGGCCGATTCTGCTTGCTATTTTTGACGTGCGTCTAATCTGGTGAGATGACCGTTCCCAGATATTTAAATCATCAAATCTACCAAGATGGACCTACCAAAACATATTCAAACTTGAACTTCCGAGTGGAAGTCTAGGGTTTACATCTACATATAGAGACTTCAGCAAATGTTGTTACAAAGTCGCAGACTGAGTCCGTCGATGAAGACTATTCTCAGAACACCACATTGTTGTGAGACAGAAATACCAAATGTGGTCCTTCATGTGTTTAGTTTTCAAAAGTCAATACCCATGGACAGTCAACAACACACTGCAACAAAACAACTCATGTGGGCATCCGTCTATCTCGTGAGATAATAGTGGCGCCTAAGATCAAGTTCTGTTAACCCTTTGACTCCAGCACCCTACCCACCAACTGCAAAAAACTTAACCCTTTGACTCCCTCACTGTATCCACCAGCTTCCTGCAGGAAGCTGGTGGATACGGTGAGGGAGTCAAAGGGTTAAGTTTTTTGCTTTACTGGCATTGTTGATAATGCAGGATGCTGATGGACAGGGTGCCAGGAGCCAAAGGGTTAAGAGCAGTGTCTGGAATGGCTCAGTAATCCAAAATCCTTGCATGACAGTCTCTTCTGCAAGTATTGCAGAGAAAATCGGATTGTGGATTGAAAACTGTGGGTTTGCTGTCTGTGCTTCTCATGTTCTCTTCTGTCCTCCAGGCTGTTGGCTGCGCCTTCGCTCGTCCCTCTTTATTCCATCCCCAAAAGCGTGATGCTTAGAGAAAACTAGAAATCATATCTTAACGAATATATAATTTAATGTCTTTGAGGAGGTTTCATGCTTAAAAGAGAAAATTTATACTGGTTGCCATCCTACAACGCATTTATCGATGAATCCAAATACACAAACAAATAAACGCGAATTTCATTTATTTACAGGTGGAATAAGAATGTTTCCTGCATGCGATGCATGGCCATTTATGTATCTTGCAAAATATCTTTCTCAATAAAGAGCGTGTTGACTGAGCAACCCCCCCCCCAAAAAAAAAAAAAAAAAAAAAAAAATTAAAAAATCAAACTTTCCTTTCATCGCACGATGCTGACTCAACAAAAGACAGTCACGCTAGAAGAGTGTTCTAAAAAGTCTGTATTTGTAAGGAGATGAAGAAACTGGAAACAAAATAAAAGCTCATCTTTGCTGAACAGCGATAAACGAAAATAAAAATAAAACATTCTGTCTCTCTGTCTCCGTCTCTGTCTCTATCTGTCTCTGTTTCTCTTCTCTCTCTCTCATTATATATCTGTCTCTCTGTCTCTCTGTTTCTCTGTCTTTCTTCTATCTATCTATCTATTATTATCTTGTCTGTCTGTCTATCTATCTATCTATCTACCTATCTTTTGTCTATCTATTATCTATCTATCTATCTATCTATCTATCTATCTATCTATCTTTTATTGTCTGTCTACTATCATCTATCTATCTATCTATCTTTTGTCTGTCTATCTGTCTATATATCTATCTGTCTATCTGTTATATTTCCTATCTCTCTATCAGTCAATCTAATTATCTATGTATCTATCTATTTTATGCTGTGTCTCTCATCTTCCCTATGCCTTCTGTCTCTGTATCTGTCTGTTGTCTGTCTTCTATCTGTCTGTCTTTTGTCTGTCTGTCTGTCCTTTTAGTTTCGCATTCTGTCAAGCCACATCTGCGAAGGAATGTAGCCGGACGTTTCTCACTTCCTTCTGGGTGGTATGGGGCTTGGTGGTCTCAGGGCTGTGGTAACCAGTACCTTTCCTCCCGCTTCCCTGGTACGACAAAACGGCGTGGAGAGGTGGAGGAGAGACTGCCAGCAGTCGAGGCTGATCGTCTTGAGGCCGTACCGGCATTGTTCAGCTTGAAGGGAACCTCCACGAGCCAGCGCCATTCTCGTTTGATGTTGATGACTAAACAAGCCATTTGTGTTATGTTGCGTGATACTATGGTTTATTAGAAGGAGTCTCTGCAGGCTTGTTACCTCTGACTTCAGCTTTTAAAACATAAAAAAGCAAGATGGCAAGCTATCTCAGCATTACCCTTTTCAAATTGGCATAACAACTACACGAGAGACTAATACACACTAACATTGTTTATTTTCCCTTCTGTTTACGGCATAATGATAATAATAATAATAATAACAAATAAATAATAATAATAATAAAAATATTAATGATAATAATAATAATAATAATATTAAAAATACACTACTACTGATGATAATGATGATGATGATGATAATAATAATAATAAAAATAACAATAACAACAACACAATAATAATAATAATAATAATAATAATAATAATAATAATAATAATAATAATAATAAAAATAATAATAATAACAATAATAATAATAACAATAATAATACAAAACAATGATAATAATAATAAGAAGAATAATATAATGATGATGATGATGATAATGACGATGATGATGATGATGATGATGGTGATGATGATGATGATGATGATGATGATGATGATGATGATGATGATGGTGATGATGAAAATGATAATAATAATAACAATAACAACAACAATGATAAAATAATAATGATAATAAAAAATAAGATTAATAATGGATAATAATAGATAATGAGATAATGATAAGATTGTATTAATCTTAGTAACAGATAATATAATAATAATAACAACAA
The DNA here is from genome assembly GCA_030674185.1 of Monoplex corrugatus. NCBI lineage: Eukaryota > Metazoa > Mollusca > Gastropoda > Littorinimorpha > Ranellidae > Monoplex > Monoplex corrugatus. Next base: position 76,207,409 of record CM060312.1, on the reverse strand, counting down.
TAACATAACAACAACAACACAACAACAAATATAATAATAATAATAATAATAATAATAATAATAATAATAATATATAATAAAATTAATAATAATGATAATAAAAATAATAATATAATGATGATGATGTTGTGATATGATGATGATGATGAATGATGATAAGATGATGATATGATGATGATGATGATGATGAAAATAATGATAATAATAACAATAACATGATATAATATATAATGATAATAAAAGATAAGTAAATAATGATAATAATGATGATAATGATATGATAATAATAATAATAAATAACAATAAATAATAATAATAATAATAATAATAATAAAATAACAATAACAATAATAATAATAATAATAATAATAATTATGATGATAATAATAATAACGACATTTATACGACGCCAAATCTTCATATAAAAATCAAATCAAAACGCATCTTTTCATCATTCACCAAAGTATTCACTCACATTGACCAAAACTCAAGGCTACAGAACACACAGACATCGGAACGGGAGGACAGAAGGGGAGTAGGACGAAAGGGTGGGACACGTAGTGGGGGGGGGTGGAATCACTGCTGGACGAAAACACATGTCTTTAAGTTAGCCTGGAAGGAAGACACAGTATGTGACTGTCGAACAGACAAGGGGAAGTTTGTTCAAGTGGTATGGACCTGACACAGAAAAAGAACGCCGACCGACTGTGGATTGGAACATCTGTATCGAAGGATTTAATGATTAATAATTAATAATAATTATTACAATATTTGTATAGCGCAAAAAGTCTTGATAGAAATCAAATCTAAGCGCTGAAACATACACACACGCACGCACGCACGAACGCACGCACGCACGCACACACGAACTCACTCACACACACACATGCACACACACACACACACACATCACTAGGAATAGACATAAACAAACACCACCACACACACACATGCTATAAATGGGGAAAAAGAAGAAAAGCATGGTAAAATGATAGAGAAACATATTATATACAAATTATAGATTACAATATGATTCCACACAGTGGAGACAGGCGCAGTGGGGGTTGAGAGAGGTCAGATTTTATGCAGAGGAGAAGGTGAGTTTTGAGCGATGAAGGAGACAAAAGTGGTTGCTGATGATGAGAGAGGAAGTTTGTTCCAGAGAGTGGACCAGAAAACAGAAGAGGTCGCTGACCATAGGTATTGAGCTTGTGCGGGAAAGCGAAAAGTCAGAGGCATCAGAGGCCATAGGTGAGGGTTACGTGAGGGAACATAAGTCTCAGGTAGGCTTGACAGGATCGGGGCTGGTTATTGAGGCTTTTGTAGCAGATGGTGTCTAGTTTGTACTGCATGAGCTTTGATGCAGGGAGCCATGTGAAGTTGTGCCAGGAGAGGAGATATGTGATCAGCTTTTTTTCTTTTTGAGTACAAGGATTTGTAAGCAACTATCGTCAGAAGTAGAACGAGGAGGTCGGGCAGGGGTGTACATTTGGAGGTAGTCATAAAGATAAATGGGCGCAGTACCAGTGATACCCTTTTGACACGATGTACTGATTTTGTATGAAATTCTTTTAGAAACAGGTAACTAGTAGATGAAAGAAATAAGAGGGGCAAAGGGGTAAAACAGGATGCAGAATTCTGAATACACTGGAGGCATGCGACAAATCACATGCCGGAATTCCAGTGGTCGTAAAGATTATAACAGTGATCTGGATCAGAACTTTCAGGATTCTGATGTATAATAATTAAAAACTAGAAATGCAGAAGACAGTTCTTATGATTCTATGACATTTTTTTTATTCAAAACTCAGTTACACGATTAATTGTGTTAATCAACTGAACTATTTTGACTTATCGTTTTTCAGCATGGGTATTATTTGGGATTTTTGTATGGCAAAAGCAAAGAAAGAATTGAAACAGTTGGGAAATTCTAGTTACTCTAGGACTCTTAGATGATTCATTTTAAATGCCACTAAGATACTCAACTACGGTGTTAATCTCAATAAAGATTACACATTGTTTGTAATATTCAGTAATTCCCGGTGACTGTGTGTGGCAGTCATTTTCTCCTAATTTTTGTGTTTGGTGTCTGTTTGTTTGTGATCTTACGCTGGACAAAGGCCAGTTGGCCGAAAATCTGCACCTGTCTTGGCTTGTTGTATTAGATATGCGTTCTTGTTCTTCTTTCGTGTTTTTTTTTCTGATTCCTGTGTGTGGCAAATTACATGCTGGAATTCCAGTTACTATGGAAGTATAGAAAGTAACTTATCAAGTACTGGGTCAAGTACCAAAACTATTACGACTAATCATACTTTTTCCTGATTGGTGCCTGGAGTCTGATTTTGGCAAATTAATGGCCAGAAGACCAGATAATTATAATGAAATTTGTAATGAATTCAAACCCTTACTGAGCCTCATATAATTTGCTAAGAACATTAAATCAATCGATGAAGTAAAGTTTTACTAATTAGTTCACAGTTCCATCAAATCAAGAATCAATTAGTTTTGTTGTGCTTGTAAAACACTTTTCGGTGACACTCCGATTTTGCTTCTTGGTTCAGTCTTTAGATGTTATGTAAATATATAAACACAAAATGAAGACAACTGATCATAAATGTTTGCTATGTAGTTCATGTAAAAAAACTGCAATTTTTCATATTTCAAGATATCGTGACATTCATCCCAGCTGATCGAATGAAAAGCTTTCCACGCCATTGTAAAGCGTTCTCTCTCTTTGCTCTGATATTGCTTATGATTTTCAAAAACAATATTTTGCCACGTAGACCACATACTTGTTGTAGTACCAACATCTTAGAAAGCAAAAGGCGGGCATTAACAAATAAATGAACTAATACATCTTATAAAATGAATCACTACTTTCGTCGAGCCTGACAATGACTGAACGAGTGAAACTAATTGTGACAGTCCATAGCTAACACAGTAGTTCATGGCACGCAAACAAAGGTGTGATCAAAGTGTGCGTGTGTAAGCGTAACCAAGTCAGAATCTGAACTGTATTGATTTGAAAGAACACACACACACACACGCACGCACTCACACACACACACACACACACACACACACACACACACACACACACACACAACACACACACACACACATACACACACACACACACCACACACATACACAGAGGCATGCACGCATACTAGGCGATCACATTAACTTTTGCACAAAAAATATTGCAAAAGGAAGAATCTTCGTATGGGCTAGATCATCTGGTTTCAAACCACCCACACCCACCCACTCCACTTGTCCCCTTCGTCTGCTATGAAAGTCCCATTCATTTCCTTCCAACCCGGATCAGCTGAGAACAACACCAGGCCTTCATACAGCTGTGCATACAATACTGACAAAGAATGTCATCAGTAACTGACACACCGTATGGCGAAATTCTCTACGTCTGAATGCAAGGCATACATATTCATCATGTCGAAATACAAGCAAATAATTATGATCTGAGAATAAATAATGGAGATAACATTGGTTGTCTATACATTCTGTTGTATTGGAAATGTGTACAAAGAACATTCTCAAGTCTTTTGGTGGAGACAGCCGTGGTGTTTTTATGAGAGAAAACGATGCAGTATTCGATGACATCGCTCATTTTCATTCAGTGGCCTGTCAGTTTTGCTGTCCTCTTACAAAAAGAGACTTTGTCATAATCTACTCAGTTATTGTGCCTGTTGACAACCTTGGTGTCTTGATGATAGAAAATGATTTAGCATTAGATGATTGAGTTCCTTTTCATTTAAAGATCTGTCAATTTGCTGTGATCTTATAGGTGATTTTGTTATAAATTACCCGATCACCGTCCGTGTTGGTTTTCCCGAATCTGTGTTTCAGAAGCATTCACTGTCCAAGGTGATCTGCAGAAAACAGACAGGATAGTCAAGCCTAACTAATAAAGCATTACGTCGAGAACCGTTAAGATACAATTGGTGTAACAGAGGTAGAACGACAGTTTCAGTTTCAGTTTCTCATGATAACGTCTCCGCGCTCGGAATGACTTCCGTATGCACTAACATTAGAAAGCAAAGGTAAGGGGGTGGAACTAAACAGTAGGAAGTCTGAAGTCATGGTGATCAGTAAAAAACATGAAATCCCCTCATGCAAAATAACAGCAAATGGCACAACCTTGACACAGGTTAATAAGTTCAAATAACTGGAAACGGTCATTTCATCAGACGGCAGATGCACATCGGAAATAGCTGGCAGAATCGGCCAAGCCAAAACAGCATTCAAGAAGATGACAAGCATTCTTACCAACAAATGCCTATCAATTAACATCAGAAAGAAAGTCCTTGAATGTTATATAGAACCAATACTGTTGTACGGATGCGAGGCTGGACAGTCAGCAAGCAAAGCCAGAGCAAGATTGAGGCAGCCGAGATGTGGTTTCTCAGAAGAATGTTGAGAGTTCCATGGACAGCAAAGAAAACAGACAGTCTTGATGGAGGCAGACACAAGTAGATCACTCATAAGAAATATTAGGAAAAGACAGGCAACATTTATAGGCCATTTTATGAAGAAGG
>CM060312.1:76195353-76200353 GCA_030674185.1 Monoplex corrugatus | reverse complement strand
CAGAAACTCTTGTTTTGTTTGTAACACGTAGAAACCCCTGTTTTGTTTGTAACACGTAGAAGTCCCTGTTTTGTTTGTAACACGTAGAAACCCCTGTTTTGTTTGTAACACGTAGAAATCCCTGTTCTGTTTTGTTTGTAACACGTAGAAATCCCTGTTTTGTTTCTAACACGTAGAAATCCCTGTTCTGTTTTGTTTGTAACACGTAGAAATCCCTGTTTTGTTTCTAACACGTAGAAATCCCTGTTTTATTTGTAACACGTAGAAACCCTATTTGAAACAAACAGAAAGAAACCTTTGTTTTGTCTGTAACGCATAGAAACCCCTGTTTGCAACACATAGAAACCCGTGTTTTGTTTGTATCACATAGAATATCCTGTTTGTAACACACAGAAACCCCTGTTTTGTTTGTAACACATAGAAACCCCCGTTTGTTGGTAACACGTAGAAACCACTGTTTTATTTGTAACACATAGAATTTCCTGTTTGTAACACATATAATTCCCTGTTTGTAACACATAGAATTCCCTGTTTGTAACACATAGAAACCCTGTTTGTAGCACATATAAACCCTGTTTGTAGCACATAGAATTCCCTGTTTGTAACACATAGAAACCCTGTTTGTAGCACATATAAACCCTGTTTGTAGCACATAGAATTCCCTGTTTGTAACACATAGAAACCCTGTTTGTAGCACATATAAACCCTGTTTGTAGCACATAGAAACCCTGTTTGTAGCACATAGAAACTCTGTTTGTAACACATAGATTTCCCTGTTTGTAACACATAGCATTCCCTGTTTGTAACACATAGAATTCCCTGTTTGTAGCACATAGAATTCCCTTTTTGTAACACATAGATTTCCTGTTTGTAACACATAGAATTCCCTGTTTGTAGCACATAGAATTCCCTGTTTGTAGCACATAGAATTCCCTGTTTGTAACACATACAATTCTCTGTTTGTAGCACATAGAATTCCCTGTTTGTAGCACATAGAATTCCCTGTTTGTAACACATACAATTCCCTGTTTGTAGCACATAGAATTCCCTGTTTGTAGCACATAGAATTCCGTGTTTGTAACACATAAAATTCCCTAACACATAGAATTCCCTGTTTGTAGCACATATTCCCTGTTTGTAGCACATAGAATTCCCTGTTTGTAACACATACAATTCCCTGTTTGTAGCACATATAATTCCCTGTTTGTAGCACATAGAATTCCGTGTTTGTAACACATAAAATTCCCTAACACATAGAATTCCCTGTTTGTAGTACATAGAAACCCTGTTTGTAGCACATAGAAACCCTGTTTGTAGCACATATAATTCCCTGTTTGTAACACATAGAATTCCCTGTTTGTAGCGCATAGAATTCCCTGTTTGTAGCACATAGACTTCCCTGTTTGTAACACATAGAAACTCTGTTTGTAGCACATAGAATTCCCTGTTTGTAACACATAGAATTCCCTGTTTGTAACACATAGAATTCCCTGTTTGTAACACATAGAAACCCTGTTTGTAGCACATAGAATTCCCTGTTTGTAGCACATAGAATTCACTGTTTGTAGCACACAGAAACCCTGTTTGTAGCACATAGAATTCACTGTTTGTAGCACATAGAAACCCTGTTTGTAGCACATAGAATTCACTGTTTGTAGCACACAGAAACCCTGTTTGTAGCACATAGAAACCCTGTTTGTAGCACATAGAATTCCCTGTTTGTAGCACACAAAAACCATGTTTGTAGCACATAGAAACCCTGTTCGTAAGACATAGAAATCCCCGTTTGTAACGCAAAGAAATCCTTGTTTTGTTTGTAACACACAGAAACCCCTGTTTTGTCTGTAACACATAGAAACCCATGTCTGTAACACATATAAACCCCTGTTTGTAACGCACAGAAACCCCTGTTTTGTCTGAAACATATAGAAACCCCTGTTTGTAACACAGAAAAACCCTGTTTGTAACACAGAGAAACCCCTGTTTGTAACACAGAGAAACCCCTGTTTGTAACACATAGAAACCCCTGTTTGTAACACATAGAAACCCCTGTTTGTAACACAGAGAAACCCCTGTTTATAACACAGAAACCCCTGTTTGTAACACAGAGAAACTCCTGTTTATAACACACAGAAACCCCTGTCTGTAACACATAGAAACCCCTGTTTGTAACACATAGAAACCCCTGTTTGTGACACAGAGAAACCCCTGTTTATAACACACAGAAATTCCTGTTTTGTTTGTAACACGTAGAAACCCCTATTTTGTTTATTTTTCAAAAACATCAAATGGCGGGACCATCTGTTCAATTAGTATGTCTCGTAACTACACGCATTCGACTGGAAATATTTGTTAAAAGTGACAGACACGTCATAAAATGAATATTTTCGGCTATTGCGCTGTTCATTTTTCCTCATAATTATTTGTTGTCTTTCATTTCTCTCTCTCTCTGTCTCCTGTCTCTCTCTCTCTCTCTCTCTGTTTCTCTCTGTTTCTTTCTCTGTCTCTCTTTCTCTCTCTCTGTTTCTCTATTTCTCTCTCTTTTCTCTCTCTCTCTCTCTTTCTCTCTCATACACAACACAGACGCGAAGTACACAACACAAACGCGAAGGCACACAACACAAACACACACACACACACACACACACACACACACACACACACACACACACACACACACACACACACACACACACACACACACACACACACACACACACACACACACACACACCTCTCTCTCTCTCTCTGTCTGTCTGTCTGTCTGTTACTCTCTCTCTCTCTTTCTCTCTCTCTCTGTTTTGTTTATTTTTTGTGCCTCTCTTTCCTTCTGTCTTTCGGCAAAACATTTTTTTTTCTGTCTTGAAATTAAAATAAAATTATTTGCCGTTTAATGACCTAACATAAGTAACAAACAAACATGAATATTTTCACCTTCTGCACTGTTCCCTTTTCCTCATATTTATTGTATTTATTTCTCTCGTCTTCTCTCTCTCTCTGTCTCTCTCTCTGTCTCTCGTTCTCTCTGTACTCTGTCTCTGTCTCTTTTCTCTCACTCTCTTTCTCAATCTCTCTCTCTCAAAAACAAAAACAAACAACCAAACCAAACCAAACAACAAAACAAACCAACAAACAAACCAAAAAAAAGAAAGAAGACAAAAAAAAAAAAAAAATCTGAGTCGCTATGGTTCAAAGACGAGGATCATACTCAATCAGACTATGTGTGGAAAACAATGGATATGAGATATGTGACTTTGAGTCTGTTACTGACAATGACGTTTCCACAATGCGTCAAGTATAACAAACACTACTCTACTAATAGGACGTTCCGAAATCCTCAGGAAGTTGTAATCATACCTCGCAAAGCAAATCTGAATTCTTACACAAAACAAAACAAAACAAAAAATCCACAATTATTCGAGGAAACGGCCGAAAATCTACCATGAAAGGAGTAAAAACCGAGACTCCATCACCGTTCAGGAAAAATGATTGGTCATCATCATCATCACATATCATCATCATCATCTCATCATCATCATCATCATGTTCCCTGCCGCATGGCTTTGGCGATCAGGGCCCACCATACGAATTGGTACAATCTCAAAAGTAAAACGTACGCAATCTTCTGCAACGTGGAATGGAATGTGTTTAGGCTTTTGATGACTCTGAAATCAAACAATTTTTCAAGAAATGGTAAACAAAAAAGACAGAGAGATGGTGAATAGAAATGTTGTGAATAGAATATAATTTGTTGTTGTTGTTGTTGTTTTTCTTGTAGTTGTTGGTATAGTGTTGTTTTCTTTCTTAACGAGGATGGAGGATAACCTGTGGGTGGCTGGGTGGAATGATGGAGACGATAAACTGTGTTAACAGGCAGAAGGGAGGGGGCTGTGTGTCGTGTATGGGATGGGTTTCTTTGATGTATTGTGTGGGTCGTTCATGCCATCAGCGAGGGGGGGGGGGGGGGGGGGCAGATGTGCTTTTGTGTTTTTCGTTCATGCCCATTTCTTCCAAATTGGAGATATATATTTCACAACTGTATAGCCTAGGTTCATCATCGTCATCTAGTGCCTTGCCACATGGCGTTGGCGATCATGGCCTTCCATCTGTTTCTATCCCTTGTTGCCGCGAGCACATCTTCCACCCTCTTTGTCTTTAGCCACTCTGCAAGTCCGTCCAATATCTTCCCCCTGGGTCTACCTGGTGCTCTCTTTCCCTCCAGCTTTCCTGTTATGACCAGATGTTCCAATTCCCCTTTCCTCATAAAATGGCCTATAAATGTTGCTTGTCTTTTCCTAATCTTTTTATGAATGATCTTCTCGCGTGTGCCTTCATCAAGACTGTCTCGTTTGTTTTCTTTGCTGTCCATGGAACTCTCAACATTCTTCTTAGAAACCACATCTCGGCTGCCTCAATTTGTTTTGGCTTTGCTTGTTGACTACCCAAGCCTCACAACCGTATAACATTATCGGTTCTATATAACATTCAAGAGTTCTCTTCTTGGTGTTAATTGATTGGCATTTGTTGGCTAGAATGCTTTTCATCTTATTGAATGCTGTTTTAGCTTGACCGATTCTGCTGGCTATTCCTGATGTGCATCTGCCGTCTGTGAATGATGTTCCCAGATATTTAAACTTATCAACCTGTTTAATGTTCTTTGCGATGAGGGGATTTCATGTTTTTTTTACTGATTACCATGACTTCAGTCTTCTTGCTATTTAGCTCCTATCCTTACTTTTGCTTTCTATTTCTATATATTTACAGGGTTTCGTGGGTCCCTTTAATTTTCTGCAATTAGCACGGTGACGGCAAATGCACATTACAAACAGCCAACAGAACCGGCCAAGCCAAAACAGCATTTAAGAAAGTGAAAACGTGCTTACAACAAATGCCTATCAATTAACATCAGGAAGAGAGTTTTTCGTTTATATAGAACTGATATTGTTGTATGGATGTGAAGCGTGGACAGTCAACACGCAAAGTCAGGACAAGATTGAGGA
>CM060312.1:76175353-76190353 GCA_030674185.1 Monoplex corrugatus | reverse complement strand
TCCCGTTGTGACCAGATGCTCCAAATCCCCATTCCTCATAAAATGACCTATTATGTTGCTTGTCTTTTCTTAATCTTCCTTATGAGTGATCTACTTGTGTCTGCCTCCATCAAGACTGTCTCGTTTGTTTTCTTTGCTGTCCATGGAACTCTCAACATTCTTCTGAGAAACCACATCTCGGCTGCCTCAATCTCCATTGATACACTTATAGCAAAATGCAGTGATTTTATATGAAATTCTTTGAGAAACAGGCAGCCAGTGAAGAGAGCGAAGCAAGGGATCATGCTTCTTTTGATGAAGAGGAGGACGGGCCGCGGGATTCTGAATACGCTTGAAAAATGCAACAGAAGAAGCAGGAAAGCAAGAGAGCAGAGAGTTACAATAATCCACGCAAAACAGAGTAAGAGAAGTCGCGAGTTAAGATGCCGCTCAAGTTAAAAGATAATGACGGGTAGAACTGAAATGTTGCAGCTGACAGTCACAAGACTCACAGGTCTGAATGATGAATCTCTGTGTAGAAAATTTAGGATCAAGAACAATGCCAAAGTTCTTGACTAAATCAGAATGTTTTCAGGATGAATCAATAAAAAGATATTCCATGTGAGGCACTAACATTTAATTATGCCATGGCAACAAAGGAAATGTGCATGGCAAAATGTTACAGCTCGCCTTTATAGGTAACAACAAACAAACAAGCACAAAAACACACAACAACAACAAAAACAACTACAAACAACGACAACAACAACAACAAATTGGGTGAGGCAACATTGCAGCAAAACACTCTTCCTGTGGAACGCAGCCTGAATTTCAAACGCTTGAGACAAGAAATAAAATGAAAAAAAAAACCCACACAAAACAAAACAAACAAACAAACAACAAAACCAAAAAAACCAAACCAACTAACCACCCGATTAAACAGAATAAAACATTTGACAAAACTCAAAAAGTGAAGGAAATAAGATTAAACATTTTCAAATAAGATTAACACCGCAAATTGGCAACACACGTTGTTGTGATGAAAATGGGTTTTAGAAACGATATATTATGCCCTTAGAAATGGTATGTTATGCTGTTAGAAACGGTATGGTATGCTCTTAGAAACGATGTGGGTACGCTCTTAGAAACGATATGGTATGCTGTTAAAACGATATGATACGCTCTTAGAAACAATATGGTATTCCCTTGGAAACGAAATGGTATGTTCTTAGAAACATGGTATGCTGTTAGAAACGATATGGTATACTCTTAAACTATACGGTATGCTCTTGGAAACGACATGATATACTGTTAGAAAAGATTGGTATGATGTTAGAAATGATATGGTATGTTGTTAGAAACGATATGGTATGTTGTTAGAAACGATATGGTATGTTGTTAGAAACGATATGGTATGTGTTAGAAACGATATGGTATTCTGTTAGAAACGATATGGTATTCTGTTAGAAATGATATGGTATGCTGTTAGAAACATATGGTATGTTGTTAGAAACGATATGGTATGATGTTAGAAACGATATGGTATTCTGTTAGAAATGATATGGTATTCTGTTAGAAATGATATGGTATTCTGTTAGAAATGATATGGTATTCTGTTAGAAACGATATGGTATGATGTTAGAAACGATATGGTATGTTGTTAGAAACGATATGGTATTCTGTTAGAAACGATATGGTATGCTGTTAGAAACGATATGGTATGTTGTTAGAAACGATATGGTATGTTGTTAGAAACGATATGGTATGTTGTTAGAAACAATATGGTATGCTGTTAGAAACAATAATGTTGTTAGAAACGATATGGTATGTTGTTAGAAACAATATGGTATGATGTTAGAAACAATATGGTATGCTGTTAGAAACAATATGGTTGTTAGAAACGATATGGTATGTTGTTAGAAACAATGTATGCTAGAAACGATATGTATGTTGTTAGAAACGATATGGTATGTTGTTAGAAACAATATGGTATGCTGTTAGAAACAATATGGTAATGCTGTTAGAAACAATATGGTATGCTGTTAGAAACAATAAGGTATGCTGTTAGAAACGATATGGTATGTTTAGAAACAATATGGTATGCTGTTAGAAACAATAAGGTATGCTGTTAGAAACGATATGGTATGTTGTTAGAAACAATATGGTATGCTGTTAGAAACAATATGGTATGCTGTTAGAAACGATAAGTATGTGTTAGAACATAGGTATGTTTAGAAACGATAGGTATGCTGTTAGAAACAATAATGGTATGTGTTAGAAACGATAAGGTATGCTGTTAGAAACATATGGTATGTTGTTAGAAACGATATGGTATGCTGTTAGAAACGATATGGTATGCTGTTAGAAACGATATGGTATGCTGTTAGAAACGATATGGTATGTTGTTAGAAACAATATGGTATGCTGTTAGAAACAATATGGTATGTGTTAGAAACGATATGGTATGCTGTTAGAAACGATATGGTATGTTGTTAGAAACAATATGGTATGCTGTTAGAAACGATAATGGTATGTTGTTAGAAACATAATGGTATGTTGTTAGAAACGATATGGTATGCTGTTAGAAACGATATGGTATGCTGTTAGAAACATATATGGTAATGTTGTTAGAAACGATATGGTATGCTGTTAGAAACAATATGGTATGCTGTTAGAAACAATAGGTATGCTGTTAGAAACAATATGGTATGCTGTTAGAAACAATATGTATGCTGTTAGAAACATATGGTATGCTGTTAGAAACAATATGGTATGCTGTTAGAAACAATATGGTATGCTGTTAGAAACGATATGGTATGCTGTTAGAAACAATATGGTATGCTGTTAGAAACATATGGTATGTGTTAGAAACAATATGGTATGTTGTTAGAAACGATATGGTATGTTGTTAGAAACAATATGGTATGTGTTAGAAACAATATGGTATGCTGTTAGAAACGATATGGTATGTTGTTAGAAACAATATGGTATGCTGTTAGAAACAACATGGTATGCTGTTAGAAACAATATGGTATGCTGTTAGAAACAACATGGTATGCTGTTAGAAACAATAATGGTATGCTGTTAGAAACATATGGTATGCTGTTAGAAACATATGGTATGCTGTTAGAAACAATATGGTATGCTGTTAGAAACAATATGGTATTGTTGTTAGAAAACAATATGGTATGCTGTTAGAAACAATATGGTATGCTTGTTAGAAACAAATGGTATGCTGTTAGAAACATATGGTATGTGTTAGAAACATATGGTATGCTGTTAGAAACATATGGTATGCTGTTAGAAACAATATGGTATGTGTTAGAAACAATATGGTATGCTGTTAGAAGAAACATAGGTATGTTTGTTAAAAACAATATGGTATGCTGTTAGAAACAATATGAAGTAATGTGTTAGAAACAATATGGATGCTGTAGAAACATAGTTGTTAGAAACAATATGGTATGCTGTTAGAAACAATATGGTATGTTGTTAGAAACAATATGTGGTATGTTGTTTAGAAAAAATATGGTATGCTGTTAGAAACAATATGGTTGTTAGAAACAATATGGTATGTTGTTAGAAACAATATGGTATGCTGTTAGAAACAATATGGTATGCTGTTAGAAACAATATGGTTGTTTAGAAACAATATGGTATGTGTTAGAAACATTAGGTATGCTGTTAGAAACAATATGGTTGTTAGAAACATATGGTATGTTGTTAGAAACAATATGGTATGCTGTTAGAAACAATATGGTATCTGTTAGAAACAATATGGTGTTAGAAACAATATGGTATGTTGTTAGAAACAAATGGTTGTTGAAACAATATGGTATGTTGATAGAAACAATATGTATGTTGTTAGAAACAATATGGTATGCTGTTAGAAACAATATGGTTGCTGTTAGAAACAATATGGTTGTTAGAAACAATATGGTATGCTGTTAGAAACAATATGGATGTTAGAAACATATGGTATGTTGTTAAAACGATATGGTTGTTAGAAACATATGGTATGTTGTTAGAAACATATGGTTGTTAGAAACAATATGGTATGCTGTTAGAAACAATGGTTGTTAGAAACAATATGGTTGTTAGAAACAATATGGTTTGTTAGAAACAATATGGTATGTTGTTAGAAACAATATGGTTGTTAGAGACAATATGGTATGTTGTTAGAAACAATATGGATGCTGTTAGAAACAATATGGTATGCTGTTAGAACAATATGGTTGTTAGAAACAATATGGTTGTTAGAAACAATATGGTTGTTAGAAACAATATGGTATGTTAGAAACAATATGGTTGTTAGAAACAATATGGTATGTTGTTAGAAACAATATGGTTGTTAGAAACAATATGGTATGTTGTTAGAAACAATATGGTTGTTAGAAACAATATGGTATGCTGTTAGAAACAATATGGTATGCTGTTAGAAACAATATGGTATGCTGTTAAAACACATGGTATGCTGTTAGAAACAATATGGTATTGCGTTAGAAACAATATGGTATGCGTTAGAAACAATATGGTATGCTGTTAGAAACAATATGTATGTGTTAGAAACAATATGGTATGCTGTTAGAAACAACATGGTATGCTGTTAGAAACAATATGGTATGCTGTTAGAAACAAATATGGTTGTTAGAAACAATATGGTATGCTGTTAGAAAACGATATGGTATGTTGTTTAGAAACGATATGGTATGCTGTTAGAAACAATATGGATGCTGTTAGAAACAATATGGTATGCTGTTAGAAACAATATGGTATGCTGTTAGAAACAATATGGTATGCTGTTAGAAACAATATGGTTGTTAGAGAACAAATGGTATGCTGTTAGAAACGATATGGTATGTTGTTAGAAACGATATGGTATGCTGTTAAAACAATATGGTATGCTGTTAGAAACAATATGGATATGCTGTTAGAAACAATATGGTTGTTTAGAAACAATATGGTATGCTGTTAGAAACGATATGGTTGTTAGAAACAATATGGTATGCTGTTAGAAACAATATGGTTGTTAGAAACAATATGGTATGCTGTTAGAAACAATATGGTATGCTGTTAGAAACAATATGGTTGTTTAGAAACAATATGGTATGCTGTTAGAAACGATATGGTATGTTGTTAGAAACGAATATGATATGCTGTTAGAAACGATATGGTATGTTGTTAGAAACGATATGGTATGCTGTTAGAAACAATATGGTATGTTGTTAGAAACAATATGGTATGCTGTTAGAAACAATATGGTTGTTAGAAACGATATGGTATGCACTTAGAAACGATATGATATGCACTTAGAAACGATATGGTATGCACTTAGAAACGATATGGTATGCACTTAGAAACGATATGATATGCTGTTAGAAACGATATGATATGCTGTTAGAAACGATATGATATGCTGTTAGAAACGATATGATATGCTGTTAGAAACGACATGATATGCTGTTAGAAACAATATGTATGCTGTTAGAAACGATATGATATGCTGTTAGAAACGACATGATATGCTGTTAGAAACGATATGTATGCTGTTAGAAACGATATGATATGCTGTTAGAAACGACATTATTATCATCATCATTATAATCCCTTCTGCATGGAGTTGGCGATCATAGCTCTCCATACGAATCTATCCTTTGTCGTTGCTGCAAGTATATCTCCCACCCACTCTGTTCTCAGCCACCCTGAAAGCCTGTCTAATAATTTCTCGATATGGTATGCACTTAGAAACGATATGGTTTGCTCATAGAAGCTATATGGTATGATGTTTGGGTAATGGACGGTGATACTGGCGTTTTGGAGACAGCATGCAGCAGGCTTGAGTACTGATTTGATCCAGTGTTACCTCTTCAGATATTACCAAAATGATTATTTTGCTTTCTACGACACTAATTTCAACTCAGGTAACATCTTAGACTCAATTATATTCCACCGCATATAAATCCATTGTATATTGTTGAAATGTCAGTGGTTCATTTTTTTGTTGTTGAAAAAGAAAAAGGTAATCCATTTGAAATTGTGAAATTTGTAACTTTGAATTTTTTTCCACACAATTGTTCTGAGTATTGTGAAAATTTTCATGAATATGGATGCTTATGATCATGAAAATGTGGTTCATAATGTCTGGAAAATACTTAAAAAAAATGAAGACACAAAAACGAATAAGTAAATAAATAAATGACAACAAAAATCCAAACAACCTTCCAACTAACCAACCAGTCAACCAATCACTAAGACATAACTGAGAGAGAGAGAGAGAGAGAGAGAGAGAGAGAGAGAGAGAGAGAGAGAGAGAGAGAAAGAGAGAAAGAGGCAGACAGACAGAGATACTGACAGATAGAGAAAAGGAGACAGAGAGAGAAAAGAGAGAAAAAAGATGTTCAGATTCATATTGCATATAGCCCAGCCTAGTACTAGAGCCATATCAGGGCTAGAGAAAGAGAGACAGACAGACGGACAAAGAGAGAGAGAGAGAGAGAGGGAGGGAGGGAGGGAGAGAAAAAAAGGGAGAGAAAGAGAGAGAGATAGGTTCAGGTTCATATTTCTTATAGCCCAGTCGACTACCAGAGCCATATCAGTGGTAAGAGAGAGAGAGAGAGAAAGAAAGAGGGGGGAGGGGGAAAGAGAGAGAAGGCAGGCAGACAGAGACAGGCAGACAGACAGAGAGTGAGGGGGAGAAGAGAGAGAGCGAGAGAAAGAGAGAGAGAGAGAGAGAGAGAGAGAAAGAAAGAGAGGGGAGGGGGAAAGAGAGAGAAGACAGACAGACAGAGACAGGCAGACAGACAGAGAGTGAGGGGGAGAAGAGAGAGAGCGAGAGAAAGAGCGAGAAGTAGATTGACAGACAGACAGAGACAGAGACAGAAACAAAGGCACAGAAAGAGAGAGAGAGAGAGAGAGAGAAAGAGAGAGAGGGATACAGAGAGAGAGAGAGAGAGAGTGAGAGAGAGAGTGAGAGAGAGAGAGAGAGAGAGAAAAAGTGACAGCTGGAATGAACCAACCACTGGAAAGAAAACCCCCTGACGTGAACTTACCCCCAGCATGGAAGTGGCCGAAGAAATGGAAAAGGGAGGTTACCGTGAGGGTAAATAGCTATTAATTGTATTGACAAACATACGTTTTTTTTTCTCACTTTTGTTTGTCTTTTTCCTAATGTTACCGACATATTTTTCTTATGGTTTCATTCAACTGTGTGTGTAAAATAATAATAATAATAATAATAATAATACTAATAATAATAATAATAATAATAATAATAATGATAATAATAATAATAATAACGGCAGTAATAATAACAAAAGATATAGTAATACTGATAATAATAATAATGACAACAATAATAATGACATTACCAATATATCAATACAATAATAATAATAATAATAATGATAATAATTATAATAATAAATACTACTACTACTAATAATAATAATAAATCTGACATTTTATTAAACAGTTTAACTGGAATTGTTTTGTATGTATTATCATCATCATCATCATCAGGTGCCCTGCCGCATGGCGTTGGCGACCATGGACTTCCAACCATCTCTATCTCTCGTTGCCCCCAGCATCTCCCCTACCCTCCTCATCCCCAGCCACTCTGCAAGTCCGTCCAGCATTCTCTCCCTGGGTCTACCTGGTGCTGCTTTCCCTCCAGCTTCCCCGTAGTGACCAGGTGCTCCAAACCCCCTTCCTCATAAAATGGCCTATAAATGTTGCTTGTCTTTTCCTAATCTTCCTTATGAGTGATCTACTTGTGTCTGCCTCCATCAAGACTGTCTCGTTTGTTTTCTTTGCTGTTCATGCGTTCAGGAAACTTATCGCTGATTGAGATCAATGTGTTTTTTTCCATTTGAACTAATAAAACAAACTAATCATATGTTTCAAACCGTAAAGTTTTGCACAGTCATCAAGCTGTTTAATTTGCTCTGATTTTGAAAACGACTAAATTCAGATAAGATCAAACAAGCATACGGGCAAGGAATGCTTAGATTAGAAGAAACTGAATCAGTCTTGTTGACATTTTGACCGCCGCTGAGTTTAGGCTGTAATAGTTCCTGGAGCCAGCTGATTTTTTAACCAAAAAGCAAAAAATCATGAATGAACAAATAAACAAATAAATCAGTAGATAAATGAATAAATGAGAAAAAAAGGAAATGATAAAGCTGATAGATCAGTGAACAGATAGATAAATAAATCAATGAAAACATGAATAAATTAATATAAATAAATAGATAAATGAACAAATACATAAATAAATAAATAAGTAAATAAATAAATTTTGAAAAAGCAAAAAAAACAAAAACAAAAACAAAATAAAAACAATACAATACAAAAATAACAAAAACAACAAAACAAAATATAAACAAATAAAAAGTAAATAGATACATGAATAAAAATAGATGGGTAACTAACTAACTAACGAAAGAACGAACGAACGAACGAACGAACGAACGAAAGAACTAACTAACTAACTAACTAACTAACTAACTAACTAGCTAGCTAGCTAACTAACTAACTAACTATAAAAATAAATGCATAAATGAATGAATGAATGAATGAATCAATCAATCAATCGAATTAATCTACAGGATTCAAATTGTTCAATCCCCAAGAATGAGGAATGATTGGAGTTTAAGATTTTGCAGCAATAAAGCCTATCGATACAGGTGAAATATTGTTATTTTGTTGGTGTCATTTGGCGTCGTCGACATCTCTGCCAAGCTGGTGACAAAAGGCGAGATCGATGGTTTAATAGTTTAAGATAGGATGAATCTTTGCGACTGACCACATGAAGAGACGAAATGGACGTTCCTCTCAGAGACAAAACACTGCCGATTTTAGAGAGGAATTATAACACACTGAGTCAGGTTTTGTCTGACAGTTTCTGTCCTTCTGTCTTTCTTTCTTTCTTTCTTTCCTTCTTCTTTCTTTTTTTTCTTTCTTTCTTTCCTTCCTTCCTTCCTTCCTCTTTCCTTCTTTCTTTCTTTCTTTCTTTCCTTCTTTCCTTCTTTCTTCTTTCTTTCTTTCCTTCCTTCCTTCCTTCTTCTTTTCTTTCCTTAATCTTTCCTTCTTCTTTTTCTTCTTTCTTTCTTTCTTTCCTTACTTCCTTCTTTCATTCTTTCTTTCCTTTCTTCCTTCCTTCCTTTTTCCTTCTTTCTTTCCTTCCTTCCTTCTTATTTCTTTCCTTAATCTTTCTTTCTTTTTTTTCTTTCTTTCTTTCTTTCTTCCTTCCTTCCTTCTTCTTTCATTTTTCTTTCCTTCCTTCCTTCTTTCTTTCTTTCTTTCTTTCTTTCCTTCCTTCTTTCCTTCCTTCTTTCTTTCCTTCTTTCCTTCTTTCTTTCTTTCCTTCCTTCCTTCCTTCTTCTTCATTCTTTCTTTCTTTCTTTCTTTCTTCCTTCTTCCTTCCTTCTTTCATTCTTCTTTCCTTCCTTCTTTCTTCTTTCTTTCTTTCCTTCCTTCCTTCCTTCTTTCTTCTTTCGTTTGATCGTTTTATTTGCTTTTTCTTTCTTTCTTTTTCTGTCTTTCTTTTGTTTCTTTTTCTTTCTTTCTTTCTTCTTTGCTTTTCATCATTCAATTTGTTATTTCTTTTGTTTGTGACGTTGATTATGTTGAAATGTTTTTAAGTTTTCTGTTTATGGTTACTGCTTGTGATTAAAGGGAAATGGTGTTTTAAGAATGGAGGTAAGATGCTTGTTAATGGAGAATGGCATAACTGGGAAAGGAAGGCAGTCAAGCCATATAGTAGAACATTGCTTTAAACAACCGAAATAATCTTTAAAAAAAAAAGCGAAAGAAAAATTTAAAAGCTTTACACCTGTTCTCTCTCTTTCTGTCTCTGTCTCTGTCTGTCTGTCTGTCTGTCTGTCTGTCTGTCTCTCTTTCTCTCTCTGTCTCTTTCTCTCTCTCTCTCTGTCTTTGTCTCTGTGTGTGTGTGTGTGTGTGTGTCTCTGTTTCTGTCTGTCTGTCTGTCTGTCTCTCTCTGTCTCTCTGTCTCTCTGTCTCTCTCTCTCTCTCTCTCTCTCTCTCTCCAGTCCCTGCAATGATAATCCTCCTTGATAACAGTCATTATGAACTCAAATCTTTTAAGCCCTATTGTAAAATATCAACTCACTGATCCGGTAAGATTTCGTAAGCGTGTAAATTAAAATAAATCAGAGATAGCTGTAAATATTGTTACCAAGAATAGCTGAACGTTATGCATTCCTCTACACCATCAAAATATCTTTCACAGATTAGCAAACTGTTTATATTTGAAATAGTTTGTTTATTTGATATAGAACACTCAGTATAATGTATCCTCTTCGTTTGAAGTGGACCATGGAAAACACACCCTATTTGTTGGCCTCGCTGCTGGTCTGGCAGCGTCGAGTGTCCTCATCAAGAAAACCAGCTGTTGCCCGTGAGCAGGTTCACACCCCCCCCCCCCGCCCTCCTCTCCACACAGTTGAAGGATAGAAAGGAATGGCAAAGGCCAATACAATTTGGAGCTAGCAACGTCCCAGGAGTCGCAAAGAGGCACCGACATCAGCGTCAGTCTACATGTACCTTCAGGACCCCCCTCCGACTGCAGAGTTTTCAGCAGAATTGACCCCGGAAGCCTTTTCAAGGATGGGTATGGCTGCAAGACAGCGGAGGTTTGAAATCAAAATTTACCTTCTCCCATATGGGCTACTCCCCCAGCTTGACGAACCCCACCTACCATGATACCATGATTTAGTTGGACATTTTCCCATCTAATGGCATCTGCTACATCAGTGAGTATCGAACTTTTTACAGCATGGAGACGTCTTGTTGAAGAAATTGAAAGTACAGCAAAAACGCACGCAACATACTGCTGTGCAGAATAATATGATTTCAGGGAACCGTT
The DNA here is from genome assembly GCA_030674185.1 of Monoplex corrugatus. NCBI lineage: Eukaryota > Metazoa > Mollusca > Gastropoda > Littorinimorpha > Ranellidae > Monoplex > Monoplex corrugatus. Next base: position 76,179,489 of record CM060312.1, on the reverse strand, counting down.
TTATCATTATCTTAATTGTCTTGCCCACTATCTGTCTCGTATCTCTCATCTCAACATGTTCTGTGGTGAAACTTCTCTTCTTTTATTAGCAGTTGAGTTGCAGATGGACCAGGACTTTACAGAGATATGCATGGCATACATTGCATATAAAGAGAACATCATCACTTGCTGACAACATTTTCTGCGCATCAAGACAGAACATACATATTCATCACACTGCAACTCAGACAAATATTGAGCTCAGGTTGAAGACAAATGATGATGATATCAATGGTAGCCCAGATTATGTTATTCCGTGGTCTGCGGGCGGGGAGAGCTCGGAATATAATTTTCGGGTCAGTTCTGTGAGACACAATCAATACAGTAGGCTACTTTGTGTTGAGTGATTTATCATCAAATGATGCATTTATTTTTCATTGAATGATCTGTCATTTTGGTGTTCCCTTATGGATGGAGTTTTTTTTTCATTAACTGCTGAATTAATGCAGATATTGGTGTTTTCCAAAAAAATACACTTTAGTTGCGCTCAGTAATGTAAGCATTTGTGGACAATAGATACGCTCGTAAGATGGTCAAGCCTGCCTAATGTCTTTAGAGACATTTTGTGTCACTGTGTGTAGCACGATATACACGAACCAGAAACAAAAAAACAAAACAAAAAAACAAAACAAAACAAACAAACAAACAAAAACCGCGACAAAAGAAACAGAACGCGAATTAATACAAGACAGACAAGACAAGACAAGACAAGACAAGAAAAGACAAGACAAGATAGACAAGACAAGACAAGACAAGATAAGACAAGACAAGAAGCGTATTAAATACGCGTTCTGATTCTTTTTTTGTGTTTTTGTTTTTTCTGGTTCCTGTTTGTTTGAAAGCGGGCAATTACACTTGTTTTGGATGACGATATACCAGTGTATGCCACGTTTTGATATTAGGTGGCTCCCAGTTTTGGTAAAAATATCTCAAATAAGAAAAGACAGGCACCATAGTCAAATGAGCAAACGTTGGACATCCAGTGGAAATGTCCTGGATTCGATCTTTTTCAATACGTCTGCCATGTGGGTAAAAGGGTGAAGATTTTTTTTCAGCCTCCGAGGTCAAGATGTGTGCAGACCTGCCAGTAGCTAAATCATCTTCTTGTGTACATACATGTGTACGCACAATATCAAATATTCATATTTAAGATACTGTGACACCGTGCTAGTTGCAGAAAATGAAAGGTACCTACAAAACCTTGTGAATATACTAGAAATAGAAAGCAAAGGTAAGGGGTTGGAACTAAACAGCAGGAAGACTGAAGTCATGGTGATCAGTAAAAAACATGAAATCCCCCATGCAAAATAACAGCAAATGGCACAACCTTGACACAGGTTAATAAGTTCAAATACCTGGGAACGATCATTTCATCAGACGGCAGATGCACATCGGAAATAGCTGGCAGAATCGGCCAAGCCAAAACAGCATTCAAGAAGATGACAAGCATTCTTACCAACAAATGCCTATCAATTAACATCAGTGAGAGAGTCCTTGAATGTTATATAGAACCAATACTGTTGTACGGATGCGAGGCGTGGACAGTCAGCAAGCAAAGCCAGAGCAAGATTGAGCAGCCGAGATGTGGTTTCTCAGAAGAATGTTGAGAGTTCCATGGACAGCAAAGAAAACAAACAGACAGTCTTGATGGAGGCAGACACAAGTAGATCACTCATAAGGAAGATTAGGAAAAGACAAGCAACATTTATGGGCCATTTTATGAGGAAGGGGGATTTGGAGCACCTGGTCACAATGGGAAAGCTGGAGGGAAAGAGAGCACCAGGTAGACCCAGGGAGAGAATGCTGGAAGACTTGCAGAGTGGCTGGGGATGAGGAGGTGGGGGAGATGCTGGGGGCAACGAGAGATAGAGATGGTTGGAAGTCCATGGTCGCCAACGCCATGCGGCAGGGCACCTGATGATTATGAAGATACTGTAGATCATGTTAGAGATCATCATCATCATCATCATGATCATCATGATCATCATCATCATCATCATCATTTCATCATCATGTGTCCTGCCACATGGTTTTGTCGATCATGGCCCTCCATACGAATCTATCTCTTGTCGCTGCAAGTACATCTCCCACCCTCTCCGTTCTCAGCCAGCCTGCAAGTCTGTCCAATATTTTCTCCCTGTGTCTACCTGGTGTCCTTCTTTCCCTCCAGCTTTCTGTTGTGACCCGGTGCTCTTATTTCTCTTTCCTCGTAAAATGTCCTATGAATATCGTTTCCCAAATCTTCTTTATTAATGATCTTCTTGTGTCTGCCTCCTTCAGGACTGTCTCGATTATTTTCTTTGCTGTCCATGGAACTCTCAACATTCTTCTGAGAGAAAAAAAAAAAACCACACACATTTCACTTGCCTCAATTTTGTTTGATTTTGCTTGTTGACTGTCCACTCCTCACAACCGTACAGCAATATCGGTTCTATTTAACACTCAAGAACCCGCTAGTGATTGGCTTATAAAAACACGAAGAAAAAGAAAAAAAACTAGCATACAGAACACCAAAGATATGGTCTGTGCAACAATATCGTAGAATGGGGTCAGGTAACCCACGTTTTCCATGCTCAACTGATTCTGTGTTGTGCACACTGAGTCCAAATGAGTACAGAGAGTAGCGCTATGCAAGAACGATTTATACTGACAGCTATAAATAACCAAGGAACCCTTTGATTGGTCCCTTTTTACCCACTGGACGAGGCGGCAGGGAAGGTTTTAGTCCTCTTTTTATTATCCGTTGTTTGATGTTGTTTGTGGTCTGTTTGTGACCGTGCATTCGCGCTTGACAAAGGCCGGTTGGCCGAAAATTTGGGCTTGTCTTGTCTTGTTGTGTTGAATACGCGCTTACTTTGGTTTGCTTGTTCTTCTGGTTCAAGGAACCCTTATTTCTTTCCCTGTATCTACAGGAACTATCTTCGTAATTGTTTGTTTTCTTTTAATTCCTTTAACAATTTGACTTCCGCAACCTATCCTCCAACCACAAAATTTGAGCCCTTTGACTTCCTCATCATATCCACCAGCTTCCCGCAGGAAGCTGGTGGATAGGGTGAGGGAATCAAGGGGTGAATTTGTTTTCTTTGCAAGCATGGTTGACACTAAAAGAGGCTAGTGGAGAGGCTGCGAGAGTCAAACTGTCAAACTAAACCAGCCTAGAACCAATTTTTTACTATCAGTGTTTGTATTGTACTGGATGTTTTTGCATTTATGTAATGTACTGGAAGCTGTTTTCACCACAAAAATAGTTTAGTTTTTATAACACGACCTAATTTCCTGGAGAGGCTGCATCACTGAACGTGACATCACAGTTTCTTTGTTTTCAGAGCTATTTTTGAGGAAATAAAAAGTACTGATCCCGGTGAACATTTTAAGTTCATCTGAACTGACATGGATACCAGGATCTACAAATTTGTTAAGAAGCTTACTCTGCAGAGCACCATTAACACTGAAACTCAAGCTATATTACACATGAAAAAAATGAAATAAGAATAAGATAGAGATAGATAGATAGATGATGATGAGATGAGAAAGATAGGTAGATAGATAGACATATAAATGTAATAAATAAATGTGATAAACAAACAAATAAATGAATAAAAAAAAAATTAAAAAATGAAAAAAGACAAAAACAAAACAGTCTGCATTAAAAAAAATGTGGCATACCTGCGTCAAGGGTCGAACCCAAGCCCCCTGTGTTATCAACGTGGTGCTCTCTCTCTCTCTCTCTCTCTTCTTCTCTCTCTCTCTCTCTCTCTCTCATTTTATATATATATATATATATATAATATATATATTATATATAGTATATATACAGTATATATATATATGTATGATGTATTATGTATATTGTATATATCAATTATCAATTATATGCATCTTTATGGTGGGCTAGTGTCATTAAAATTCCACTTCACAGTTTTACGCCCATGGTGCTGTGCTCATTGAAACTTGCGTAAGTTTTACACCAGACATGCTCTGACAGCCATGTTTGGAGTGGCAAACGCCTTGTCTGCTGTCATCACCGGTAACAATGCGGCGTCATGTGTCTGCAAGTGCAGCTTGCTCGCTGGTGCGCGTTACACATTTAACGGGCC
>CM060312.1:76167853-76170353 GCA_030674185.1 Monoplex corrugatus | reverse complement strand
TTTTTCGCAGGCAAAAAATGCTCTGTCTTTATACACAACAATCTCGACATTCCCCATATTTTGGAAGCCTACATGAACATAGGTTTCATTTTAGCATAGAAAAGTTGACAGGATATAGAAAAATCAAAACGTCATAAGGACCACATTGTCTTCGTCAGATTCAATCACATTTCCCATAGCTTTACTGGTAAATACAGCACATACTGAGTCAAAAGAGAGTTTGGTTGTATACTTGAAACCCAGATAAGTATAACTGTTGATGATCTGTATGTTTTTGCCATGAAAGTCCAAAATTCTCCAGCAGCAAACTGCCCTTCCTGCCTGAAGACTATGATATTGGTTTTTGTACTTTACACTTGATGAAGACTTACTGAAATTGACTGTAGGTTAGTTATCATGGTTTTGTAAAATTAGCAGAGAGCTATCAGCTATCAGCAAGTAAAAATAGAAAAGTTTCTTCTGACAGTGGGAATGGTTTAACTTCCTGTTTTCTGGACAAAGTTTGCAACTTTTGATATGAGAAAAGAAAATACCACTGATTCAGAAAACAAGAAACACAAAAAACAACTTTGCTTTACACCCTGTGTACATGTTAAAAAAAGTCTGATAACTGAACTTCCCGCCTGACAGAAGATTCGACAGATGTGTGCATAGACTTAGTCATCTGTTCTTTAAAGTTTTTAAAAGCTGACCTTTATCGTCTGTGCCGAACGTATTTTTATGATCTGTAAAGACTGCATACATATACAGACAGACAAACAGACAGCAGGCAGACAGACAGATAGACAGACAGACAGGCAAGCAGGCAGGCAGGCAGGCAGACAGACAGACAGACAGACAGGCAGACAGACAGACAGAGGACAGACAGACAGACAGACAGACAGACAGACAGACAGAAGACAGACAGACAGAGAAATGGAAAAAAAAAAAACACAGAAAAGAAAACTGAATAAAAGAGAGATGAACGAGAACAGAATTAAAAAAAAAAAGCAAACCCAAACCAACAGCAATTCAACTAGTACGACCATTCAGTCCTTACCAACAAATTTAACAGAAAACAAACAAATTAAGGATAAAAAAAAGGAAAAAGGAAGGAATGAAGACAGAAAGAAAGAAAGGAAAAAAGAAGAAAGAAAGAAAGACAAAAGAAAGACAGACGGAAAGAAAGAAAGACAGAAAAAAGAAAAATAAATATATCGATAAACAACGAAAGAAAGAAAGAAAGGAAGGAAGAAAAAAGAAAAGAAAAGAAAAAAAAACAACCCAGGAACGTGAGATAGGTCTAGGCTGCAAACTTGGGAAAGGCAAGAACTATCTGAAAGAGGAAATGAAGTTTGTGTAGGGAAATTGAAACTGAAAATGATATACGGTCATACATATTCCACCCGTTACATTCGGGAGCTCAGTCAATAACTCAAAAAAAGTGTTCCAGTTTGCAGAGAAGCAGAGAGAGAGGAGAGGAGAGAGAGAGAGAGAGAGAGAGAGAGAGAGAGAGAGGAGAGAGAGAGGAGAGAGAGAGAGAGGAGAGAGAGAGAGAGAGAGAGAGAAGAAGAGAGAAGAAAGAAAGAGAGAAAGAGAGACAGACAGATAGAGACAGAGACAGAAGAGAGAGGAAGGGAAAAAAAGAAAGACAGACAGAGAGAGAAGAGAGAGAAAGTGGAAGAGAGAGGAGAGAGAGAGAGAGAGAGAGAGAGGAGAGAGAGACAGAGAGACAGAGAGACAGAGAGACAGAGAGACAGAGAGACAGAGAGAGACAGAAACAGAGACAGAGAAACATAGAGAGAGAGAGAGAGAGAGAGAGAGAGAGAGAGAGAGAAGAGTAACAGCTAAAATGATAAACAACAACAACAACAACATCAACATGAACCGTAAGCTGACTACTCTGCCTTGTATGACGCCAGAAATAGAGGACTCAAATGACTGTAACTTTCTCATGTGACATTGCTACATTTCTCCATCAGTACCCTTGTACTAATTAAGCGCTTGCGTGCTGTCGGGTTCAATGTCCTAGAAAAGACAGGATTTGTCTTTCGCTTCCCATTGTTTCTCTCTAATAGACCTTCCGTGGTGTTGGTAGGCTGGGTGAAAGTTGTTTGGATGAATTGAAGAAAAGCAAAGAAAACAAATCAGAAGACGAAGAAAAAAAGAAGAAGGAGAAGAAGAAGAAGAAAAAGAAGAAGAAAAAGAAGAAGAAGAGAAAAAGGAGGAGGAGGAGGAGGAGGAGGAGGAGGAGGAGGAGGAAGATGAAGAGGAGAAGGAGGAGAAGGAGGAGGAGGAGGAGGAGGAGGAGGAGGAGGAGGAGAAGAAGAAGAATAAGAAAAAAGAGAAGAAGAAGAAGTAGTAGAAGAAGAAGAGGAGGAGAAGAAAAAGAAAAAGAAGCATGCGAAGAAGAAGAATGCGAAGAAGAAGAATGCGAAGAAGAAGACGAAGAAGAAGAAGAATGCGAAGAAGAATGCGAAGAAGAATGCGAAGAAGAATGCGAAGAAGAAAAAGAATGTGA
>CM060312.1:76140353-76160353 GCA_030674185.1 Monoplex corrugatus | reverse complement strand
GCTCCATTCTATTATATTCAAAAGATTTTGTAGGTATTTTCTTTATTTTTTTGCAATTAGAATGGTGTTATGTACGTAACGAAGATTGTAGAGGTCGAAAGGAGGATTGAACTCTACGATTGGAAATCCTGACGTTTACCTAATTGATTGCAATGCCCGTCAGCCACCGTCAGAGTCAGTGATGATGTTACATTTTGTTGTTTGTACTATCGGCCTGTTTAGTTCTGCTTTGTGTAGCTGTGTGTCTCTGCGTACGTGATGTTTCGTCGTCACTTTCTTCATTTCTTATAGTGTTGTTTTTTTGTTTGTTTTGTTTGTTGTTGTTGTTTCAATTTTTTTTCTCGTTCTGTTTTCTCTGTTTTAGTTTGTTTTTCTCGATTGTTTTATTTAGTATCGTTTTGTTTTTCCCTTCCTTTTTTTTTGGGGGGGGGGAGGGGGTTGTCTCGTCGTCAATTCTTCAATGCTGCCATCAATTCTTCAATGCTGCCATTTGCTAATCATCTATAGTTTGATAAAAAAAAATATTCATTAGGGAGTGTATAGTATATGTATCACAATATCGATTAAGGAATGTACATGTATATTACATATATCATGATATCGATTAGGGAATGTTTAGTAAACATACCATAATATCGATTAGGGAAAGTACAGTACACAGACCATAATATCGATTAGGGAGTGTTTATTAAACATACCTTAATATCGATTAGGGAAAGTACAGTACACATACCATAATATCGATTAGGGAATGTTTATTAAACATACCTTAATATCGATTAGGGAAAGTACAGTACACAGACCATAATATCGATTAGGGAGTGTTTATTAAACATACCTTAATATCGATTAGAGAATGTACAGTACACATACCATAATATCGATTAGGGAAAGTACAGTACACATACCATAATATCGATTAGGGAAAGTACAGTACACATACCATAATATCGATTAGGGAAAGTACAGTAGTTTGGCTTGATCTGGCGAATGCATATGGATCAGTTCCACACGATATGATCCAGCTGGCTCTTGAAATGTATCACATCCCAGAAAACATCCGAACAATGCTGAGGAAGTATTTCCAAGGGTTCTCAATGCGGTTCTCTACCAAAGAATACACCACGGACTGGATAGACCTAGAGGTGGGCATTGCAATGGGCTGTGCAATCTCTCCCATACTGTTCGTGTTGGCAATGGAAGTCATCTTGAAAGCTGCAATGAAGAGTTCAGGTCCAATGAATCTGGGAGATGGATACCAGATGCCTCCTCTGAAAGCTTTCATGGATGACACAACAGTCTTGTCCACGGATGAGGAAGAGACACACCAAATCTTAAAGCAGCTGGATGAGCTGGTGGCCTCTTCAAGAATGAGGTTCAAACCTAAGAAATCCCGAAGTCTCTCACTGCGAAAAGGAAAAGTGGCAGATTCAGTCAAATTCATGGTAGCCAACCAAGCCATCCCCACTGTCACAGAAGAGCCAGTAAAAAGTCTCGGAAGATGGTATGATGACTCCCTGAAAGACACACAAAGGGGATGTGAAACCAAGCAAACAGCAGAAGAAGGCCTGAAGAAAATAGATAACTGCGGACTGCCAGGCAAATACAAAGTCTGGTGTCTACAGTTCATGCTGATACCAAAGCTGCTGTGGCCACTGCTAATCTATGACATTTGCACCAGCACAGTCGAAGCAATGGAAGCCAAAATCAACAAATACACAAGAAAATGGCTCGGTGTCCCACCTGGTCTCACTGATGTTGCATTCTACTGTCGTCAAGCAATGCTGAAGCTACCTCTCAAATCCATAGTGGAGGAATACAAAGTTGGAAAAGCAAGACTGTTGAGCATGCTGGAGGAATCGGAAGACAATATCGTGAGATCAGTTCATCCAAAGCTGAGAACTGGCAGAAAGTGGAAAGTCCAAGAGGCTGTAAACAATGCCAAGAGAAACCTCAGCATCAAAGAAATAATTGGACACACGCAAACCAACAGACAGGGACTGGGAGCAACAAAAATGCAGTGGTGGTCCAAAGCCAAAGGGAAGGAAAAAAGAGACATGATCATACAGGAGTTGAAGGAAGAAGAAGATGTCAAAAGAGTGCAGAAGGCAGTCCAGCAAGGTCAACAGGGGCAATGGACAACATGGGACAGTGCACTCCAAAGAAGTCTCAGCTGGAACGATATGTGGCACATGGCTCCTCTAAGGATAAGCTTCCTCCTCAGATCTGTATATGACCTGCTCCCCTCGAATGCAAACTTAGTGAAATGGGGGAAAGCAGACGACCCAGCATGTCCGCTCTGTCAGAAGAAACAAACAGTGGAACATGTCCTAAGCTCTTGCAAAGTAGCGCTAGCCCAAGGAAGGTATACATGGAGGCACAACCAAGTTCTGAAAGTGATCACAGATGTGGTTAGCGAAAAAACCATGACCCCAAACGCACCAATTGCTATGACAACGTTCTACAAAGCAGGAGGGAAACAGGTCTGGCCCGAAAGTGCTATGACAACCAGCACATTGCCAAAGGGTCTTCTGGATGGAGCAGTCGACTGGGAGTGTACAGCAGACCTCCAGAGTGGAGAAATTACCCAGATGTCATCAGCAAGACAGGCATGAGACCAGACATCGCTCTCCACTCTGACTCCTCGAAACAAGTGATTCTGATAGAACTCACTGTGCCATACGAAAGCAGAATGGAAGAAGCACATATCTACAAGACCGAAAAATACGCCGGTCTTGCCAGCACCCTGAAGAAAGCAGGTCTGCGGGTCAAAATCTTCGCCATAGAGGTCGGGGCAAGAGGGTTTGTGGGCACCTCCGCTTATGATCTCATGAAACAACTCGCCATTTCTGGGAAGAAGAGGACTAGAGCCCTTAAAGCGATGGCAGAGGCAGCAGAAAGGAGCTCAAGCTGGATCTGGGCAAGGAGGAACGAAAAAAGTGAACTTCATAAGGATTAAATTCCCTACAGATGATGTGTGCCCCGTTAGCACATTGGTAAAACCGCGTACCGCAGTTCTGAAGCGCAGAATCGCCCAGGTTCGATCCCCGGCGTGGGAAAAAAAAAATAGACAACAGCAGAAGGGCATCCAGGAGTCATGACCTGGATGTGGCCCGGCCCCCCGAGAGTGTAAGGAATTCAGGGCCGAAACACTTGTCTAAAGGGGGTTACTTCTCTGAAGACCTTCTGTTGTCTAGCTCTCCCTAGAGTTTCTTTCTACCACATACCATAATATCGATTAGGGAAAGTACAGTACACATACCATAATATCGATTAGGGAAAGGTACAGTACACATACCATAATATCGATTAGGGAAAATACAGTACACAGACCATAATATCGATTAGGGAGTGTTTATTAAACATACCTTAATATCGATTAGAGAATGTACAGTACACATACCATAATATCGATTAGGGAAAGTACAGTACACATACCATAATATCGATTAGGGAGTGTATAGTACACATACCATAATATCGATCAGAGAATGTAAAGAACACATACCATAATATCGATCAGAGAATGTATAGTACACATACCATAATATCGATCAGAGAATGTACAGTACACATACCATAATATCGATCAGAGAATGTATAGTACACATACCATAATATCGATCAGAGAATGTACAGTACACATACCATAATATCGATCAGAGAATGTATAGTACACATACCATAATATCGATCAGAGAATGTACAGTACACATACCATAATATCGATCAGAGAATGTAAAGAACACATGCCATAATATCGATCAGAGAATGTACAGTACACATACCATAATATCGATCAGAGAATGTAAAGAACACATACCATAATATCGATCAGAGAATGTATAGTACACATACCATAATATCGATCAGAGAATGTATAGTACACATACCATAATATCGATTAGAGAATGTATAGTACACATACCATAATATCGATTAGGAAATGGGTAGAACACATACCATAATATCGATTAGAGAATGTATAGTACACATACCATAATATCGATTAGGGAATGGGTAGAACACATACAATGGCGTGATCACCAGATATTTTTGCCAAGTATATGATGTATATTTCTCCGCCTGGCTTTCGTTTTCTGATGGCGCATTTCCAATATCCTGTTTCGACTCTAATAAGCTTTTTTATGTTTCATATCTTTTGTAGAAATTAGAACAGGACATATAATAATAGTTTGAGTCATTTGATTGATTGCATTAGGTTTTTGTTTTTCGTTCGTCTGTTTGTTTAGTCTGACTGAGGAGAAAATATCGTTCTGGCTAACATTTCAGAATGATGATTGTAAACATTGGCTGACTAGTGCTGATGAACTTTGATTTTCATCAAATGTACAATCTTCAGATTCAGAGATGTTTAAATCTTTGTTTGTTTTTTCCAAATCTGTTCTTTGATTTCATGTATTAAATTAACAATATGGATTATCATTTGTTTCATTTAAGTGGATTTCCCTTTCATTCTCTGCCATCTAGGATAACAAGAAAACTGTATTTTTCTCTGATTCAGTACACACACACCACATACACACCATACACACGCGCGAGCACACACACACACACACACACACGCCCGCACACACTCACACACACATACATGCGCGTGCGCACGCACACGTGTACACACACACACACACACACACACACACGCGCGCGCGCGCGCGCACACACCACACACATAGTCAATATTACATACACGCACACACATTGGTACACATGCACACACACACACACACACACACACACACACACACACACACACACATGCAGGCAGAGAGAGAGAGAGGTAGAAAGAGACAAGGAGACAGAGAGAGAGAGAGACAGAGAGAGAGGGAGAAAAAGAGAGGGAGAGAGAGGGGTAGGGAGAAAGAGAGGGCGAGGGAGACGGAGAGAGAAAGAGAGAGAGAGAGAGAGAGAGAGAGAGAGAGAGAGAGAGAGAGAGAGAGAGAGAGAGAGAGAGAGAGAGAGAGAGAGAGAGAGAGAGAGAGAGAGAAGGTTTTGTGACAGCTATTTAGCTAGACATTTACGTTCCTTGCAATTTACTAATTGTACACCTTGATCCTTCATAATGTTGGCATGTTTGTGACCTTAAAACTAAACGATTATGTTCGGTTTGGAGCAGTCTTTATATGTAAACCCCAGATTCCTACTTCATATTAAAAAAAATCACGCTCACATTATGACGAAAGGCTTTATTACGTGACAGATAGACAGCTAGTAGCCAGACGCAATTGGCATCACGTGTAAATCTACCAATGCACAATTTATGGAAAACTGCTCATTGTCGTCGGTGAGCATGGTTTTAAACTGTTGTCTTTAATCTTAACCGGGTTGTCGTTTTTGACGTGGTGTTAGCTCTGAAATGGCTCCAATAGTCGGTTGGATTATAAGCAATACGAATGTGACGTTGGCTCGTTGTCTTTAGAACCTACGCGGTAAAAAAAAAAAAAATCTGTGAAACTAAGGCCGAATATGTGAAAATAATTTTGTTTAAAAACTCAACAACGAATCTTTTCTAAAGCATTTGAGATCTGGAATCACACTGAACTTATTAAGAGTCATACTTTCATGACCTACGGTTTATCTGAACTAACGCTCTTATTTTGAAAAGGCTCCATATATATAAATAGTTGATAAATAATATTTTCTCTTCTGTGACACACTTAGAAATTCTCAGCCTTCTTTGGATCGATGTAAATATTAGTAAAGCAGACTATATGGAACTACAGAGTTACAGGCCTAAGAGGGTAAAAGTATGATATTCTTCCCTATGAAGAGTAGTAATTCATTAATTAATCGAAAAAAGATGAGAAAACAACAGATACTATAAACTCTAGTGTTCGCTCAATGAACTTTCCCTTTTATTTATCCAAAAACTGCGCAAATATCAACGGGAAATATTTCCATAGACATTCATTATCAATCATGCCACTAAAAATAATCAGACACTTCAGCATTTCTATGTATAAACATAGACATCGATTATATTTTTTTCCTGCTGTGAACAACTGCTCAACTGGCAACCATCAAAACGTAGAGAAAATGTTCCAGATTCTTTGACTCCTGAAATTCTGACTCTGGCTGTGATCTCAGTGTCTATTTTCTCTGGCCAATATCGTGTCTGGGATTACTTAAGCGTCCAGGGTTTTTCGGTAAGACAACGAAACGGGAAAGAAAAATGAAACCTGAATCAAATAACTGCCAGGGTTCGAGTGAATACTAACCAGAAAAACATGAAAATAGAATCAGAAGGCGTAGTTATTGTTACAAAACAAGGCACGCGCAAGTTAACGGCACTGGCATTGTCAAGAGTATACAAGACAACAAACGATCAATGCACAACGCTTGGCTCAGACAAACCTAAAACAAACAAACAAACAAACAAACAAACATCAAAAAACAAACAAACAAACAAACAACAAGCAAACAAACAAACAAACAAGCAAACAAGCAAACAGGCAGGCAGACAGACAGACAAACAAACAAACAAACAAACAAACAAACAAATGAACGAACGAACGAACGAACAAACAAACAAACAAACAAAAAGCAAAACAGGCAGACAGACAACAAACAAAAAACAGGCAGACAGACAGACAAACAAACAAACAGGCAGACAAACAAACAAACAAACAAACAGGGCAACAGGCAGACAGACAAACAAACAAACAAACAAGCAAGCAAACAGGCAGGCAGATAAACAAACAGGCAGACATACAAACAAACAAACAAACATACAAACAAACAAAACAACAAACAAACAAGCAAACAGGCAGGCAGACAACAAACAAACAGGCAGACAGGACAAACAAACAAACAAACAGGCAGACAGACAAACAAACAAACAAACAAACAGGCAGACAGACAAACAAACAAACAAACAAACAAATAAACAAGCAAACAGGCAGGCAGACAACAAACAAACAGGCAGACAGACAGACAAACAAACAAACAGGCAGACAGACAAACAAACAAACAAGCAAAAGGCAGACAGAATAAACAAACAAAGAGGCAGACAGACAAACAAACAGGCAGACAGACAAACAAACAGGCAGACAGACAACACACAAACAGGCAGACAGACAAACCAAACAAACAGGCAGACAGACAAAACAAACAAACAGGCAGATAGACAAACAAACAGGCAGACAGACAAACAAACAAACAGGCAGACAGAAAACAAACAGGCAGACGACAAACAAACAGGCAGACAGGACAGCAGACAGACAAACAAACAGGCAGACAGAAAACAAACAAACAGGCAGACAGACAAACAAAACAAACAGGCAGACAGACAAACAAACAAACAAACAGGCAGCAGACAAAACAAAAGGCAGACAGACAAACAAACAGGCAGACAGACAGACAAACAACAAACAAAAGGCAGACAGACAAACAAACAAACAAACAGGCAGACAGACGAACAAACAAACAGGCAGACAGACAACAAACAAACAGGCAGACAGACAAATAAACAGGTAGACAGACAAACAAACAAACAAACAGGCAGACAGACAAACAAACAAACAGGCAGACAGACAAATAAACAGGCAGACGACAAACAAACACACAAACAGGCAGACAGACAAAAAAAAAAAACAGGCAGGCAGACAAACAAACAAACTGGCAGGCAGACAAAACAAACAAACAGGCAGACAAACAGGCAGAACAGACAAACAAACAAACAGGCAGGCAGACAACAAACAAAACAGGCAGACAGACAGACAACAGGCAGACAGACAAACAAACAAACAAACAGGCAGACAGACAAACAAACAGGCAGACAGAAAACAAACAAACACAAACAGGCAGACAGACAAACAAACAGGCAGACAGACAAACAAACAGGCAGACTGACAGACAAACAGGCAGACAGACAAAACAAACAGGCAGACAGACAAACAATTAGGCAGACAGACAGACAAACAGGCAGACAGACAAACAAACAAACAACAAACGAGCGAAGGAACGAGCAAAGAGACGGATTAAAAAAAAAAAGATAAAAAAGACACCTTCCCAGATGTGGCGTGTATGCTGGGTGTTTCTGTCTTTCTATAAACCAATGGACACGGACAGCTGCTGAGAACTCTCATGCCTGATGTTCTGTTGCGTATACACACGAAGGAGGTTTGGGACTAGCACTTTTGAACTCAGGAGAAGAGTGGCAGAATGGTTCAGGTGTTCGCCTGCCAACAGCTAAACTCGAGGTTCTAGGGTTCGCTCCCCCTAGAGGCCTCGACTTTTCTCCTCAGTTTGACCGGAAAATCAAACTAAACGGCTAGTCCTTTGGAAGGGGACGAAAAACGAGTCGGACCTATGTCCCTTCTGGTTGCGGTTGCACACGCTAAAGATCCCGCGGCAGTTGAAAATCGTGAAGAGCAGGGCATTGCCCGGCTGCCTTGGTAAAAAAAACATTGAAGAGATAGGTTGATTTCCCAGGTCCCATCCCTTGAAGAACAATTAGCCTTCTGGCTTTTTGAACTCTTGGTTAAAAACAACGTGAATATGAATATGAATTTGAAGCGAGGGAGAGGGGATGGGCGCCCGCCCCGTGGCGCTGGCTCCGGGAAAAGTTAAGGTCTCTGCCACCTCACTCCCCTACGACCTCAAGGATCTGGCCAGCTCCTGGGTTTATGAACAAGCTTGAGGTTTGTGCCATGATCATTGTGGATCTTCTCCATTACATGGCACCTGTGACGTCAATGCAAATAGAATTCATTCCGAGCGCGGAGACCATCATCTTGAGAAATTGAAACTGAAACTGAAAAAGTTTTGAACTCACGTTGTTCTGGGAGATCAAAATCATCTCCCCACCTTTACCCACCAGGCCGGAGGCATCCACAGAGTTAGAAGTCTGCTGATATCTAAGCCATTTCACTCTGGCTTCTGTCTGTCTGGGCTTTTTAACCTTTGATCTCCACACACCCGTTCACCAACATCCTGCATTGCCAACCATGCTGGCAAAGCAAAGCAAAGCAAAAAAAACTAATCTTTTGATTCCCTCATCCTATCCCCCAGCTTTCTACAGAAAGCAGGTGGATAGGATGAGGGGTCAAGTGATTAATTTTCTTTGCAGGTGGTGGATAAGTACGGGAGTCAAAGGGTTAAGTTCGTGGGGACTGTTGTTGTATGGGCGTGATGGTAAGTAGTCTTCGTACCACCAGACAAGCACACTCAGACTGGCCCCTGAGACGGCGATTATTGTCATCCGTAGCGTGCGTTGTAGCTGGTATCCCACTGACTGTCGATTGAAAGAGAAACAGAGAGAGAGAGAGAGAGAGAGAGAGAGAGAGAGAGAGAGAGAGAGAGAGCAACAGAGACAGAGACAGAGAGAGACAAAGAGAGACACAGAGAGAGAGACAGGGGGGGGGAGAGGGGAGAGGGAGGGGGAGAAAGATAGAGAAAGACAGAGAGAGAAGGGAGAGAGAGAGAGAGAGAGCAACAGATACAGAGACAGAGAGAGACAGAGAGAGACACACAGAGACACACAGAGAGACAGAGAAAGACAGTGAGAGAGGGGGAGAGAGGGGAGAGAGAGAGAGGGGGAGAGAAGGAGACAAAGACAGAGAGAGAAGGGAGAGAGAAAGAGAGAGAGAGAGAGAGAGAGAGAGAAGAGAGAGACAGACAGAGACAGAGAACGATAGACAGAGAAGGAAGGGGAGGAAAGGAGAGAGAGAGACAGAGAGAACGAGAGAGACAGAGAGAGAGAGAGAGATAGACAGACAGACAGAGACGGAGAGAGGGTGAGAGAAAGACAGAAAGAGAGACAGACACAGAATGAGAGAGAGAGAGAGAGGAAGGAAGAAAGAGGAGAGAGAGACAGATAGAGACAGATAGAAAGACAGACTAACAGACAGACAGACGGACAATCATACAGACAACACACACAGATAGAGAGAGAGAGAGAGGGGGGGGGAGTGAATTGTGGCCAAAATGTTGTTTTTTGGGGTGCAACAGCTGCTAGGACACAAGAAACAAGGGTTCAAATCACTAATCAGACAGGGTTTTCCCCTTTTTTTTGTTTGTTTTCCATTTCTTTTTAAAAGACACAATGAAATACGGTAGGTATATGTTTTAATTTACAGACCAACGTAAATGCGGGGCTGCTAGTGCCTGTACCCCTTTTACCTATATGTACATATGTAACATTACATACGCACGTTAAAGATCTTATAAACTATATCAGGATCGGTGACACGAAAACGAAGAAACACACAGCATGCCTATTCCCGAAAACGGACTAAGATTGCTTTAATCCTTTGACTCCTGCACCTTATCCACAAAATGCAGAAACTCAACCCTTTGACTGCCACACCTATCCACCAGTTTTTATTTTCTCAGCTGTCATGGTAGACGATGCAGGATGCTGGTGGATAGGGTGCGGAGGCAAGGGTAATGGCGGCTTTCAAAGGAGGTACACGTAAAAACCCACTCGTATACTCGACTGTACACGATAGACAGAGTGCAGAGACTAGAAGGTTCTGGGTTTGATCCTCCATGGTACCTCCGCCTGGTGGGTAAAGCTTGGAGATTTTTTTCTGATCTTCTGAGTCAGCGTGAGGTCTTTCGTCATTTCTTTTCAACGTACATTCACATATGATGATTTTATGCAAGTCAACATGTGTCTACACCTTCATCATCATCATCATCATCAGGTGCCCTGCCGCATGGCGTTGGCGACCATGGACTTCCAACCATCTCTATCTCTCGTTGCCCCAAGCATATCCCCCACCCTCCTCATCCCCAGCCACTCTGCAAGTCCGTCATGCATTCTCTCCCTGGGTCTACCTGGTGCTCTCTTTCCCTCCAGCTTTCCCGTTGTGACCAGGTGCTCCAAATCCCCCTTCCTCATAAAATGGCCTATAAATGTTGCCTGTCTTTTCCTAATCTTCTTTATGAGTGATCTACTTGTTTCTGCCTCCATTAAGACTGTCTCGTTTGTTTTCTTTGCTGTCCATGGAACGTCTATACCTTGCTAGAGTTAAAGACCCCTAGTGTGTATATACCTGCAGAATATGAAAATGTGCACGTTAAAGATCTGCAAGTTGTGTCTGCAGTTGTGTCAGCGGCTGGCTTATGGAACCAAAAACTCCTGGCACGCAATCCTACCGAAGACAGAGTATGCACTCTATGCAGGAACATACCACCTGCGCAGTGTGGGCAAAGCAGCTTGCATGAACACATCTGAGCAAAAACAAAACAAAACAAAACAAAACAAAACAAAACAAAACAAAACAAAAACAAAAACAACAAACAAAAAAGAAGTGTTTCTACCGTCTGGAAAATATGTGTCTGAATTTTCCTGTTTTTCCCCGCTTTTTTACAATCAGATTTCAATTTGTCTGATTAATTCACCTGTATTTTTTCAAAACATCCTCGTTCAGTTCTTTCTGTTGTTTATTTTTAGTTCCCTCACCCTCTCTCTCTTCAGTTGCGATATCTTGATATGTATTTGCCATTTTGTTGTAATGTTTAATCTTGTTCTCTATGTAATTGATAATTTCTTTTGTAACACACTTAATTTAAAATAACCCTTCAGTAGACGCAGATATCCTTTTTGAATAAGAACATCTGGTTTAAACTCTCTCTCTCTCTCTCTCTGTCTCTCTCCGTCTCTCTCTCTCTGTCTCTTTCTGTCTGTCTGATGTCTGTCTGTCTGTTTGTCTGTCTGTCTGTCTCTCTGTCTCTTTCTGTGTGTGTGTGTGTGTCTGTCTGTCTCTCTCTGTCTCTGTCTCTGCCTCTCTCTGTCTCTCTGTCTCTCTCTCTCTGTCTCTTTCTTTGTTTTGATATCCTAATACGTAATTGTTATTTTGTTGTGGTCGTTAATCTTGTTCTCTGAAGTAACTTATAATTTCTTTTGTAACACATCTTAAGCACCCCGTCAGTAGGACCTGATGGCCTGTTTGAATAAAAATATCCGGTACTTCTCTGTGTCTGTCTGTCTGTCCATCCGTTTGTCTGCATGTCTGCCTGTCTATGTCTTTGTCTCTGTCTCTCTGTCTGTCTGTCTCTGTCTCTATTTCTTTCTCATCCCCATCTAAGTTGGATTATACAAACTCTGCAACCACATTATTTCACCTCTCACTCTCTCACTCTCTCTCTCTCTCTCTCTGTCTGTCTGTCTCTCTCTCTCTTTCGTTCTCTTCCCCGTCTAAGTTGGATTATACATGTACAAACTCTGCAACTACAGTATTTCACGTGCACAACGTGAGCCAGAACAACGTACATGCAGGTATCCAAGTTGAACTAAACAGATGTGTATACTAATCCTCTGATGCATGTCTTAGCTCGAATGCAGAAAAAGATTTGCTTACTTAGTGCCTGTTGTGCCATTTGGTATGTAGGACAGCAACGAGAATTGTCTATTCCTGTCCGTTCCAGGTCAGTCTTTTGATGGTACCCCAAGTGTGTTTCTCATGTAACACAGTAGAAATTGAGACTGAAGCGGAAAAGTGGGGTTAGGTGCAGAAGTACATGTACTTCAGGTGTCAACGAACGTGTGCATCATCATCATCATCATCATCAGGTGCCCTGTCGCATGGCGCCGGCGACCATGGACTTCCAACCATCTCTATCTCTCATTGCCCCCAGCATCTCCCCCACTCTCTTCATCCCCAGCCACTCTGCAAGTCCGTCCAGCATTCTCTCCCTGGGTCTGCCTGGTGCTCTCTTTCCCTCCAGCTTTCCCGTTGTGACCAGGTGCTCCAAATCCCCCTTCCTCACAAAATGGCCTATAAATGTTGCTTGTCTTTTCCTAATCTTCCTTATGAGTGATCTACTTGTGTCTGCCTCCATCAAGATTGTCTCGTTTGTTTTCCTTGCTGTCCATGGAACTCTCAACATTCTTCAGAGAAACCACATCTCGGCTGCCTCGATCCTGCTTTGGCTTTGCTTGCTGACTGTCCACGCCTCGCATCCGTACAATAGTATTGGTTCTATATAACATTCAAGGACTCTCTACCCCCCAACTGTTGAAACTTCCCCTACGTCTCATTCGCGATTACGATCGGACGATCATCACTACCTTTCGTGAATCAGAGAAATTACACCGCTCCCTAGCGAAGTTCAGGAACCATCTACACTTCACACTGCACTGCAAACATCACGGCGTCTTTCCCACCAGCCTAAAAATATCACTACCTTTCGTGAATCAGAGAAATTACACCGCTCCCTAGCGAAGTTCAGGAACCATCTACACTTCACACTGCACTGCAAACATCACGGCGTCTTTCCCACCAGCCTAAAAATCAAAACTTCGATGAAAGGAACAGCAGCAAATAATATCATCAATCAGGCACAACGAGCACTCATGAACGAACGCATCAAGCAAATCAACACCCGCATCACTTGTCTGGAAGGGAAAATCCAAGACCTCGAGGAAAGACTGAGCTCTAGCACACTACCAGATGCTATGCTCTCCGAAATCAAAGAGTGGCTAAACAACACACGACGAATAGAATGGGACAAAGTACGCCAACGCCATCGAAAGAAATTCGAACTTCTAGCACCAAAAAACAACAGGAGACAACAGAATGACAAAAGCGAGATTACACCTGTACCGGAAGAAACAAAAAGAAAGACCAAAGAGAGGTGGGTGATCAATCTATCAGATCGCCAACTCACTAAACCAGAACAGGAAGTACTAGAGAAAGGACTAAATTTCGCCGTAGCCCCTAACAAGCTTCCAGTGGTAGACCTCATCACAAGCATTGAAACAGCTTGCAGGTATATTGGCCCTAATTCAGAAGAAGCCACACACTTAAGATCAGACTGTGTCAGAATCATGAAACAGGCCAAACTACCGAAATCCAACTTAACACCGGACCAAAGACGGGCTCTGGCGGATTTAAAGAACGAACACGCCACGATGATCCTACCAGCTGACAAAGGTCGTGCCACAGTCATCATGCCTAGACCCATGTACTATGAGAAGGCAAGCAAACTTCTGGAAGATACTACAACATATGAACGCCTCAAGAAAGATCCTACTTCCAAGTTTTCCAACAAACTGAAAGACACACTGAAACGCCTGAAAGAGACGGACCGCCTGTCATTAGAACAGTACAGGAAATTATACCCAACTGTGTCCGACGTCCCCAAGTTCTATGGTCTACCCAAAGTCCACAAGAAAGAAGTCCCCCTCCGTCCCATAGTCGCATCCAGAGGTTCCATCATGTATGAGACGGCTAGATTTGTGGCGGACATCCTATCACCTCTCGTAGGACACATAGATCATCACATCCACAACAGTGCTGACCTAGTGGAAAAACTGAGTAACTACACCCTCGCTCATGATGAACTCCTTGTGTCATATGA
Organism: Monoplex corrugatus; assembly: GCA_030674185.1. Classification (NCBI taxonomy): domain Eukaryota; kingdom Metazoa; phylum Mollusca; class Gastropoda; order Littorinimorpha; family Ranellidae; genus Monoplex; species Monoplex corrugatus. The sequence continues at coordinate 76,146,022 of CM060312.1, read as the reverse complement.
TGTCTCTGCCCTATTTACCAGCGTACCAGTGAAAGAAAGCATAGAGATCATACGCCGAAGGTTACAAAACGACCAAACCCTCCACCAACGTACATCTCTCACAGTGGACGACGTATGTGAACTCTTGTCCTGCTGCCTCACCACCACCTACTTCACCTTCCAAGGTGAATTCTACCAACAAAAAGAAGGAGCAGCCATGGGCTCCCCAGTAAGCCCAATAGTAGCCAACCTGTTCATGGAGGATTTTGAAGAGAAAGCATTGGCTTCTTTCCACTCCCCACCACGATACTGGGGGCGCTACGTAGACGACACCATGACTATCCTCCCCCAGCAACTGGTCGAACAGTTCACAGAACATCTGAACAACCAACACCCAGCCATCAAATTCACGAGGGAAGTGGAACAGAACAACTCCATAGCCATGCTGGACACCCTCATCACCAGAACTGATGGCATTCTATCCTTCTCGGTCTACCGTAAACCAACTCATACGGACCAATATTTACAGTTCGACAGCCACCAGCCCCTTGAACACAAACTGGGAGTGATTCGAACCCTTACCCACAGAGCTAACACCATATGCAGTACCCAAGAGGCAAAAGACAAGGAGACAAACCACCTGAAAAAAGTGCTCACCATCTCGGGCTACAAAAAGTGGGCCTGGAACAGCCCGGGAGGCAGGAAATCCAACACCGCATCCCAACAGCCAGTGAAACAACACCAGCGCAAGGGACACATCACCATCCCATACGTAGGAGTTGTGAGTGACGCTCTGTCCAGAAAGATCAGAAAACTGGGGGTGGCTGTACATTCCAAACCTTCCAACACCATACGCAGCCAGCTGGTCACCCCCAAGGACAAAACCAGCAAACTCGACAAAGCTGGCATTATATACAGAATAGACTGCCAGGACTGTAACCAACATTATGTCGGTGAAACTGAACGCCCCCTTCAGAAGAGACTAACAGAACACAAGAGGGACTCTTCTCCAGTAGGAGCTCACCTACACGCCGAAAAACATCAATTCAGTGCGGACAATGTCAACATCCTGGACAGAGAAAATAAGTGGTTCCAGCGAGGAGTCAAGGAGGCCATCTACATCGCAGCCACCAACCCCCCGCTCAACAGGGACCGGGGCCGTTACACCCTGCCCCCGGTGTACCATTCTCTGATTCGATCTCGTGAACTGGGTTCATCCCATGTTCGCGAGATCTGAGTAGAGATTCACGCAGACAGCATTAGAGCGCTGACGAAGATGGCGAGAACGCCATCGAAAGCTACGGAACTGTGAGTAGCGATTTTTACACTGTTGGGAGACCTTGTTCTTCAAAATTGGTAGCATTATGACTCTCTTTCTGATGTTAATTGATAGGCACCTGTTGGTAAGAATGCTTGTCATCTTCTTGAATGCTATTTTGGTTTGGCCGATTCTGCCAGCTATTTCCGATGTGCATCTGCCATCTGATCAAATGACCGTTCCCAGGTATTTGAACTTATTAACCTGTGTCAAGGTTGTGCCATTTGCTGCTACTTTACAGGAGGGGATTTCATGTTTTTTACTGATCACCATGACTTCAGTCTTCCTGCATGGTGATGATAATTCAGATGAGACAATTGCACAGAAAATACTACAGTACCTTAAAGAAATGGAAAGGAAAATGGAAGGACGCCCCTGGATTTGTCATGAAGGTAGAGATGTGAACCTCTGTACGGACCCTGTCGACAAAGGGAAATGTCCGGAACCATCGTGAAAGTGTCAGTGACGTTACATGATGTATGACAGCTGAGAAAGTTCATTGTCCCTGCCATTGATTATTTTTATCATTCATGTCTGCTAGATTGTAAAAATGACAGTGATAATATACATGAATTGTTTATATCGTAATGCCGTGACCTGGTTGCCATGTCACAAAGCTCTACCCCCATCATACCCATCCCTATCCTTATGTACTCTTGATAATGGGCTAAAAGGCTAACACAATAAGACATTTCGCATTAAAAAAGGTGTGTTTAAGGCCTTACAGTCTCATGTTTTTCGTCGCCAAGTATTCTCGGTCGCCCCCCCCCTCCTCCACCCCCCGTTCGTGTGGAAGCCGGGGACTCTTTCAGTATAAATAATATCCCCCACAATTTTGTACTAGAAATTTTCTCTGTTCTCTCACTCTCTTTGTTTCTGCCTTGCTCTTTTGCTTTCTGTCATTTCTTCCTATCGTTTTCTGTCTTCCTGGTGCATTCACCTGTATGTGTTCTATAAAGTGTTACATACTTTTCTCTTATGAGTGATAACTGGATGCATGTATTACATGCGTTTTTAATTTCAAGGATATGTGATCTGCAGAAGTAATTTTTTGGTAATTTAGGCCTGTTTACACACACACACACACACACACACACACACACACACACACACACACACACACACACACACACACACACACACACACACACACACACACACACATATATATATATATATGTATATATATATATATATATATATATATATATATATATATATACAGGGGGGTGCAAAAGTAGGTATACAGTATTACATCATTATTATAATGCTTAATTTCGCTCTCGATTAGAGGAGTGTGTGAATACCGACGGCAAGCAGTTTGAGTATCTGAAGGATTAAGGCTGTGCTTGTTATTACATGTATATGCAATATTCATTTGTTTGTATAACAAATGCAATGAGTATTGTACGTGTGTTTTTTTTTTTCATAACTGTATACCTACTTTTGCACCCCTACCCCCTTGTATATATATATATATATATATATATATATATATATATATATATATATATATATATATATATATGTGAGTGTGTGTGTGCCCTTAGCTATGTTTATATTTGTATTCGGGCTTGTTTTTTGTCAAAACCCCTGGTGATAAGTTGGACGGAGTGGTCAACGCTAGGGCATATCCTTAGATTATATGCACCAGACGGCAGATGCACATCAGAAATAGCCAGCAGAATCGGCCAAGCCAAGACAACATTCAAGAGGATGGAAAGCGTTCTTACCAACAAATGCCTATCAATTAACACATTAGGAAGAGAGTTCTTGAATGTTATATAGAACCAATACTGTTGTACGGTTGTGAGGCGTGGACAGTCAACAAGCAAAACCAGAACAGGATTGAGGCAGCCGAAATGTGGTTTCTAAGAAGGATGTTGAGAGTTCCATGGACAGCAAAGAAAACAAACGAGACAGTCTTGATGGAGGCAGACACAATTAGATCACTCATAAGGAAGATTAGGAAAAGGCAGTAACATTCGTGGGCCATTTTGTGAGGAAAGGGGAATTGGAACACCTGGTCACAACGGGAAAGCTGGAGGGAAGGAGAGCATCGGGTAGACCCAGGGAGAAGATACTAGACGGACTTGCAGAGTGGCTGAAGACAAGAAGGGTGGAAGAGATGCTTGAGGCAACAAGAGAGAGACAGATGGAAGTCCATAATCGCCAACGCCATGCGGCAAGGCACCTGATGATGATGATGATGATGCGTTGATAGATGGGCTGAATTTTCTTTTCCAGGTGATGTTTTTCCAGTGAGGTATGGTGTACTTTCTGAGATGGTCATAGCCCTGATATGGCTCTGCGCAGTCGGCTGGGCTTTAAACAACAATAACAACAAAAAAGTATTCTTAAGCCTTCCTCTCTTTCGTCGTCATCCTGGGGTCAGACGAAGGGCGGTCCGATTGCTATTGTCCGGGTCTCTTCGGATGGTGTGCCAAATATATCACCACCGTTTCTCAGGATGGTAGTGACCATACCCTCTTGAGTGTAAGCAGAAGAAGAATCCCCACCATGAATCATCACCGTCATGGCCATACTCTTACTTTTTTGTGAATGATAGATGAATATTCAGTTTAAGTCAACCCGTTCCAAATTTTATACTGCTGTGGTTTGTACTTACACATTGGCGACTACTTTAACTGAAAAGACCGTTAATTTTAAAACTAGAATTGATAAGAAAAAAAAAAAGTGACAGCCGAAACATAGTTGCTGACACTTATTCTTTATAAAGAGTCAGACAGTGAGACTGACCGACATACAGACAGGCAGACAGAAATATACACAAACAAATAGACAAACAGACAGACTCAGAGAGACACACAGACACACACAGACACACAGACACACAGACACACACACATACTCACACACACACAAACACACACACACACATACACACACACACACATACGCACACACACACACACATACGCACACACACACACACAAACACACATACACACACACGCACACATACGCACACACACACACAAACACACACACACACACAAACACACACACACAGGCAAACAGACACACACACAGACATTTCCCCGTGTAGAAAACGAACATTCTCCCCATTTTACCGTCTAATATCACTTATAGTGAAAAGACGTTAAATCAAGCAACGAACGAACGAACGCGTAAAAGGAGATTTTCTTTAAGAAAAACGAGCAGGGATTTCTGAAGTATCTTCGTGGACTCCTTGGGTGTCTGCAGCGGTCATCAATATAGCGTGCCCACACTCCAAGAAAGGTTTTAAGAGGATCAGTCACACGCAGGAAACAGCAAGCCACATGGCTCACAACCAGTTGTCTTGGTGTGGTACCGTCTGGAAGGCTCCAGGTTCGAATCCCATCAATCCTTTCCAAAATCATTGTGGGATTTTTCGGACCCATTCAGCTGTTTCCTAGAGTTGAATGTGCTTGTGGGCTCGTTTGGGGAGACTGGGACCAACCACACAATCGAGTCTCGTTTGTTTGTTTGTCTGTTTTTTGTGTGTGTTTTTTGTTTGTTTTTTACGTCTGTGTCATTGAGGGTGTTGTTCAGGTGTCGTATCTCTCACGCGTGGCTGACCCCCCAGGATATGTTATGAATGTAAGCGTAGTCTCAATCTAGAGTGGAACGTTGTAGTGTCGTGTCATTTCTATCATCATCATCAATAAACGAATGAACGAACGAACGAATAACAGACCGACCGACCGACCGACAGACTAACCAACCAACCAACCCACCAACTAACCAACCAACAAAACCAACCAACCAACCAACCAACCAACCAACCAACCAACCAACCAGCAAACAAACAAACAAACAAACAAACAAACGAACGAACGAACGAACGAACGAACGAACGAACGAACGAACAATGAAAGAAGGAAAGAAAGAAAGAAAGAAAGAAAGAAAGAAAGAAAGAAAGAAACAAACAAACAAAAACAAACAAAAACTGCAACGTGAATCATAATTCTTAAAACACAATTTCACCTTTGGTGTAGATAGGCAGTGCATTTTGTTTTTCTCTTTCCGTTTATCCACCCCCCCCCCCCCCCGCCCACCCCCATCCCTCATTTTTCTTAAAAAGAAAAAAAGAAAGAAACGAACAAGAAAACTTACTCTGACTGTTGCAAGCCAGGAAAATGCCAGTTATTTGTGTTGCATCTTTTTGAAATGTTATATGTATATGACGTTTAAAGCGTTTTAGTGAATGAAGTGTGTGATTGTCATTTATTAACACATTTAGTAATATTTATAATGACATTTATACGGCGCTAAATTTTGACATATCAATCAAGTCAAAGCGCGCACTCTCATCATTTACCAAAGCAGTCACCCGCAATGACTAAAACTCAAGGGTACAAAGCAC
>CM060312.1:76127853-76137853 GCA_030674185.1 Monoplex corrugatus | reverse complement strand
TGTGAGTGTGTGTTTGGGGTTGTCTGTCTCTTGCAGGTAACAATAATGAATTTCAGCCCACGCGGAGAACCGACGTCTGACACACACGAACGAGTAACACGACAAATAAACAAAAAAGTAAAAGTCCAGACTTGCGAAGAGAGGACAGTGGAAGACTGTCACAAAAGCCAAAATAGATTATAAACATTATCAGAAAACCCTGTGAAAGTGCTATTTGCACAGGACGTGAGTATATGTGTGTGTGTGTGTGTGGTGGGTGTGTGTGTGTGTGTGTGTGTGGTGTGTGTGTGTGCAAATCAGTGTGTGTGTGTATGCGCACGTGTGTGTGTGTGTGTGTGTGTGTGTGTGTGTGTATGTGTGTGTGTGTGTGTGTGTGTATGTGTGTGTGTGTGTGTGTGTGTGTGTGTAATCGTGTGTGTGTGTGTGTGTGTGTGTGTGTGTGTGTGTGTGTGTGTGCAAATCAGTGTGTGTGTGTGGGTATGCGACATGTGTGTGTGTGTGTGTGTGTGTGGTGTATGTGTATGTGTGTGTGTGTGTATGCATAATAGTGTGTGTGTGTGTGTGTGTAGTGCAAATATGTGTTGTGTATCGACATTTGTTTTGGTGTGTGTGTGTGTGTGTGTGTGTCTGTGTGATGTGTGTGTTGTGTGTGTTGACAAATTGGAATGAGCATGTGTAAAGGAGTTTAAGATATCATTGTTCATGTACAGTAACCTAGTTCTTATATATGCATTTTATTGTGTTTGTATTTAATCATATATTTTTATGGCATTCGTGACACTGTGATTTTTCCATGATTCATACTGGAATAAAATATTCCTTTGTGACTTGACTTGACTTGACTTGACTTGAACTTGACGACTTCCTCAAAAAGTTCTGGTTTCAGTTATTTTGCCCTTCTCTTGTGACCTTGACCTTAGCTCCGTGATTCGCGAACTTCTGGTTCGGGACTCTTCACGGTCCACACGTGACCCACATTTAGCAAACATCACCCAGAAACAGTCAGAAAATCTTGCTAGCACATATTTTGTCACAGACTGACTGACTTACAGACAAAGAGACAGATAGACTAAAAGAAAGACAGACAGAACGACAGTCAGACAGACAGAAAGAAAGCAAGCAGACCAACAGACAAACACAGAGACGCATATTCTCTTCAGTCGACATAAAACATTTAATGGTTTGTATGAAATAGGGAGACTAGGGTAAAAAACAAACAAACAAACAAACAAACAAACAAAAAAAAAGCCCTTGTTCTGACTTTGCATGCATTCTTCATGATATTTACCGTAAAGTTTGGGCTATTGGGCGCACCCCTATATAAGGTGCACCCACTAAATTATAAAAAAAAAAAAATCTTAACTATATTCACACATAAGCCGCACTGGTTTATAAGCCGCACTTTTTCAATGGCCAGGTCGATCGCCTTCAACTTGAAGGCTGCTTCGTAGGCATTACGTCGCGTTTTCGGCATGGTGAGGGTGTACGCTCGAGCAGAGCAGATCTGAATACCGATCCAAACGCTTCAATGTGTGCGGATTTGATTTAAAAAACGTGAACAGTTAACACTTTAACGTGAACAGTTAACACTTTAAAATATGGAGCTCACCGAAAAAAATCATGAACGGTAAACACGATTTTGGTGAGTTATTGAAGAGAAGCTAAGAATATACAAGAACGTGACGCTCCTGGGATCGGGGAAAATCTACAAATAAGCCTTATCGTTTTTGTTTTTTTTAAGCCGCAGGGGTTAAAGCTGGGGGAAAAAAATCGCGGCTTATAGCCCACCTTTACGGTAGCATAATTACATTTCATGACTGGAACCATTTGTACGACACAGGCCGCTTTAATTAAAAAAGGTCACGACCATACACAACTCGTATACAGGCATGGGATGATGGCATAATTATAGTTATTGTCTCTTTGTCTGTCATGCAATTATGTCTGTATATATGATGGCATAATTATAGTTATTGTCTCTTTGGCTGTCATGCAATTATGTCTGTATTCAGGGATTGTTTTTCTTCTTCTGTTTCGTTGTTTGTTTGTTTGTTTGTTTTTTCGTTCTAAAACAGGGATCTTGTTAGTATGGAACGACATTTAAGCAAATCAATACATTGGGAAAAAAACAAACAAACTCAAAAGCAAAGAAAAACAAAGAAGCAAACATACAAAACATACTAACACGAATACAAACAAACAAACAAACAAACACACACACGCCCAAACACACACACAAACAACACACAACCCACAAGCAGTATCAAAAATATAAACAATTGAAAGAACAAAGAAGAATATATGTAAAGCAACAAAGAAAAACCAACACCAACCAACCAACCAACCAACCAACCAACCAACCAACCAACCAACCAACCAACCAACCAACCAACCAACCAATCAACCAACCAACCAACCAAACAACCAAACAACTAATCAACAATTCTTTTCACGAGAGCTGAATCTCTCTGTCTGTCTCTGTCTCTCTCTGTGTCTCTGTCTCTCTCTCTGTTTCTGTCTGTCTGTCTGTCTGTCTCTCTTTCTCTCCTCTCTTTTATGACATTGTGCAAGCAGGCATATGAGATGTTACTGAATCAATTAGACTCGGTAAACAAAACTGGGCATATTTCGTAAGAAAATGTTAACCACACATGGATTTGGTATTGTGTGGATGTGCCAGGGAGTTGGTTATGAACAAGGATTTATTTCAGAATTTAGGGATAGACTAGTTGATTCGTACAAGCAAAACTGGCACGCTCAAATGGAAGAATCTGAGAAATATGATTGGTTCCTTTCCTTTAAAAGTATATTTCAAACCGAAAAATATATAAAGGCCGTAACAAATAAATGGCACAGAAGCAATCTTGTTCGTTTTAGACTAAGAGCCCTAGGGCTAAATGCAACAACAAGATGGTTTTACTCAAATTCATCGGCACACTCTATTTGTCCCATGTGTAATGTAGAGACAGAAGATGAAATGCATTTTTTGTTTGTTTGCAAGTCGTATGAAAGTATACGACAAAAATGCATAATCTTTGATGAGGACATTTCGAGTCAAAGGGTCATTACCAGAATACTCATGACTGAAGATGAAAACTATCAAAAATCCCTCGCGAAATTTATCGCCCTTGCTTGGGAAAGTCGGAGAAAGAAAACAACACAGTAATAAATTAATGTAAGTTTATCTCCAGTGAAGATATCACTTTATACTGTTGTTATCTTTATTTGCCGGATTTAGGTCTTCCTCTTACTTATATGACTAATTACGTCGGATGGTCAACTGTTTCTTCAACTTTTTGTTCAACTTTTTAAATTAATGTACGTTTATCTCCAGTGAAGATGTTACGTTATATTGTTTTTTTTGTTTGTTTTCTGGATTTGGGTCTTCCTCTTATATGACTAATTATGTCAGGTGGTCAACTATTTAACTTTTTGTTCAACTTTTTAAATTAATGAATGTTTATATTCAGTGAAGATATCACTTTATACTGTTCTTATGTTTATTTGGCGGATTTGGGTCTTCCTCTTACCTATATGACTAATTACGTTGGGTGGTCAACTGTTTCTTCAACTTTTTGTTCAACATTTTGTTCAACTTTTTCCGTTCAATTTTTTTCTTCATCTTTAGGGAAAAAATTCAAATGGATGTATTGTCAGCCATGACTATATTTATAAATCTTTGTTTCGAGAAAACGTCGCCGAAAGATTCAATGACTTTGTTTTATGCTCCTTGCCACAAGGACAACAATGTCAATGGCAATAAACCATTTTCAGTTTCAGTTTCAGTTTCTCTGTCTCTTTAAGAAGGAAATAAAAAAGAAACTGACAGCCGGACAAAATCGAAGAGAGAGAGAGAGAGAGAGAGAGAGAGAGTGAGAGAGAGAGAGAAAGAGAGAGAGGAGAAGAGAGAGGAAGGAGAGAAAGAGAGAGAGAGAGAGAGAAGAGAGAGAGAGAGAGGAGAGAGAGAGAGGAGAGGAGAGAGAGAGAGAGAGAGAGAGAGAGAGAGAGAGAGAGGAAGAGAGAGAAGAGAGAAGGAGAGAGAGAGGGAGAGAGGAGAGAAGAGGAGAGAGAGAGAGGAGAGAGAGAGAGAGAGGAGAGGAGATGAGACGGGAGGCCAAGAGAGACAGAAAGAGCATTGTATATGGTGACCTTTTAAACGGATCGAATTCTGCATCTCTTTCTATATTTGACATATGATCGAAATTTTAAAATGCAGAGTCATTCATAAACTTTTTGTAAAATCTGGTAAACTCATGCGAGCTAGGATAATAACAGAACAAATGTATGCATGTATGCATGTATGTATGTATGTATGTATGTAGTATGTATGTATGTATGTATGTATGCTGTATGTATGCATGTATGCATGTATGTATGCATGTATGCATGTATGTATGTATGATGTGTTGCATGTATGTATTCATGTATGTATGTATATATGTGTGCATGTATGTATATGTATGTATGTATGTATATATGTGTGCATGTATGTATGTATTATGTATGTATATATATATATATATATATATAATTATATATATATATATATATATATATATATATATATATATATCGTTCTTTGACATTTCGGTGCTTTCATCATCTGTTTTAGGTGATATGGATGAGTTACAAATTTCCAACGAAGCATCACAGATTTACACCCAATTATACAACACTGTGGCAGCATGAAAGCATACAGATAAAACGGACATATACTGTAGTATCAAAGCATACAATTTAAAAAAGAAGAACAAAGACTAGAAAATCAATCGTGTAAGAGAAACAGACAGAGAAAGAGAGAGAAAGAAAGAAAGAGAGAGAGAGAGAGAGAGAGAGAGAGAGAGAGAGGGAGGGAGGGAGGGAAAGAGAAACAGAGAGTGAGAGAGAGAGAAAGAGATGCAGAAAAAGAGCGACAGAGAGATGGCGGAGGGAGGGTGGGAGGGAGAGAGAAACAGAGTAGAGAGCTAGAGAGAGAAAAAGAGAGATGCAGTGAAAGAGAGAGAGGACAGAAGAGAGAGAGACAGAGAGGAGAGGACAGAGAGAGAGAGACAGAGACAGACAGAAGAGACGAGAGAGACAGAGAGAGAGACAGAGACAGAGAGAGACACGAGAGAGAGACAGACAGACAGAGACAGAGCGAGACAGAGGCAGAGATAAAGATAGAGACAGAGACAGATAGACAGACAGACAGACAGACAGAGACAGAAATTCAGAGAGAGAGAGAAGAAGAGAGAGAGAGAGAGAATGAGACGAGAGAAGAGAAGACAGATAGAGACATAGACAGAGACAAGCAGACAGACAGACAAGAGACACAGAGACAGAGAAGAGGCAGACAGACAGAGAGAGAGAGAGAGAGAGAGAGAGAGAGAAAGAGAGAGAGAAAGAGAGAGAGACAGAGAGCAGAGACAGAGAGACACAGAGAGAGAGAGAGAGCAAGAAAGAGAGAGAGAGAGAACAGACAGAAGAGAGCAGATAGACGGAGACAGAACATTTAGAAGAGACAGAGAGAGAGAGAGAGAGAGCGAGAGAGAGAGAGAGAGAGAAAGAGAGAGAGAGAGAAAGAGAGAGAGATAGACAGACAAACAGACATAAACAAGACAGCGAGTATAGTACCACTTCAATTTGTTTTCAACTTGTCACTACAGTCAGACTGGTTTCAGGATTGAAGCAAACATCGTCGAATGATATCTAAATTACACACGCGAGCCCCCTGTGGACAAACTGGAGGATATTTGCCCAGATTCTCATTCAACGGCTCACGCAAAGAAAATTGAAAAACGGCAACGCGGTTTGTGTGAGACTGATTTTAGAAAAAAACAAAAAAACAAAACAAAAACAAAAACAAAACAATGGATTGGAATAAAATGGAGGAGAAGAGAGGAGAGAAGAGGAGAGAAAGAGAGAGAGAGAGAGAGAGAGAGAGAGAGAGAGAGAGAAAGAGAAAGAAAGAGAGACAGAGAGACAGAAAGAGAGATACAGACAGAGAGAGAGATACAGACAAAGACAGAGAGAAAGAGAGACAGAGAGAGAGACACAGAGAGACAGACTAAGAGAGACAGACAGAGACAGGAGACAGCCATATAGACAGACAAAGGGAGACAGAGAGAGACAGACGAAGGGAGACTGAGAGAGACATATACATAATGCATGCATCATTTTTTTCTATCTGCTACAAGACTTAAGAAAAGAGTAAAGATCCCTGTCAACTTCTCAGAAACAGCAAAAGGTTTCTTTCATTCTTTCTTTCATATTTCCCTCCGATGCAGAGACAGACGGAGAGAGAGAGAGAGAGAGAGAGAGAGAGAGAGAGAGAGAGAGAGAGACAGAGAGAGAGACAGAGAGAGAGACAGAGAGAGACAGAGAGAGACAGAGAGACAGAGAGACAGAGAGACAGAGAGACAGAGAGACAGAGAGAAAGAGAGACAGAGAGACAGAGAGAAAGAGAGAAAGAGAGACAGAGACAGAGAGAGAGCGAGACAGAGAGACAGAGAGGCAGAGACAGAGACAGAGAGAAAGAGAGGGAGAGAGAGAAAGAAAGAGAGTGAGAGAGAGAGAGAGAGAGAGAGAGAGAGAGATGGGGGGGGGGGGGCAGAGTTCGAAACTTCAGAACACATTGTTTTTCAACAATGGTAGGATTAGGTCTCACTGAATCTGTCTTACAGCCGGTCTTTGGGAGAGAGAAAGAAAGAAAGAAAGAGAGAGAGAGAGAGAGAGAGAGAGAGAGAGAGAGACAGAGAGAGAGACAGAGACAGAGAGACACACACAGCCAGCCAGCCAGCCAGCCAGACAAACAGGCAGAGACAGAGCGAGACAGACAAAAAGAGACATACAGAGAGAGACATTCTATATAACGCATTTTTCTATCAGCTATAAGACTAAACAAAAGAGCAAAGATCTCCTTCAACTCCTCAGAAACCGTAAAAAGTTTCTTTCATTCTTTCTTTCTTGTGGTGGTCTTCGATTTAATGTCTATTCACTAAAGTGATTTTAGAAAAAAAAAAAAAAAAAAAGGGGGGGGGGGATACAGAAGGAGTGAAGAGGGTATATGAAAATTATCAATTTTGATCTCCCAAAAAAATGATCTTGTATTTTCCCCCCGATGCATGTTTGCATCTGTTATTTCACCCACACTGCGCATGCACTACGTGGCTGCGCAGTCTGTGGATTCTGTCTTCTGAGGACGTGCACGCTGGGGTGTTTTCGTCTTTTTTTTTTTTTAACCCTTTGACTTCCGCACCCTATCTACCAACTGAAAAAAATTAACCGTTTGATTCCCTCACCCTATCTACCCGCTTCCTGCGAGTAAGCTGATGGATAGAGTGAGGAAATCAAGGGTTAAGTTTTTTGCTTTGCTAGCATGGTTGCCAAGGCAGGATGGCTGATTGGCAGGGTGCGGGATTCAAAGGGTTAAAACCAGGAAAACACAGACAGGATTAACATATAACCTTAAACATATGTATTTGATGTTCTACGTGCGTACAAACACGAAGAGGATCTAGACACATACAGGTCTGTATATTGGGAAATCGGACACATTTTCATCGTTTGCTTACCATAATGAAGTACTCAGGTAGAATCGAACCCAGGCCTTGCGAGTGAAAGTCCGTCGCCTTACCCACTTAATTATTGTCCCCATCAGTCGTCAATGTTCAAGTGTTGACCAGTTTTCAAGCATATATCTAGTTTAACCCTTTGACTCCTGCACCCTATCCACCAACTGCAGAAACGTAACCCTTTAACTCCTGCACCCTATCTACCAACTGCAAAAACGTAACCCTTTGACTCCCTCACCCTATCCACCAGATTCCTGAAGGAAGCTGATGAATAGAGTGAGGAAATCAAAGGGTTAAGTTTTCGCTTTGCTAGCATGGTTGCCGAGGCAGGATGATTGTTGGCAGGATGCAGGGTCAAAGGGTTAACGCCACGGAAAAGAGACAGGGTTAACATAATCTTGAACGTGTGTATTTGATGTTCTACGTGCATACAGACACAAAAAAGAATCTAGACACCAACCAATCTGCACACTGGAAGATGGGACAAGTCTCCATCGTCTGCTTGCCAGGCTGAAGTATTCAGTGTAGAATTGAGCCCAGGCCTTGAGAGTGAAAGCACACCGCTTTATCCACTCAACAATTGCCCCCCCCCGTCAGTCGTGTAGTTACAGTTGTTGACCAATTTTCAAGCATATACCCAGTTTAACCCTTTGACTCCTGCACCCTATCCACCAAATGCAAAAAAAACTAAACCGTATGATTCCTTCACCCTATCTACCCGCTTCCTGCGAGTAAGCTGGTGAATAAAGTGAGGAAATCAAAGGGTTATTAAGTTCTTGCTTCATTAGCAAGGTTGACAATGCAGGATGCTGATGAACAGGGCGCAGGAATCAAAGGGTTAATACATAATCTTACAGTCATAAGCTCTTTTGAACATGATGGGTACCAGTGAGGTAAAATGCTTTTTAAGGAAAAATGTACCTACAATAAAACACGATATGTACTGAAATCTGATTTCTAATGTTATGCTTTTAAAGCGAAGTGTCTGTCATAATTGCCATTGGTTACAACGGAAACTTGAAACAAAGTAATAAATTGCTATATTTGTTATTTATAAAGCACACCTTACCATGATTATTACATGTGATACAAATTGATATCCTAACTGTACATGTTAATATCAACCAAAGGACATCACTCTTGAGAGTCACGTAGAAATTATCTCCCATGTTGTTGAACTTCTCAAATCTAACATAGTTTGCGCTACCCATTCAGCTAGCATAGAAGCAGATACAAAGCACAAAAACCGTAAGCTCAGAACATTCCTCGAAAAAGGAGCGCCCAGCCTACCTTTATACTCTGCAACTACCCTACACACAACTATGAGAGACGAGAGAAATAATACAATATATTGGTCTTATGTTCAAGATTGACATAGTCTTTTATTCTTGAACTGACCAAACATACACACATAGACAAGACAGAACATATACAGGGTTGCTTCCAAGGCATATGGGTAATACCAAAGAAATAAGAGTGAAGCAGGGAGAATTTTTATAATATCAACCAAAGGACATCACTCTTGAGAGTCACGTAGAAATTATCTCCCATGTTGTTGAACTTCTCAAATCTAACATAGTTTGCGCTACCCATTCAGCTAGCATAGAAGCAGATACAAAGCACAAAAACCGTAAGCTCAGAACACTCCTCAAAAAAGGAGCGCCCAAGCCGACCTTTATACTCTGCAACTACCCTACACACAACTATGAGAGACGAGAGAAATAATACAATATACCTCGTACATGTTAATGTTTTCATGTGTTCAGTTTATGACTCTTGTTTCATACAGATACATACGACATACTATAGATTTGTAGATTGATGTACTTATGTTACCTGTCCAATCTCTTGTCGTTATCGCAGTTATGTATTGCCACTTCTACTTTGTTTTTGAATCTTGTCTGACAACAAAATTGAAATAAGTTTGAGAAAAAGCAAAAGCAATACAAACATTTTAAGGAAAATAACAACAAAATGATAGCATTAACAACAAAACATTGAATTATATGAACTATAAAAAAAAAAAAACACGAAAAAAGAATAAGAACGCATATGTAATACAAGACAAGACATGCGCAAATTTTCGGCTAACTGGCCTTTATCAAGCGTAAGATCACAAAAACACCAGATACAAAAATTATGCGAAAAAGACTGAAACTTCCCTGCTGCTCCGTCCAGTGTGAGAAAAGGAATTGAATTATATGTTTGATGCTGATGACGATAAAAACATGAATGATGACAAAATGATCATGATTACTACAACTACCGCTACTACGGTTACTATTACTACTATTTACTGTTGCTACTACTACTACTACTACTACTACTACTACTACTACTACTACTACTACTACTACTACTACTACTACTACTACTACCACTAATACACATGCTATTGGAAAGCTGATCATTACAATTCCGTTGAAGTCTTATACATTCTCCAGGTA
>CM060312.1:76100353-76102853 GCA_030674185.1 Monoplex corrugatus | reverse complement strand
TCTCCCTGGTGTTTTCCCCCTCTAGCTTTCCTGCTATGATTAGGTGCTCAAATTTCTTTTGCCTCATAAAATGTCCTGTATATGTTGCTTGTCTTTTCTTTATTGTCTTCATTAATGTTCTTTTTTGTGTATTGGGTTCCTTCAAGACTGTCTCGTTTGTTTGTTGTCTTTGCTGACCATAGAACTCTTAACATTCTTCTCAGAAACCACAGTTCAGCTGCCTCAGTCTTGTTCTGATGGTACCACAGTATTGCTTTTACATAACACTGAAGAACTCTTTTCCTGATGGTAGCTGATAGGCAGTTTTTCATTTTCATGAATGCTGTTTCAGCTCGGCCAATTCTGCTAGATATTTATGTCCATCTGCCATCTGGTGGGATGACTGTTCCCCGATATTCAAACATTGCCATTTGTTGCTATTTGTGTGACTGTTCCCCGATATTCAAACTTTGCCATTTGTTGCTATTTGTGTGACTGTTCCCCGATATTCAAACTTTGCCATGTGTTGCTATTTGTGTGACTGTTCCCCGATATTCAAACTTTGCCATTTGTTGCTATTTGTGTGACTGTTCCCCGATATTCAAACTTTGCCATTTGTTGCTATTTGTGTGACTGTTCCCCGATATTCAAACTTTGCCATTTGTTGCTATTTGTGTGACTGTTCCCCGATATTCAAACTTTGCCATGTGTTGCTATTTGTGTGACTGTTCCCCGATATTCAAACTTTGCCATTTGTTGCTATTTGTATGACTGTTCCCCATTTGTTGCTATTTGTGTGACTGTTGCCCGATATTCAAACTTTGCCATTTGTTGCTATTTGTGTGACTGTTCCCCGATATTTAAACTTTGCCATTTGTTGCTATTTGTGTGACTGTTTCCCGATATTCAAACTTTGCCATTTGTTGCTATTTGTGTGACTGTTCCCCATTTTGTTGCTATTTGTGACTGTTCCCCGATAGTCAAACTTTGCCATTTGTTGCTATTTGTATGACTATTCCCCGATATTCAAACTTTGCCATTTGTTGCAATTTGTGTGACTGTTCCCCGATATTCAAACTTTGCCATTTGTTGCTGTTTCTCGGATTCGGGTATGGACTTTGTTATTTTCCCACACAGCACAGGCGGTTTGTCGCTGCGCAGTCTGCATATCCTGTCTTCAATGGGCGTGCATGCTGTGTGTTTTTGTGTATCAATAAGCCACTGGACACTGACTATCGCTGACTGGATCTTGAACGCACGAATTTGATAATTCTCCTTGAGCGATTTTTGGGCTCAAACACGTCTGCACACATAACGACCCGGGAGATAGCAAAAACCACCACGTTTTACCCAGTATGGGGGGAATCCGGGCAGGGTTTAATTTAACCCTTTGACTCCCGCACCCTGTCCATCAGCATCCTGCATTGTCAACCATGCTGGTAAAGCAAAATCTTAACCCTTTGATTCCTCCACTCTATCCACCAACTTCCTGCAGGAACCTGGTGGATAGGGTGAGGATTCAAAGGGTTAAGTATTTACTGTTGGTGGTTAAAGGTGTGGGAGTCAGAGGGTTAAGTTAAACCCCAGGCCTTCCGATTCGAAGTCCGCCGTTTTCCTGCTTGAAATGTGTGCCCGTCTTACCATTATGGTTTTCAAAAACAGCAACAACAACAAACAAACACATACACACACATACACACAGACAACAACAACACACACACACACACACACACACACACACACACACCACACACACACACACACACACACAAAACACACACACACACACACACACACACAACACAGAAGAAAAGAAAACGTGACGGGAACGCATTGAGCCGCAACACCTGGACGTGCAATGGGATTTCCGCAAAGGGACACCACTCCACACCCTGTCTGTCTGAGAGTGGTGAGAAAGTATGCAGCGTTCTATACTCCTCTTGTTTGTACATTTTGTGGGCTGATGAAAAACTGCCACCTTTTATGTACACACAGAACCGTTTAGCCAGAGTGATTTGCTCACATTCGACTGATCGTGTTTTGCTGCCTGTGGCGACACAACTGTCGACCGATTGTGTATTCAACACAGCTGCGACCTGGTTTTGACGTAAGCACTTTGCATGTTATTATCTTTTGCTGTTGTTGAGTTGGGAAAGGCAAAACAAAGCTGGAGTTTGGAAAGTTTGGAAGTAAGTTCATAATGATAAAGGGATTCATCGTTCCCGGATATTTGAGTCAACCGGCAGTCAGTAACCTGACACAACGCCTCGAGCCTGCGCCTGCGCTAGACACTGAGGGGTCCCCCCATGGGGATGCCGGGGGCTCTTTCAGTATAAATAGTATTCCCACCTTCTGGAAATTATGTGCTAGAAATTTTCCTGTTTTCTGTCATTCTCTTTGTTTCTGCCTTGTTCCTTTGCTTTCTGTCGTTTCTTTCTATCATTTTCTGCTTTGCTGGTCCATTCACCTGTATGTGTTCTATAAAATCGTACGTACTTTTTCTTAGGATTGATAATCGAGT
>CM060312.1:76082853-76090353 GCA_030674185.1 Monoplex corrugatus | reverse complement strand
TCACGGAGCTGCAAAACTGTAATAGAGTTGTAAACAACTGATGTAATAGAGTTGTGAAAAAGCGATAATGAGAGCTGTCAGAAAGCTGTAATAGCGCTTTAAATGTGGCTGCCACTAAACCGTGAAAAAGCTGTAATAGAGCCGTAAGTGAGACTGCCCCTAAAACTGTGAAAAAAAAGCTGTAATAGAGCTGTAAACCAGCCATTATAGAGCATTAAATGATGCTGTTTTTGAACTGTGGAAAAACCTGTTATAGAATTTTGTGAAACTATGATAGGGCTGTAAATAAAGCTTTTACTGAATTGTCAAAAAGCTACAATAGAACTGTAACGGAGCTGTCAATAAGGTTGCCTCTGACCTACAATACAGCTGTAAGAGAGTAGTAAAAACCTATAAAAGAGCTGTAAATTAGTCCGCCTCTGATCTATAAAAAAAGCTGTAACAGCCGTAAAACCTATAAAAGAGCTGCAAATGAGGCTGCCTCTGGTCTATAAAAAACTGTAATGGAGCTGTAGAATGCTATTATAAATCAGTGAATCAGCCACTACAAAACTGTCAAAGAGTTGAAACAGAGATGTGAAAGCTGTAATAGAGCTGTAAATGAGGCTGTTATTACGACATTAAAAAACACTGTGTCGTAAAAGCTCTTATAGATATGTAAATGATATTGTCATTGCGTTGTAAAAAAAAAAGCTGTAATATAACTAAAGAAACAGTAGTAGAGCTGTAAATGAGTCGTTACTGAACAGTTAAAAAACTGTAATTTTAGTGAAGACAAGGTTTAAGAGCATAAGAAGCTGTTGTAAAGCTGTAAACAAATAGTCACAGAACAATAAAATGGTAAATAATGCTGTAAAAAGACTGAATATATATATATATATATATATATATAATATATATATATATATATATATATATATATATATATATATATATATAAATATATATGTGTGTGTGTACATATATACATACATATAAGTTCTGAAAGAGCTACAGAGAGGCTGGCGTAGAGTTGTAAAACAATAATGTGACAAGCTCTTTAAAGATTTGTGGCAGACATCAGACAAAAGATGGTATAGATCACACACACACACACACACACACACACACACACACACACACACACACACACAAACACACACACACACACACACACACACACACACACACACACACACACACACACACACACACACACACACGATCAATTCAAAGAACAACATTTACGAAGCAACTTTTTCTTCAATTTGTTTTACCACAGCGACTGGCAAACGATTTGTTATTTTTATTTTGGCTTGTGCCAAGAGGACTCTAGTTGTAGCTAACCTAACGGGAAGTCACGACTGCTTCGTGTGGAATAATTGGGACCTTTATTTTGCATTTTAACAACCCCCTCAAACAAAACAAAACAAAACAAAAAACAACAGAAAACAAAACAAAAACAAAAAAAAACGAAAAAAAAAACATCCCAGTAAATGACGTTTTGATTCTCTGTGTCTCTCTCTCTGTCTTTCTCTCTCTCTGTGTCTCTCTCTCTGTGTCTCTCTCTCTGTCTCTCTCTCTGTCTCTCTCTCTCACTCTCTGTCTTTCTCTCTCTTCTCTCTCTCTCTCTGTGTGTGTGTGTGTGTGTGTGTGTGTGTGTGCGGGCGTTAGTGAGTGTGTGTGTGTGTGTGTGTGTTTATGTATATCCGTGCGTGTGATTGTGTGTCTGTGTATGTGTATGTGTGTGTGTATGTGTGTGTGTGTGTGTGTGTGTGTGTGTGTGTGTGTGTGTGTGTGTGTGTGTGTGTGTGTGTGTGTGTGTGAGAGAGCATGCGCGCGTGCGCGCTTGCTTGCTTGCTAGCGTCCAGGCCATTCTTTAATGAAACATTTTAAACGGACAAAACCTTCCAACACATATAAGCTGAAACGAGAAATTTTTAAAAAATACTTTCAATAAACGCAATGATAGCAATGCGTATCCGTTCCAACATATTATGTATAAATTTACATATAACCACTTTAATCACCTTTGATCTGTGTTCATCATCAGCAGTGTCATATTCATAAAGAAATGACGTAAAGGGCATTAACTCTCAATACAAGTAGACATAGTTATAAGCCATATTTTGTTTCTGCCGGTATTCTGGTCTTTATTCTATTCTTCTCTTGTCATTTTGGGGAGTGATCGTGGGAATCATTTTTGGAAATGATTTGGGTCATTTTTCAGTTGAAGCTGGATCAAGATTGATGTGTAGTTTGGTGTGGGTTTGCCATTAAGCTTGGCTGTTATGTTCTGATTCGCTAATGTCACGCAAAGGCGGAGAAATGTTTTCTCGATTTTTTAAAGTTTATGACTCGTAGTTTGATTACCTGATTTTTCTTCCTTCGATCTTAACTTCCTAATCTCAGAGAGAGAGAGAGAGAGAGAGAGAGAGAGAGAGAGAGAGAGAGAGAGAGAGAGAGAGAAGAGAGAGAGAGAGAGAGAGAGAGAGAGAGAGAGAGAGACAGACAGAGAAGAGAGAAGAGAGAGAGAGAGAGAGAGAGAGAGAGAGAGAGAGAGAGAGAGAGAGTTTTAGTAACACAAAATCTTCTTTTCAATGAAATAGAGGTAGGGTGACATTTAGAGAGACAACGATAGATAGATAGATAGATAGATAGAGAGAGAGAGAGAGCGAGAGAGCGAGAGAGAGAGAGACAGACAGACAGACAGGCAACTAGGCAGACAGACACTAGGACAGATAGACAGACAAACTGACAATCAGAGACAGAGAGACACAGAAACGCAGAGAAACAGAGGGAAAGAAAGAGCACCAGATATTTATTCAGTAAGGCAAGTCTCCCATTTGAAGTGTCGTGAACACATGATAATCATTATGGAAACGCAGAATAAATTATATAATTAGATAATCGTTCTTTGATAGCACATCATCATCATCAGGTGCCTTGCCGCATGGCGTTGGCGATCATGGACTTTCATCTGTCTCTATCTCTCGTTGCCCCTAGCATCTCTCCCACCCCCTCGTCTCCAGCCACTCTGCAAGTCCGTCCAGCATTTTCTCCCTGGGTCTACCCGGTGCTCTCTTTCCCTCCAGCTTTCCCGTTGTGACCAGGTGCTCCAAATCCCCCTTCCTCATAAAATGGCCTATACATGTTGCCTGTCTTTTCCTAATCTTCCTTATGAGTGATCTACTTGTGTCTGCCTCCAACAAGACTGTCTCGTTTGTTTTCTTTGCTGTCCATGGAACTCTCAACATTCTTCTGAGAAACCACATCTCGGCTGCCTCAATCTTGTTCTGGCTTTGTTTGTTGACTGTCCACGCCTCACGTCCGTACAACAGTATTGGTTCCATATATAACATTCAATAACTCTCTTCCTGATGTTAATTGATAGGCATTTGTTGGTAAGAATGCCTGTCATCTTTCCGAATGCTGTTTTGGCTAGGCATTTGTTGGTAAGAATGCTTGTCATCTTCCCGAATGCTGTTTTGGCTTGGCCGATTCTGCCGGCTATTTCTGATAGCATATACCTTAAAGTATTGCGGAAAAAATATAGTGGGTCACATGATCGTTCCTCGATGATAGAATAAGAGCATGTAAATTTGATATGTTAGTCACACATTTGTCGAAACAACTTTCAGACAAGGCATTTCTGTTCTCTTAGGCCCTTTATTGATGATACATGTTGCCAGATTTTTAAACTGCACGTTTGATAGTTTGAGACTATGAGTGTCATCAGTCTACTACTACTCTCTGTCTGTCTGTCTGTCTGTCTTTCTGTCTGTCTCTCTCTCTCAGTCTCTCTCCCCCTCTCTGTCCCCTTCTCTCCCCCGCTCTCTCTCTATCTTCATGTTTTCTTGGTTAAGATGTTATTTACGCTGAGTCAACTGACGGTTCATGTCTGGTAGATAGGGAAAGAAACAGACAGAGAGAGGGGGGGGGGGCGGATTCAGAGAGAGAGCGAAGAGATAAAGAGAGAGAGAGAGAGGAGAGAGAGAGAGAGAGAGAGAGAGAGAGAGAGAGAGAGAGAGAGAGAGATAGGAAGTCTGTCACTGTAATGTTCCCTGACCACTAAGTTAACTCAGGAAATGCTAACAATGTTGTCACAAAAGCTTCTGTCACCACACTCTGATCCCTGACCATTAACACATCATTATATCCATGTTCACAAGTGTCATTGTGTATGTTCTTGGAGAATATTTCTTTGTTTTTCATTCTAATCAGTCTCTCTTCTTTGTGTTTTAGAACAGAAATATTCGATCTGTTAAACGTGCACCTCCCCCCCCCCCACCTCCGACTCTGATTCAGTGACTGCTCGCTCTCTCTCCTTTCTCTGTGTGTATGTGTGTGAGTGTTAGAGAGAGAGACAGAGACAGAGAGAGAGAGGGAGAGAGAGGAAAGGGTGAAGAGAGAGTGGGGTAACATGATAGACACAGAGAGAGGGGGGGTGGAAACAAGCAGAGAGAGAGAGATACAGAGTGGGGTAAACATAATAGGGAGAGAGAAGAGAGAGAGAGAGAGAGAGAGAGAGAGAGAGAGAGAGAGAGAGGCAGACAGACAGACAGACAGACATACACACAGACAGTCAGCCAGCCAGCAGACGAGACAAAGACACGAGACAGAGAGGGAAGAGAAGGCCTGCATACAGTCTGTCACTGTAATGTTCCCTGACCACTAAGTTAACTCAGAAGACGCTAACAATGTTGTCACAAAAGCTTCTGTCACCACACTCTGATCCCCTGACCATTAACACATCATTATATTCAAAGTCACATAGTTATAATGTGTATGTTCCTGGAGAATGTTTCTTTTTCTTTGACTTTTTCGTAATTTCTCTTCATTGTGAAACCGAAATATTCAATTCCGTTTTAACGATCATCTCTTCTCTCTACTCTCATCTCTGTTTCAGTGTCTGTTTGCCTCTCTCTCTCTTCTTCTCTCTCTCTTCTCTGTATGTGTGTGTGTGTGTGTGCGTGCGGGTGTGTGTTTGCATGCGTGCGTGCGTGCGTGCGTGCGTGTGTTTTTGAGAGTGGAGAGAGAGAGACGGACAGACAGAGAGAGTGAGAGTGAGTGAGTGAGAGAGAGGAAGAGAGAGTGAGAGTGAGTGAGAGAGAGTGAAAAAAAAGAGAGAGAGAGAGAATGAGAGAGAGAAAGCGAGAAAGATTAAGAGAGAGTGAGACAGGGAGAGTAAGACAGACAGACAGACAGAGAGAGAGAGAGAGAGAGAGGAGAGAGAGAGAGAGAGAGAGAGAGAGAGAGAGAGAGAGCAAAGAAGAGAGAGAGAGAGAGAAGAGAGAGAGAGGGAGAGAGACAGAGACAGACAGAGACAGAAAAACAGAAACAAAGACAGAGAGGGGAAGAGAAGGCCTACACAAAGTTTGTCACTGCAATGTTCCCTGACCACTAAGTTAACTCAGGAAACGCTAACAATGTTGTCACAAAAACTTCTGTCACCACACTCTGATCCCCTGACCATTAACACATCATTATATCCAAATTGACATCAACATGTTTTTCTTCTTTCCTTGGTTCTTTCATAATTCCTCTGCCTCGCTGTCTCTCTCTCTTTCTCTGTGTGTATGTGTGTGTGTTAGAGAGAGAGAGAGAGAGAGAGAGAGAGGGAGAGAGAGGGAGAGAGAGGGAGGGGTGAAGAGAGAGAGTGTGGGGTAAACATAATAGAGAGGGAGGGGGAGGGTAAACATAGCAGAGAGAGAAATACAGAGTGGGGTAAACATAATAGGGATAGAGAGAAAAGAGAGAGAGAGAGAGAGAGAGAGAGAGAGAGACACAGAGAGAGAGGAGAGAGAGAGAGAGAGAATGGGGTAAACATAATAGGGATGGAGAGAGAGAGAGACAGAGAGAGAGACACAGAGAGAGAGAGAGAGAGAGAGAGAGAGAGAGAGAGAGAGGAAACGGGGTAAACATATTAGGGATGGAGGGATAGAGAGAGAGAGAGAAAGAGAGACAGAGAGACAGAGAGACAGAGAGACAGAGAGACAGACTCTGTGTGTGTGTGTGTGTGTGTGTGTGTGTGTTGGTGAGAGACAGAGAGAGAGAGAGAGAGAGAGATAGAGTGTGTGTGTGTGAGGGAGAGAGAGAAGGAGAGGAGAGAGAGAGAGAGAGAGAGAGAGAGAGAGAGAGAGAGAGAGAGAGAGAGAGAGAGAGAGAGAGAGAGAGATTGTTTCTCTCTGTCTGTCTATTTCCATTTCTCTCTTTCTCTCTGTGTCTCCCTTGCTCTCTCTCTCTCTCTTTCTTTCTCTCCCTTTCTCTTTCTTTCTCACTCACTTTCTCTTTCTCTCACCCCCCCTCTCTCTCTCTTCGTTTCTGTCTCTCTCTCTCCGTTTCTCGCTCTCTGTCACTCTCTTTTTTTCTCTCCCTCTCTCTCTTTTTCTCTCTCTTTTGTGTCTCTCCGTCTCTCTCTCTTTCCATTTCTCTCTCTCTCTCTGTCTTTCTCTGTCTGTCCCTGACTCTCTCTTGCCGTCTCTCTCTCTCTTTCTCTCCCCCGCCCTGTCTTTTTCTTTCTCACTCACTTTCTCTATTCTCTCCCCATCCTCTCTCTCTCTCTCTCTCTCTCCCCCTCTCTCTTCCTTTCTATCTCTCCCCCCTTCTTTCTCTCTCAGTCACTCTCTCTTTTCTCTGTCTCTCTCTCTGTTTCTCTCTCTCTCTTTTTCTCTCACTCACTCTCTTTTCTGTCTCTCTGTGCGGATCAGATCGGGAAAGGTGAATGGAGTGGAGTTTCTCTTTGGAGAAGATAATAATGGCCAGCAGTTCCTGGGGCATATCGGAAGAGAATGGCTAAACAGATTACCATTGCTGTCATTTCTGTCTTGTTTCTACCCTCCCCCCTCCCCATCACCCCTCTCCCTCTCCCTCCCCCTTCTTGTTCTTTCTGTCTGTTGTTTATCTCTTTCTGTATTCGTCAGTATTGCTTCTGAGGCTTATCTGCGTGTTCAGTTTTTTTGCCTTTGGGAGATAATGAATTAATCCACAGAAAGAGAGAGAGAGAGAGAGAGAGAGAGAGAGAGAGAGAGACAGACAGACAGACAGACAGACAGACAGATAGATAGACAAACGGACACATACACAGACAGAGAGAGCCAGACAGACAGACAGATTGAGACAGAGAAATACACCTGGGGATAAACATGAGAGAGAGAAAGAAAGAGAGAAAGAGAGAGAGAGAGAGAGAGAGAGAGAGAGAGAGAGGAGAGACAGACAGACAGTTGACAGAGAGACAGACTGAGAGAGACAGAGACAGGAGACAAACAGCGAGAAACATACAAAGAGAGATGGAGAGAGAGAGACATAGGGGAGAGGAGAGGAGAGAGAGAGAGAGAGAGAGAGAGAGAGGAGAAAGGGGAGAGAGAGAGAGAGAGGACTGAGAGACAGACAGACACAGAGAGAGAGACACACACGGACAGAGGGAGAGAGAGAGAGAGAGGAGAGAGAGAGAGAGAGAGAGAGAGAGAGAGAGAGAGAGAGAGCAACAGAGAGATAGAGAGATAGTGTGTATGTGTGTGT
>CM060312.1:76072853-76077853 GCA_030674185.1 Monoplex corrugatus | reverse complement strand
TAAACAAACAAACAAACACACACATGAACAAACAAACAAACAAACAAACAAGCAAAAAGCAAGACAAACAAACACACACATGAACAAACAAACAAACAAACAAACAAGAAACAAGCAGACAAACAGAAGACAAACAAACAAACAAAACACACAAATTACAGAGAAATAAACATATAAACAAACAAACAAACCAACAAGCAAGCAAAGAAACAAGCAAACAAGCAAACAAACAAACAAAAAACAAAACAGACCGACAAACAAACAAACAAACAAATAACAAATAGAAACTTTAGCTTTCCTGCTCAGTGGATGTGTATCAACTGATGCAAGAAGACCTTTGAAATCACGATTTTTTTTTTTCATTTTCATGTAAGCGGCTTTTAGGGAGTTTTGAAGTTTGGTGACAGGGTCTTCATCACACCATCATCATCATCAGGTGCTCTGCCGCATGGCGTTGGCGACCATGGACTTCCAACCATCTCTATCTCTCGTTGTCCCCAGCATCTCCCCCACCCTCCTCATCCCCAGCCACTCCGCAAGTCCGTCCAGCATTCTCTCCTGGGTCTACCTGGTGCTCTCTTTCCCTTCAGCTTTCCCGTTGTGACCAGGTGCTCCGAATCCCCCTTCCTCATAAAATGTCCTGTAAATGTTGCCTGTCTTTTCCTAATCTTCCTTATGAGTGATCTACTTGTGTCTGCCTCCATCAAGACTGTCTCGTTTGTTTTCTTTGCTGTCCATGGAACTTTCAACATTCTTCTGAGAAACCACATCTCGGCTGCCTCAATCTTGCTCTGGCTTTGCTTGCTGACTGTCCACGCCTCGCATCCGTACAACAGTATTGGTTCTATATAACATTCAAGGACTCTCTTTCTGATGTTAATTGATAGGCATTTGTTGGTAAGAATGCTCGTCATCTTCTTGAATGCTGTTTTGGCTTGGCCGATTCTGCCAGCTATTTCCGATGTGCATCTGCCGTCTGATGAAATGACCGTTCCCAGGTATTTGAACTTATTAACCTGTATCAAGGT
Source organism: Monoplex corrugatus (assembly GCA_030674185.1). Taxonomy (NCBI): domain Eukaryota; kingdom Metazoa; phylum Mollusca; class Gastropoda; order Littorinimorpha; family Ranellidae; genus Monoplex; species Monoplex corrugatus. The sequence continues at coordinate 76,076,825 of CM060312.1, read as the reverse complement.
TGTGCCATTTGCTGTTATTTTGCATGAAGTTCCATATGTGCTTCTGCCTTATCTGGCAGCGGTGTTCTGGCATAGTGTTTGAACCAGTACAAAATCTTAAGCTCTGTCAAGGTCTGGAAATGGAGAGGGGGAAAGGCGGAGACTTATGAAATGCTGATATCTTTTGAATGTGTGTGTGTGTGTGTGTGTTTGAGAGAGAGAGTAGAGAGAGAGTGAGAGAGAGGAGAGAGAGACAGCGCTGTGTGTGCGTGTGTTGTGTGTGTGTGTGTGTGTGTAGAGAGAGAGAGAGAGAGAGAGACAGAGACGAGACAGAGACAGAGAGAGACAGAGACATTGACAGACAGACCGACAGACAGACAGAAAGAACAGAGAGAGAAGAGAGATTTTGTATGTGTGTATGTAGGGTGGTGTGTGTGTGTGTCTGTGTGTGTGTGTGTGTTGTGTGTGAGAGAGAGAGAGAGAGAGAGAGAGAGTGAAGAGAGAGAGAGACAGAACAGAGACAGAGACAGAGACAGACAGACTGACATACAGACAGACAGACAGAGAGGCAGAGAGAGAGAGAGAGAGAGAGAGAGAGAGATTTTGTATGTGTGTATGTAGGGTGTGTGTGTGTGTGTGTGTGTTTGTGTTTGTGTATGTGTGTGTGTGTTTCGCGCGCACGTATGTGTGTGTGTGTTGTTGTGTGTATTGGTGTGTGTGCGGCGCTTGCGTGCGTGTGTGCGCTGCGTGCTTGTGTGGTGTGTGTGTGTGTGTGTATGTGTGTTTTGTGTATGTATGTGTGTGCGTATGCATGTTGTGTGTTAGTGTGTGCGTGTTTGTTGTTGTTGTTATTATCATAATTTTAGGCTTGGATTTAATTCAGGATGTCAGCTTTCCGGTCCACAGCTCTATCAGATTATTCAGGGAAGCCCCTCGCACATGCATATCGATAATTCCATCATTTTAGCCATCAAACCAATTTATCTCGCAATTTCTCTCACTGATAATGCCACAGCTTTCAGCTAGCCAAGCTATTTATTCCGCAGACAATCATGTTCCAACCAAAACACTGACAATTCCAATATGTGATCTGTATAAACTCTATTGGAGGCAGACACAAGTAGATCACTCATAAGGAAGATTAGGAAAAGACAGGCAACATTTATAGGCCATTTTTATGAGGAAGGGGGATTTGGAGCACCTGGTCACAACGGGAAAGCTGGAGGGAAAGAGAGCACCAGGTAGACCCAGGGAGAGAATGCTGGACGGCTTGCAGAGTGGCTGGGGATGAGGAGGTGGGAGAGATGCTAGGGGCAACGAGAGATAGAGACAGATGAAAGTCCATGGTCGCCAACGCCATGCGGCAAGGCACCTGATGGTTGATGATGATAGACTCTATATTACCGGTAAACACACAATTTACCATTTGAACTGTGTGCCCTAGGGCCCTAGTGTGCACCCACTCATCATTATCGTCATGTGCCCTGCCGCATGGCGTTGACGAGCATAGCCCTTCACATGAATCTATCCTTTGTCGCTGCAAGTACATCTCCCACCCTCCCTGTCTTCATCCACTGAGCAAGTCCGTCCAATATTTTCTCCCTGGGTCTGCATGGTGCTCTTCTTCCTTCCCGCTTTCCTGTTGTGACCAGGTGCTCTAATTCCTCTTGCCTCATAAAGTGACCTATAATTGTTCCTTGCCTTTTCCTCATCTTCCTCATCAATGTCCATTTTGTGGCTGCCTCCGTCAAGATTGTCTCTTTTATTTTCTTTGCTGTCCATGGAATTCTTCCTAGAAACCTCTCTTCAGCTGCCTCAATTCCCCTGTGGGGATTCCGGGGGCTCTTTCAGTTTAAATAGTATCCCCACCTTCTGGAAATTCTGTGCCAGAAATTTCCTCTTTTCTATCACTCTTTTTGTTTCTGCCTTGCTCCTTTGCTTTCTGTCATTTCTTCCTATCATTTTCTGCCTTGCTGGTCCATTCGATAAAGTCTTACGTACTTTCTCTTAGGATTGATACATGTATTGAGTGCATTTTGGCTGTAGGGAGGTGAGATAAACGGAAAAGGTTTTGGGTAATTTGGGCTCGTTTTTTTTTGTGTATGATTTAGTGTCCTATGCTATGCGTAAGTTTGTAGTCGGGTACGTTTTTTTTTGGGTCCCCTATGCCTCAATCTTGTTCTGACTTTGCGTGTAAAGTATCCACGCTTCACATCTGTACAACAGTACTGGTTCTATATAACACTAAAGAACTCTCTTCCTGATACAGTTGATAGGCATTTGCTGTTTAGAACGCTTTTCATTTTCTTGAATGCTGTTTCAGCTTGGCTGATTCTGTTGGCTGTTTCTGATGAGCATCTGCCGTCGGGTAAAATGGCTGTAGCAGGATATTTATACTTATCAACAGGTCTCAATGTTGTGCCATTCGTTGTTATTTGCATTCACTAGTTTTCGGGAAACCTGGATCGGATAGGAATTCTTCTTCCCTAGATCTCCACTAGGTTTGTAGTGGTTGTGTATGTGCAGTAGTCTTTCGGATGCAATGAAGCCCAGAGTGCAGTGCAACACGCATTCTGTGCACGGCGACAATGGAATTGTCTCTGGCAAAATTATGTGTAATAAGCTGACTTCGATAGGTAAAAACAGAAATACACGCACGCAGAATATAAACATGGTGCTGGCAGAGCGACTGGAATTTCACATGGCAAATCTGTTGTGATAAACAACAACAACAACAATAAAAACAACAACAACAACAGCAACAACAACAAGAATGACAACAAAAACAAAAACAACAACAACAATAACAACAAAACAACAACAACAACAATAACAACAAAACATCAACAACAACAACAATAACATTAATAACGACAAAACAACAACAACAACAACACAACAAAAACAACAAAACAACAACAAAAACACCAAACAGAAAAAAAATCCCGTAGTTTGAGTTATTCAGTTTATCAGTCCCATCAACATAAGCATACTCATCCGAACACAGTTTTACCTGTGATAGGTACTGAGTGTGTTTAGCTCACCAGCTCAGTCATACTTTCACCCAACACAATGTTTGTCGTCTGTGCTATCTAGAGGGTGAGTAATAAGCTCACCAACAAAATTGTACTCACCCACAACACAACTTTACCAGCTGGGTTATCCAGAGAAATTAACTCACCAACATAATGATACTCTCCTCCCATACAATCTTATCAGTTGATATATCCAGAGCAATTCTCTTACCAACATTAATCATACTCACCCGCAACACTGTTTTATCATTCGAGCTATCCAAAGTATGTAACTAACTCATCAATTAAAATGTTGAGAGTTCCATGGACAGCAAAGAAAACAACAACGAGACAGTCTTGAAGGAGGCAGACGCAAGAAGAACATTAATGAAGAAGATTAGGAAAATACAAAACAACGTTCATAGCACATTTTATGAGGCAAGAGAAATAAGATCACCTAGTCACAACAGGAAAGCTGGAGGGAAAGAGAAAACACCATGCAGAGAATACATTGGACGGACTTGCAGGGTGGCTGAGGACAGAGAGGGTGGGAGATGTACTTGCAGCGACAAGGGATAGATTCGTACAGAGAGCCATGATCGCAAACGACATGCGGAGGGGCACATGATGATGATGATGATGATGATGATGATGATGATGATGATGATGATGATGATGATGATGATGATAGAGAAGAAGAATAAAATCATACTCACTCCCAACACAGTGTCATCACCTGAGCTATACGATACGATTTTATTTATCCTACTAAAAACACGTACTCTCCACCCACGCATTTCATTACCTGAGATAGCTATTCATATTTAACTCACTAACAAACACATGTACACCCTAACTCAATCCCTTCACCTGAGCTACAGAACGTGATTACCTCATCAGTATGCGCATACATCCATACTGAAATGGCCAGCTCATCAGCATGCACATACACCAACGCTGATTTAAAAAAAAAATCATT
>CM060312.1:76060353-76062853 GCA_030674185.1 Monoplex corrugatus | reverse complement strand
TTGTTGTTAATGTTGTGTCGTTGTTGTTGTTGTTGTTGCTGCTGTTGTTAGTTGTTAGTTGTTGTCGTTTCTGTTGCTATTGTCGTTGGTTTTTAAATCGTTGTTTCTAAATACTGTTGTTTTTGTGTTAGTTGTTAGTTGTTGTCGTTTCTGTTGCTATTGTCGTTGTTTTTACGTCGTTGTTTCTAAATACTGTTGTTTTTGTCCTAATTACCTGCCAACATAATCTTTAAATGCAACTCCGCCCAACTGCATGACCAAATTGTGTGGAATTGGGCTAATGCCATTGATTAACGACGCTTTTGAAAGCAGATTTCGCGGAGAGAGAGAAGAGAGAGAGAGAGAGAGAGAGAGAGAGAGAGAGAGAGAGAGAGAGAGAGAGAGAGAGAGACAGACAGACAGACAGACAGACAGACACAGGCAGACAGATAAATGCAGATGGAGAGACAGAGACACATAAAGAGAGGAACGAGAGATGGAAAGAAGGTAAGGAAAAGAGAGACAGATAGAGACCCAACAGAAACAGAAATAGAAATTGAGACAGAGAGACAGAGAGAGAATGAGGGATAGACGGAGACAGAGATAGAAAAAATATAAACAGAGAGACAAGAGAAAAATAGACAAAGACAGTGGAAGAGAAAGAGAGAAGGAGAGAGAGAGAGAGAGACAGAGACAGACAGACAGACAGACAGGACAGAGACAGAGACAGAGAGAGACAGATTCAGAGATACATAGACAGAGACAGAAAGAGAGATAGAGTGAGACAAAGAGAGAGAGACAGAGAGAGAGAGGAGAGAGAGAGAGAGAGAAGAAAGAGAGAGAGAGAGAGAGAGAGAGAGAGAGAGAGAGAGAGAGAGAGAGAGAGAAGAGAGAGAGAGAGAGAAGAGAGAACAAGTTACCAGCAGCATCGAAATAAAAACAAGGCAATGACAATCATGGAAATGAGAATACAGCCAGAAAAAGCCCAAATTCAAGAGATACGAAACATCATGGTTTTTATAATATATGTGTATAGGGGAACTTTCAGTTATTTAATCTCGTACATTTTAGTGTGAAACCCAGTTGTTTTTAATCAGCGGTGTTGTCTCAACTATACTGCGAATGTATTGTTGAAACTATCGATAACATACTGTCTTGAATACTTTTGTTTTTACTTCTTGGGCATCAAGATCAATCAGCTTCCCTGTATAGTGCTCTTCTACGGCCTTTCGGCTCCTCTGTTAATCACAACATTCGTGGTTGAACCATCAGAGTATACATGTATGTATTCCATCTTGAGGTAATGCGTGGACAGTCAGCAAGCAAAGCCAGAGCAGGATCGAGGCAGCCGAGATGTGGTTTCTCAGAAAATGTTGAGAGTTCCATGGACAGCAAAGAAAACAAACGAGACAGTCTTGATGGAGGCAGACACAAGTCGATCACTGATAAGGAAGATTAGGAAAAGACAAGCAACATTTATAGGCCATTTTATGAGGAAGGGGGATTTGGAGCACCTGGTCACAACGGGAAAGCTGGAGGTAAAGAGAGCACCAGGTAGACCCAGAGAGAGAATGAATGCTGGAGGCGGGACTAATGGGCAGGAGTGCGCGACCTGGGATGAGGGAGATGTGAGATGGGAGATGTGAGGAGCAAGCGAGAATGATATGAGATGGATTTGGATGAGTGACATGGTCGCACGAACGCCAGGGTGTGCGAGCACGGACGACGATGAAGTGAGGAAGAGAGATAGGTGAGGAGAGGATGTGGAGATGGATGTGATGAGGGGTGCGCGTGATGATGACTGATGATGATGATGATGATGATGATGATGAGTTGTGAGATGGAGGATGATGATGAGTGATGATGATGATGATGATGATATCGTCATTATCATCATACATCATCATCATCGTCATTATCATCATCATCGTCATTATCATCATCGTCGTCGTCGTCGTCGTCGTTATCATGTGCATTGCCACATGGCGTTTGCGATCATAGCCCTCCATACGAATCTATCCCCTGTCGGTGCAAATACACCTCCCACCCTCTCTGTCCTCCTTCCGTTCATGATTGATAACACAGGTAACATATGCTATCAAATGGTCTTCCTCTCAAATGCCCTCTTTACTCTCCATCATCATCATCTTTATCAGGTACCATGCCGCATGGCGTTGACGATCATGACCCTCCAAACAAAGCTATCTTTTGTTGTTGCAAGTATATTTCCTACCCTTTCTGCTTCATCCACTCTGCAAAAATAATATTTTCTTCCTAAGTCTATTTGATACATTTTCCTTCTAGCTTTTCTGTTGTGACTAGGTGATCAAATTTCGTTTGCATCATAAAATGTCCAATAGATGGTGCTTGTTTTTTTCCTAATCTTTGTCACTAACGTTGTCTGCTTCTTTCAAGACTGTCTTAGTTTGTTTTCTGTGCTGTCCATGAGACTCTTAACAGTCTTCTAAGAAACCACAGTTCAGCTGCATCAATGTTGTTCTGACTTTGCTTGTTGATTGTT
>CM060312.1:76042853-76050353 GCA_030674185.1 Monoplex corrugatus | reverse complement strand
TGTGTGTGTGTGTGTGTTGTGTTGTGTGTGTGTGTGTTTGTGTGTGTGTGTGTGTGTGTGTGTGTGTGTGTGTTTGTGTGCGTGATTTCGTGCGTGCCTGCACGCGCGCGCCTCTGTGTGTGTGTGTGTGTGTGTGTGTGTGTGTGTGTGTGTCTGTGTCTGTGTCTGTGTTTGTGTGTGTATGTATGTGATGTGTGTGTGTGTGTTTTATGTGTGTGTGTGTGTGTGTGTGTGTGTGTGTGTGGTATTATGTGACTCTGTGTGTGCGTGTGTGTGACTCTATGTGTGTGTGTGTGAATATGTATGTATGTATTTGTGTGTGTGTTTGTGTGTGAGTGTGCTTGTTTTGTTAGTTGATCGTTTATACAGTGTATGCTATTTTTTCTTCTTATTTGCTAGCTTGCTAATTCGTTTGTTTGTGTGTGTGTGTGTGTGTGGTGTGTGTGTGTGTGTGTGTGTGTGTGTGTGTGTGTGTGTGTGTGTGTGTGTGTGTGTGTGTGTTTGTTTATTTGCTTGTTTGTTAGCATAGCTATGAGATTGTTTTGTCGCTCGTTTGCTTAATTGTTTGCTTGTTGCTTGGTTTATATCCTTTCTCTTTCCGCTTCTTTATCTTGTTTCTCTTTTCCATCCGATTCTAGGGCATACCGTTCTTCTCTTTCTTCCTTTTCACCCCTTATCGTCCTTGTGTTCGTTTCTGGAATTATTTGTATTTTACGTTATAGATGTATTCATACGACTTCTGTTTAAGATGTGTTTGTAGTTATAAGCAAACGTATGTTTGCATATTAGCAACGGCTAGATTAAGAGATGGGTTTTATTCATCATCATAATAATAATAATAATTACAATATTTATATAGCGCAAAATCTCGACAAAATCAAATCTAAGCGCTGAAACAGACACACACGCACGCACGCACGCACGCACACACACACGCACGCACGCACGCACACATACGCACTCACACACACACACACACACACGCATGGCTATAAATGGGGAGAAAGAATAAAAGCAATAAAAACAAGAATAAAAGCAATGGAAAATTATAGAGAGCATATCATATACAATTATATATTAAAACAAAGTGATTCCCCTCCGAGCGGAGACAGGCTGCAGAGGGGGGTTGAGTGAGGTTAGGATTTTATGCAGAGGAGAAAAGGTGAGTTTTGAGAGCGGACGTGAAGGAGGCAAAAGTAGGTTGCTGACGGACTGAGAGAGGAAGTTTGTTCCAGGAGAGTGGACCAGAAACAGAGAAGGCTCGTGGACCATAGGTATTGAGCTTAGTGCGTGGAAAGCGAAAAGTCAGAGGATCGGAGGCAGAGCGGAGGGTACGTGAGGGAAGATAGATCTCAAGTTGGCTTGACAGGTAATCGGGGGCTGCGTTATTGAGGCTTTTGTAGCACATGGTGTATAGTTTGTACTGTATGCGCTTTGATACAGGGAGCCAGTGAAGTTGTGCCAGGAGAGGAGATATGTGGTCAGCTTTTTTTCTTTTTGAGTACAAGGCGTACAGCATTGTTTTGAATGCGCTGTAGGATGTGAATGGTGGAGGCAGGAAGAGCAGACAGGAGTGAATTGCAATAGTCAATGCGAGACATTATGAAGCATATCTAAGGACACCAAACATATAGGAAATGAGCCTATCCATGACACGTTTCTTCCATCCTTCTCTGTCAGACATTGCAATAGGTAGTTCATCATACTGACAGCCCGTATCATCCATCAGTTGGTCGATGAAGGTCTTCTTTGGATGTCCTGGTCTTCGTTTGCCGTGACTGGTTCTCCATAGTAGAACATCCCCTACCAGGTTTATTCAATAACATTTTACTGTCGGAAAATAAAACATCATTTTCTGTTATCAATGCCATTGTCATTCATTCTGGTGCCTTTTTGTTTTCTTGTTCCTGTTATTTCTTTCTTCCTTCTGTCCTTTTCTTTTCTTCTTTTCTTTATAAATTTCAGTTCTCCCCCACCCCCCACCCCCCGTGGGGATGCCAGGGGCTCTTATGGTATAAATAGTATCCCCACCTTCTGGAAATTCTGTGCTAGAAATTTCCTCTTTTCTGTCACTCTTTTTGTTTCTACCGTGTTCTTTTGCTTTCTGTCATTTCTTCCTGTCGTTTTTTGCCTTGCTGGTGCATTCACCTGTATGTACTTGATAAAGCCTTACATACTTTTTCTTAGGACTGATAATTAGATACATGTATTAAATGCATTTTTGGCTCTAGGGAGGTGAGATATGCGGAAGCAATTTTAGGCAATTTAGGCTCATTTCCTATATGTTTGGTGTCCTTAGATATGCTTAAATTTGTATTCAGATCCCCTGTGCGATAAACTGGATGGAATGGTCAACACCAGGGGCATGCCCTTAGATTATGTGCGCGAATGTATTGATATGTGTACTTACTTTTCTCTTCTTTTTTCCTGTTGCAAGTTTGTATGTTTTGAAACAGTAATAGCCCTGATATGGCTCTACGCAGTCGGCTGGGCTTTAAACAACAATAACGATAACAATAACAATTTCTTTCTTCCTTCTTTCCCTTTCTGTTTTTTTTTTTACTTCCTCCCTTTAATTCTTGCGCCTTGTATTTTCTCGTTCCTATTATTTCTTTCTTCCTTCTTTCCTTTTTCTTTTCTTTCTTCCTCCCATTTTTAAAATTTCATGTTCCCCTCTTTTCTCTCTCCTTCTGACCATCCACTTGTATATAATAGTTAACCCTTTCGGATGTTTCCCCTTTAATACTTAACCCTTTCGGATGTTTACCAGGGGGACGTGTTTTTCGGGCCTTGCTGTGACTACGCGGCAGCACCGGTGGGGCGACAGCTTCACTATTGGCAGTTGCCCATGCTGACGGCAGGGGCTATAGCCCGGGACTTTGCAGGGGGCAAACAGAAGTTCTTCAACCTTGTCACACGGGTGGGCACCAGTGTTAACTCCCTTGTCGACTTCTTGTTGGAGGTGAGATCTGAATGGCCACAATCTTGTGTCAGCAGGAAAATATTCGAATGTTTGTAAGGGAACACTTGTGCTAAAACAATAAACCCAAGATGAGCTGGCCAGGTCCTGAGGTCCTACCTAGTACCTAGCCTATGTTTTACTTAGCCGACATTTTTATACTAGTAGAGTATCAGTCTATCATCGGAACAATCTTGGTTACATGTAAATTACATGTCTATTTGTGTAGCTTATCTTCTTAAAAATCCCAGATATATCATCATCATCAGGTGCCTTGCCGCATGGCGTTGGCGATCATGGACTTCCATCTGTCTCTGTCTCTCGTTGCCCCTAGCATCTCCCCCACCCTTCTCGTCCCCAGCCACTCTGAAAGTCCGTCCAGCATTTTCTCCCTCCAGCTTTCCCGTTGTGACCAGGTGCTCTAAATCCCCCTTCCTCATAAAATGCCATATAAAGCACATTAGTGAACAAATGAACAATCACAGGTCCGAATCGCATCACAACATAACTAGCTACTCAGTATAAACTCGTCTGGCATCACATACGCCCCCCCCCCCTTCCCCACCCCAGTCAATACACGAAGCCTCAGCTGCCTATCAATAAGATGAAAACAATATTTCCTTATTGATAGCCCCGCCAGTCTGCCGTTAGCTGGCCAGACAGAGCACTCCATGCTCCACTAAAAGTCTGATTACGTGTAATGCACAGACAGTCCACAGGAGTTTGAGAATACAACAAAACAAGAATGATTATTGACAATTGTAATAGTGGCCCCGAAAAAATAAATTACGCTTTCCCCAAGGGCTTAGTGTTACTGAACAGCTTTTTCCTCACCTTATAGACTAAAACAAATACCCCTAGGTTGTCATTGTGATTATTGTTGTATGACTAGATTTTTTCCTTCTGGCCCGCCCTTGAATAAATCAGGAGACAGCTTTCTTATACGTTATACAGCATTTGGTACATACGGGTTATCCCCCTTTGATTCTGTAAAACACAGCTTTCTTATACGTTATAGCATTTGGTACATACGGGTTATTCCCCTTTGATTCTGTAAATCTCTTATTGCAGTAGTAATGTCGGAAATGTGTATATAAAGACTTTGGATAATCGTTTGTTTGAATATTTTTGTGTGTTTCTGTGTGAGTTGTGTATGTGTGTAGCACACGCGCGAGCGTGTAAGTGTGTATGTGTGTTTCTGTGTGTATGCGAGTCTGTGTGTCTGTGAATGCGTCCGCGTTTGTGTGTGCGTATATGTGTGTCAGCGTATGCGTGTGCACGTGTATGAGTGTATGTTATATATATATATGTATATATATATGTATGTATAGTTATATATATATATATATATATGTATATGTGCATATATATATACACATACATACACACATATACTTATATACATATATGTATATATATATATATTTATATATATATATATATATATATATATATGTATGTGTGTGTGTGTGTGTGTGTGCGCGCGGTGTGTGTGTGTGGTGTGTGTGTGTGTGTGTGTGCGCGCGCGCCTGTGTTTGTTCGGTCGTTATTTAGTTTAACGTATATTGGCATAACTGCTTTCAAACAACATATTGAAGAGGTTGGGGCAGAAATGGCGGGGTGAAGTGATCAAAGGGGAGGGGAGCGAGAGAAGCTTTCGATGGTCAAAGGCATAATTTAACACATAGTAAAGAAAAATTAGCAGCGAAGCAACCGAAGTGTCAACATCATCTACAATAACAACAGCAGCAGCAGCAGCAGTCACAACAACAAAACACCACCAGCAACAACAACAATAGCAACAACAACTATGTTTTGAGCGATCAAGCTTATACAAAGATAGCGTCTTACAAGACAGTTCAAGAGATGCCTCACAGTTTGCTAATGATAGACTTCCCAGTCGATCTCATGGATGCCTTGGCGCACTGAATCATTATCGCCTGCTATGAGCCTTCACAAGCTAATTAACAAGTAACACCAAGACGGCGCGGATGGGATCCAGATCACAAATGTCTCACCACTCTCCGGACAGTGGGACTATCCATGCGTTACATGACCCATTCAGACCCAGTCATCTGTTACATTGTTTACAAACCGAATGGCAAGGAGGGGAAACGACAAACCTCGGGATGTACTCACACAACGCGCACCAACCAGGTCCAACCCAATCTCCTTACCGAGAGAAAATATGTGACCTCCCACCACAAAATCAGTCTTAACTAGCATTTTGGGCATTTTGAGATATACATATCACTGGAAAGTGTACATTCTGCTGATTATTATGGTTCTTGAATAAAGCTTGTACTCAAAACAATGTAGAAGTTATGTATGTTTAAAGTCATCAAGTTGTATGACGGCCATTTTGAGAAAACGGCCTCTAAAGTTTTTGTGTGCTCTCCTGCACATTTTCCTTAAATTTCTTTATTTGGTGGCTTTGACCCATTTTGTTTCTAATTTTCGCTGTCATTATCTGAAATGTGCACCAAAGGGCTTTCCATCAGTATATTACATGTGGGAGTACTGTACAGGTTACGGTTCATAATAAGAGACAAAAATAGGTACTTTTGGTAGGAAATTGCGTTCTTTCTGCTGCGATCAGTGCATTAAAATACCATTTTAAAATGATTGATAATATTTTTTCAAGAAAAAAAAATTCTGTGGGGGATAGATTATAGTCTGCAGAAATCAATTTTGAGAAGAAGTCAAAACACACCAGATAGACCCTCAGTCACCTTTTCAGCTCCTAGTGCTGTTCGACTGACTGGAGTTAACACTGATTTCGTGGTGGGAGGTCACATATGGAGAATGTATTCATAGGGAATACAAGACCGATCTTGTAGAACACATCGATTCTTGAGTGACAGTCTTTGACCCAGCTGCCCCTTGGTTGGGTGGTCGCTGTCACAGATTTCCTTCTCTCTCACCTGACCCTTCACAGGCGAGGTCGTTTCTTGTCTGCAGTGAAGATATTGCTGCACGTACAGCCCGTCGCCAGGCCAGCGATTTGCAGCTGTCTCTTTCCAAGTGTCCACACAAATACCAGCAGACTCGTTTCGCTTGGAGACGTCTTTGTATTGTAGCAGTAGACACCCTTTGGGCCGGGATCTTGCGGCGTGCTCTCTCTGCACGATGTCCTTTGAGTCCTTTGCTAAGTGAGATTCAGTGTGAATTCTCTCACTGTCAAAGACATCACGTTACGCCCGTGCCTTGTGCCTCTTCGGTTGGAATTACAACTCTTGACTTCTGCCTCCTGTGATGGTTTGCCTGCTTTGCGGCAAGCACCAGAATGACCTTCCTGGGGCGTCGACCTGGAACGATAAGACTAGAGATCCTGGGCCGCCCAGATGATTTTCATGATCCCCCTATCGTTCTCGTTGAAATTATTGATAATAACAATGATGATGATGATGATGATGATGATGACGATGTTGATGTTGATGATGATGGTTATAATGATTATGATGATGATGATGATGATAATGATGATGATGATGATGATAATGATATTCATGACAATAGTAATAATGAAAATGAGGATAAGGGAGGAGAGAGAAGAAGAGAAGAAGAAGAGAAGAAGAGAGAAAAGAAGAAGAAGAGAGAAGAGAGAAGAGAGAAGAGGAGAAGAGAGAAGAAGAAAGGGAAAGAAGAAGGACAAGAAGAGAAAATGATGGAGAGGCGATAGTTTATGAGAAGCAGTGTAACAGGGAAAGCAAGCAGCAGTAGTAGTAGTAATAATAGTAGTAGTATCTCTTCCTCTCCTCAGATCATCATCGTCATCACGTCGTCGTCAGTCGTATCACGGTATCGTTATCTCATCTTCATGATCACATCATCAATGTCATCTTAAGTCAGTGTTTTTCCATTATTCAGATCGCGAGAGTTCAGCTTGCATCCATCTATATCCATCATGCATCATCGTCGTATCGTCGTCGTTCATCATCATCATCGTATCTCATCTCATCGATCGTCGTCGATCGTCGTCGTCATCATCATATCAATCGTCGCGTCGTCGTCGTCGTCCAACCATCATCATCATCGTCGTCTCGTCGTCGTCATCTCATCATCCTCAGTCGTCCATCATCACCACCTCCACCACACACCACCATCTCACCACCACACCACCACCACCATCACACACCACCACCACACACCACTATCATCATCACCACCACCACTATCACAATCATTCGTCATCCTTATTAGTTAATTCATTCATCCTTTCAGATCATGCGAGAGTTCAGCTGGCAACGGATCAAACAGGTGTATGACCCGTTCGCCCAGAACCTGATCGGAGACAAGGTGTGTCACATCATGACAGACGGGATCCACTATGGGCTGACCTACCAGCAGGTGATCCCGTACATAGAGCAGGATTATGAGAAAGTGGAGAACCTCGACCAGTTCCTGACCAGGATGCCTGAAGAGATCGGAGACTGGGGAGGTGAGCTGGAACCTGTTGTGTTGTGTTGTTGTTGTTGTTGTGGTGGTGGTGTTGTTGTTGTTGTTGTTGTTGAGGTGGTGGTGATGGTGTATTGTTGTTG
>CM060312.1:76035353-76037853 GCA_030674185.1 Monoplex corrugatus | reverse complement strand
GACTTGTGACGTCGAGCGTGGCTCCTACCGCCGATCCCAGCGAGGAAGAGAGATGAGGTGGTGTAGTAGCTCAGTTGTTAGTAGCTCAGTTGTTAGTGGCTCAGTTGTTAGTAGCTCAGTTGTTAGTGGCTCAGTTGTTAGTAGCTCAGTTGTTAGTGGCTCAATTGTTAGTGGCTCAGTTGTTAGTGGCTCAGTTGTTAGTTGCTCAGTTGTTCGTTGCTCAGTTGTTCGTTGCTCAGTTGTTAGTGGTTCAGTTGTTAGTGGCTCAGTTTTTAGTAGCTCAGTTGTTAGTTGCTCAGTTGTTAGTTGCTCAGTTGTTAGTTGCTCAGTTGTTAGTTGCTCAGTTATTAGTGGCTCAATTGTTAGTAGCTCAGTTGTTAGTAGCTCAGTTGTTAGTTGCTCAGTTGTTAGTTGCTCAGTTGTTAGTAGCTCAGTTGTTAGTTGCTCAATTGTTAGTTGCTCAGTTGTTAGTGGCTCATTCGTTAGTTGCTCAGTTGTTAGTAGCTCAGTTGTCAGTGGCTCAGTTGTTAGTTGCTCAGTTGTTAATAGCTCAGTTGTTAGTGGCTCAATTGTTAGTAGCTCAGTTGTTAGTGGCTCAATTGTTAGTTGCTCAGTTGTTAGTAGCTCAGTTGTCAGTGGCTCAGTCGTTAATTGCTCAGTTGTTAGTGGCTCAGTTATTAATGGCTCAGTTGTTTAGTAGCTCAGTTGTTCGTTGCTCAGTTGTTAGTGGTTCAGTTGTTAGTGGCTCAGTTGTTAGTAGCTCAGTTGTTAGTTGCTCAGTTGTTAGTTGCTCAGTTGTTAGTTGCTCAGTTGTTAGTTGCTCAGTTGTTAGTGCTCAATTGTTAGTAGCTCAGTTGTTAGTAGCTCAGTTGTTAGTTGCTCAGTTGTTAGTTGCTCAGTTGTTAGTAGCTCAGTTGTTAGTTGCTCAATTGTTAGTTGCTCAGTTGTTAGTTGCTCATTCGTTAGTTGCTCAGTTGTTAGTAGCTCAGTTGTCAGTGGCTCAGTTGTTAGTTGCTCAGTTGTTAGTAGCTCAGTTGTTAGTTGCTCAGTTGTTAATAGCTCAGTTGTTAGTGGCTCAATTGTTAGTAGCTCAGTTGTTAGTAGCTCAGTTGTCAGTGGCTCAGTCGTTAATTGCTCAGTTGTTAGTGGCTCAGTTATTAATGGCTCAGTTGTGAGTAGCTCAGTTGTTAGTGGCTCAGTTGTTAATGGCTCAGTTGTTAGTAACTCAGTTGTTAGTGGCTCAGTTATTAATGGCTCAGTTGTTAGTAGCTCAGTTATTAGTAGCTCAGTTGTTAGTAGCTCAGTTGTTAGTTGCTCAGTTGTTAGTTGTCAGTAGCTCAGTTGTTAGTAGCTCAGTTGTCAGTAGCTCAGTTGTTAGTTGTTAGTAGCTCAGTTGTCAGTAGCTTAGTTATTAGTAGCTCAGTTGTTAGTGGCTCAGTTGTCAGTAGCTCAGTTGTTAGTTGTTAGTAGCTCAGTTGTCAGTAGCTCAGTTGTTAGTAGCTCAGTTATTAGTAGCTCAGTTGTTAGTAGCTCAGTTGTCAGTAGCTCAGTTGTTAGTTGTCAGTAGGTCAGTTGTTAGTAGCTAGTTGTCAGTAGCTCAGTTGTTAGTTGTTAGTAGCTCAGTTGTTAGTAGCTCAGTTGTTACAGTGCCATGTTCATAAGGCAGGGGTTGTGGGTTCAATCCTCCATCGGGCCACGTTTTTTTGTTTTGTTTTGTTTTTGTTTAGGCAGGACTTCAGGAGCTGGCCAGCTCATGGATTTATGTACAGTCTTAAAGTCTATGCCATGATCACCATGCACATGGCAGCTGTGACGTCAGTGCATATAAAATTCGTTCCGAGTACAGAGACGTCATCTAGAGAAACTGAAACTGAAACTAGTGGACAGCATGGTATGGGCTTAATGTGAAGGCTGGGAGAGCATAGTTGATTCAATCCATTTTACTGAAGCGTCTTTAGGAATGTTGCTAAATTTCCTGACAAAAAAGAAAAAAGGTTTCTCATATCAACCCAAAGGCATAACTCTTGAGAGTCACGTAGGAATTATCTCCCATGTTGTGAAACTTCTCAAATCTAAGATAGTTTGCGCTACCCATTCAGCTAGCATAGAAGCAGATACAAAGCACAAAAACTGTAAGCTCAGTAAGGAGTGTTCCGAGCTTACAGTTTTTGTGCTTTGCATCTGCTTCTATGCTAGCTGAATGGGTAGCGCAAACTATCTTAGATTTGAGAAGTTTCACAACATGGGAGATAATTCCTACGTGACTCTCAAGAGTTATGTCCTTTGGTTGATATCATAAAAAATTATCCCTGCTTCCCTCTTATTTCTTTGGGTTCTCATAATTTGGATCACTGCGGTTAAAATGTTTTAAAAACGTATATTGTATCTCGACTCGATATGTGCTGATCTGAATCAAATTTGTGCTGCATGTTTGCAATGCTTTAAAAAGTCCTCGTTAAAATGATTTTTCAAGTCAGTATTGTGCAAAATGTGTTAAATG
>CM060312.1:76022853-76030353 GCA_030674185.1 Monoplex corrugatus | reverse complement strand
AAGCAACAAACCAGCAAACATGCACAGGGTATATTAATTAACTGATCCATATAACAAGATTTCCTGCTAAAGACACAACTCGTTAATGAACACGAAGGCGAAAGGTGTTTGCAGTGACATGACATTTTCTCCTTCGTCTGCTTAGTCAGTAAGAAAACTCGGACACGCGAGCAGATTGCATGGAGCAGATAAACGAGAGTGCGAAAACTTTGTTCGTTCGTTCTTTGATTTAACGTCTTTTTGTCTGAGGATGTAACAAAACCAACTTTGTTGGCTGTATCTGAGTGTACTTTTGTCTGTCTTGCCGTTCTTAAATCCGATTTTTCTCTTGATTTCGTTTCGTTTTATTAGTTTGTTTATGCGTATGCAATTTTTATATCTGAAAGGATAAACGTCTACATTATTTAGGTTGATATGTATTCGTACAGCAAAAATATCACGAGAAAGCTAGAAGAAGGCCCTTGAATAAAAGATGGGGGTGGGGGGGGGGAGGGATGATAAATAATCTTCGTTATGCAGATGACATCGTTCTAATTGCAGAAAATGAAAAATAACGACTCACAAAAGTTTGTGAATATAATAGAAATAGAAAGCAGAAATAAAGTGCTAGAGATAAGTAGTAAGAAGGCTGAAATCATGGTAATCAGTAAAAAAACAATAACGAACAAACAAAACAAAACAAAATGAAACAAAGCAAAAACCCAACACAACAATAATAAATCCCAATATGTAAAATACAGCGAATGATACAACATTCAGGCAATTCATAAGTTTAAAGATCTGGGGTCAGTCATCTCACAGACGGCAGATGCATCTAAAACTTACACAAATCTACACAAATAAAGAAATGAATGTGTTCATTTGTGTGTGGAGTACATGTATGGTGAAACATTTTTGTTTATGTGTGTGTGAGTGTGTGTGTGTGTGTGTGTGTGTGTGTGTGTGTGTGTGTGTGTGTGTGTGTGTGTATGTGTGTATGTAGAGTATGTGTGTCTGCGTGCGTGTGTATGTATGTATGTCTAACACACACACACACACACACACACACACACACACACACACACGCAATAACAGTATATATATATATAATAGTATATATATATATATATATATACAAAACGAATATATATATCAAGATACGATAACTACATAAACACAAATATATATATATATATATATATATATATTATGTGTATGTGTGTGTGTGTGTTGTGTGTGTGTGTGTGTGTGTGTGTGTGTGATGTGATGTTGTTGTTGTGTGTGGCAGGTGTGTGTGTGTGTGTGTGTGTTGTGTAATGGTGTGTGTGTTTGCGTGCCTGCGTCTCTTTATCAAACGTATCACTCAATCCACATGACCCGCCTTCCAACTCACCCCACCCCCCCCCCCACCCCCACCCCAAATCATTCCTCGTGTAAATTATCAACAAGACCCACACATTTTTCTTATTCCTCTTATTCTCTCCCCTCTCCGGCCATTGACTAAGCAAAACTCCAGATAGCCTGAACATTTTTTTCACTCAACAACCAAACTCAGTTTGTATTATATCTTGTCATGTCCTTGGCAATTGCAGCTGAGGACTTTGTGTATTGACTGGGGAGGGGGGGGGTGGGGGCTTTTTGTGATGTGAGACAAGTTTATGCTGAGTTACTAGTTAGTTGTGATTAGACCTTTAATCATTTATTCGTTTATGTATCTGTTCTTTCATTGAAGATACTTACAGAGATACCGTACAGAGAGCACAGTCTTCGTGTTAAGTTATGAACAGGACCCCGCATTCTTCCAAGTCTTTTCATTCCCTGCCCCCCTCCCTCACCCTACACGAGTAAAACAAAGGATAACCTCAACATTTTATTTCACTCGACAACGAAACTTAATTAGCATTAAATCTTATGTCATTGTCTTTAACCCAGTATGCTGTCAATATCAAGTCAATACCCTTCGTCATTGATAATATGGGTGTTAATCTGTAGTATCTTGAAAGATATGTGTGAGTTATTTAACCTTTTAAACACCATTTGGAAAGGGAATATCAAGGGTTAAGTTTTTGCTTTGCTTAGTATGGTTGGCTATGCAGATGCTGGTAATAGGGTGTGGGAGTCAAAGGGTTAACACTAACATTTGGTGCAACATTCTATACAAGTCATGGCAGACTTTGGTACGGACTAGTTTTGGACACCATGAGTAAGTACATTATAGTTTACAACTGAATGTGAGCAACACAAACACTGTATTCATCATACGTTTTGCCAAACATTACATGAATAGGTCACATTGGAACAGCTGGCTTTGAGAAATATTGCATAAACGATATATATAAACATAGAGGAATGTAGTACGAATGTACGTTTGATCATCATCATCAGGTGCTCTGCCGCATGGCGTTGGCGATCATGGACCTCCATCTGTCTCTATTTCTCGTTGCCCCTAGCATCTCCCCCATTCTCCTTGTACGTTTGATACAAACGAAATTTACCCTCAACATGGCACAGTTGTGGTCACATATTGACAGAAGCGTAAAGTATTCAGAATATTTATGTTTTCGAGCAACAGAAATGTCTGATGATATTGGATTTGCTATAGTACATCTCCTAAAAAAAACTTTATCCAATTGCGGTTGATGCTATGATGCATGTAAGTGTGTTATGTGTATGTATGTGCATATATGCATATAGAAAAGTAGTGTATTTTTGAGGTCATAATATGCTGGTCAAAGCTGTTTTAAAGAAATATAGTAACAGTGTACACATGGGGGTTGATGAATATGTTTGATTAAATGAAACATGTTTTCTGTTTGTACAGTTATCAATGTTAAAATGATTAAAAAAAATAAAACGTGCAAAACAAACCCGTCAGTACCGTCCTTAAACCTTTGATCCCGTGCCCTGTCCACCAGCATCCTGCATTGTAAACTATGCTAGCAAAGCAAAACTTAACCCTTTGACTCACTCACCCTATAAAAACGTTATCCTTTGACTCACTCAGCATCCTGCATTGTCAACCATGTTAGCAAAGCAAAAACGTAACCCTTTCACTCCCTCAAATTATAAAAAAGAGCTTGTGAGGGAGTCAAAGGGTTAAGTTTTTGCAATTGGTGGATAAGGCACGATATTTAAAGGGTTAAGACTGACACTGACGTGGAACAGTTCCATGTCTCTTTTGAGTGTGGAGAGACGATCTCTTCAACTCTGGCATTTTAAGCGTCGTTTCTGGTTGATGGGCGCTCTGAATAAACAAAAGAGCTTGATAACCATCAGAGGGAGGATCATGAGAAGTCTGCTATTTGACAATCAACTTGCAACTAAATCTATCGACTTGACCCTTTAGGTTCTTTCATCCACACTGATAACTGACGATGAAAGAGGAAATACCCAGACTGCTACAATTCACTAATAAACGAAGCTTTTGTTTGTCTGTTAACCTGTTTTTGTTATTTTTATTTATTCCCTGACAAACTGCATAGAGCCACACCAGGGCTATAACTAGTTCAAAACATACACAATACTTCCAAAAGGAAAAAAAGACAAAAGAAAATTAAGTACACATCTCTAAGGAGATGCCCTTGGCATTGACCATTGCGTCTAGTTTATTACACAGGGGATTACAATAACATACCTGAATACAAATTTAAACACAACTAAGGACATCAAAACATATAAAACAGGTCTAAACTGCCTAAAACTGCTTCCAACATATCTGGAGACAAAAATGCACTTAATACATAAGCCAATTATCAATCCTAAGAGAAAGTATGTGAGGCTTTATTGAACACGTACAGGTAAATGAATCAGCGAGGCAGAAAATGATAGGAAGACATGACAGAAAGCAAAGAAGGAAGACAGAGACAGAGTGACAGAAAAAGGAAATTCTAGCACAAAATGTCCAGGAGGTAGGGATACTATTCATACTGAAAGCCCCTCCGGAATCCCCATGGCGGAGGTCTATTAACCTGAAAATACGAAAGTGTATACAGAAACAAAAGAGGTTTTGTCTCTATTTCTTTTTTTTTTTTTTTTTTTTGAGTTTTACAATTTAGCCACAAATCAATGATTAGGGCTCTTCTGCCCAAAACCTTGTGTTTGGGGATTTTGGGTGTCATTAGGTCAATGGAAATAAAACCTTCCTCCTCATGTTGATACACAAAAATCATTTCATTCCATTTGTTTTCTGTGAATGTCTGTGAACGACTTTGCGTCTGACTCCCTAAGCGCAGACATTCGTGTATACACTTTACGCTTCTGTGAGTATCTATCACAAAAATGTAAAACGATTCAACAAGACAAATGGCTGGCTGTTCACATACAACTGACCAAACCACCCACCAGCCTAAAGATTTTCCGTCGCCAGAATGACTTTTTGATGGTTCACAGAGGTCGGATGTTTCAGGAGAGGAGAGCAAACCAGTGTGGTGGCATTCTGTATTACTCACGTAGGAGTCTGGATTCATCTGGGGGAAATGTTTGATGGGCAGAACGATGGAGAAACGAGACATCACAGACAGAATGATGACTGCTGCGCAGATCAAGATAACACGAGTTTCCAACAATACTAGCAATTTACTTGCAGTCTGACTGCAGTGTTGAGGATAACAGGTTAATGGATTAGGGCAAATGATAACTGTGGGGCTGAAGGTGTTAAGCCATACAATATTCGTTCCCTTTCGTTTTCTTTCTTTTCTTCTTTTTTCGATTTATGATAGTACGGGAAAGTCTCACGCTGAATATATTTTGTTGGTGTGGCAGTTTTACACTTCTTTTGTTTTTTTCTGTTTTTGTTTCGTTTTGTTTGTTTTTCTGTCGGTGATGGAGGACGAGTTGAGGTGATGATAAATCGTGTAAATGGGAAGACTGAGACAGTGTGTCTGCTGTTCAGGAGTGGGTTTTTTATGATATGGCTGCGTAAGGTGTTGGTGTGGTCAGATATTTTGATCCACGCCCATGTCTTTTTCCCCCCTCAACATTGCGGAGTCACATTGTCTACTACAACATAGCCTAAGTTGTTCCAGTCACAAACTGATCAGACACAGATATAAAACCATACGCTTATATTAGACCTAAACATCTTGCCAGCGCATAGGGCTTATGCACAGGCTCTGTGATTTATGCTATGTAATGTAGATTGAGTCTTTTCATCAGATTACATCATCGGCGTCAGTGCTTATCAAAATTATTCTGAATATGGAGACTGTCTTGAGAAACTGAAACTGAAACCAAAGGTGTCAAAGAAAGGTCTAGTGACGATATAGAGTGCAAGTGATCGATATAGAGTGCAAGTGATCGATATAGAGTGCAAGTGAGCGATAAGAGTGCAAGTGAGCGATATAGAGTGCAAGTGAGCGATATAGAGTGTAAGTGATCGATATAGAGTGCAAGTGAGCGATATAGAGTGCAAGTGAGCGATATAGAGTGCAAGTGAACGATATAGAGTGCAAGTGAGCGATATAGAGTGCAAGTGAGCGATATAGAGTCAAGTGAGCGATATAGAGTACAAGTGAGCGATATAGAGGGGAAACATATTGAACAGGTATTATGCAGTGCATATAGTGTAGTGAGCGACTAAATACAAACAAGCAGTATAGACTGGACTAGGAGTTGATAAGAAATCATCTGCAAGTTGCATAAGACCTCAGTGTAGATGTTAGTTAATGAGCGTTAAAGTTAAAGATGAGCGTTTTGCAGTAGCGAATATTTTAGTTGTAATAGCTAAGGTGCAATGCATTATCAATGTTTTGATGTGTGAGCGAAAGAGTAAAGAAAAAGACTGCATCGACGAATTCAATAGCTTGATGTTCAGACGTAGAATCAATGGATTAAATAAAGCATATAAGAGATTCACTAGCGAACTCAACTGCATACAATGTGGTGCGTTGTGTAGTTGAGCGATATAAGTAAGGAGCGAATAGGTGCAAGGTCGATATAGGTTGTAACGTCAGCGATAATGGTAAAGTGGGGAAATCTACGTGGCGAAACGTTGTATGTTACAATAGTGCAATGAAGCGATTGTCAAGTGAACGATATAGAGTGCAAACAATGAGGGAGGGTGATTGAGTGGAAAGTGAGCGATACAAGCATGGGCGATTATTCAGTGCCCTGAGAGACAAGCTCGATTTTCAATTTAGAAATAGTACTGGCGAATCAATACTGGATAATGCAGTTATCGAAAGATGCATGGCGAAGTACAGTGAACGAATAGAGTACAATGAGCATATCAAACCATAGCCATGTTTCAAGTGTACGTTCTTGAGAGGAGTGAGGATATGGTGGAAGTAGGAAAAGAATCAGAGTCCGATTAATCAAGTGCTACTACATACAATGGGTAAAGGGTGCAGTTTCATATCGCAGTGGTAAGTGTGCATAGACTTGTAGTGTGTATATCGAGTGCGTGGTCGATAAATGCACGAGCTGTTGATCAAGTATGCTATGTAAAGATACGTAAGTGCCAGTGAGCTTACAGAGTGCAAATGACAATATTTTAGGCAAGTCACTGAAAATAGAGGCAAGTGCAGCGATTGTGAGTAGAAGCATATCAATTGCATAGTGAGGTATAAGCAACGTAGGTATACACGCAATGAGGATAAGAAAAATTATTGGAACAAAAATAATAACAGAAATCAAGCGATCAACTGAGCAAAAAAAAATCTCTGTACTTGCACAAGGACTTACGTGTATAATGTTGTTAATGGCCTTACGCAGTTAAAGAGAAGCAGTTCTTGCGTAGCAGAAATTTTATTGTAAACTAAGGTCTAACTTTATTATCAATGTTTTTGCTGTGTGGTCCCGAGAAAGTAAAAAAAACTGCATCCAGAATTCATCAGCTTGAATGTTTCAGACTGTATGAATCCATGTTAAAATACAGCAAGTAAGGAAGATCCACTAACAACCACAATTTCATAATGTGGTGCTTTGTGTTCTAGATCTTAAGTAAGATGGAATGCCAAGGTCTTATGTGTTTAACGCATCCAGCACGTACATGTGTATAGTGGGGAAACTCTACGTGGCAAAACGTTGTCCATGGTTTAAATCGCTGGAATGAAACCACTTTTTTAAGTAAACGAATGATTTCAGAAGGGGGGCGGGACTGAGGGATGGTAGCGTCACAGCATGGCGATGTTCTCTGCCCTGGAGAGCAGCTCGATTTTCAATCAGAAATATTCTGCCACATCAATACTGATAATGCTAAGAAAGATACTGGCTGAAGCTGCATGACCCACGAAGAGAGGACAATATGGCTGATCAAACCACAAGCCATGTTGCAATGTAGTTCTTGAACAGAAGGGATTGGTGGTTAAGTGGAAAAGACATCAGATTTCCGATCTATCATGCTTAACTACATCCCATCTAATGGGTAAAGGGTGCAGATTTTTCATATCGCCCAGGGTCAGTGTGCATGCAGACTTGTTAGTGTTTTAACCTCCTTCGTGTCGATACGCACGCTGTGCATCAAGTATGCATGTTAAAGATACTGTCAACGTCCTGTGGCTTACAGAAGCATGACAATACTTA
>CM060312.1:76012853-76017853 GCA_030674185.1 Monoplex corrugatus | reverse complement strand
CTTTATTTCTCTTTCATTCTTTTTTTTCCCCTTTTGTCTCTCTCTGTCCCTCTATGTCTGTCTGTCTCTGAGTGTGTCTGCTGTCTTTCATTTCTTTCCCTGTCTCTCTCTCTCTGTCCCTGTCAGTCCCTCTTTGTCTGTCTGTCTCTCTATCTCTCTCTCTCTCTTCATGCCTTTGTCTCATCCAGTTAGCAGCCTTTCACAAACCTCTTTCTCGTATTAGATTGTTCACCTAAAGACCCCAGTGAAAAGATAAGCAGGTTCAAGTTTTTGTAATGTGTTACAGCTTTTTTAACATTCTTCTTCTAAGGCTGTTTAGGACAGGTTGTCATGGTTAATATATCTGTGAACTTAAAGTCTGATATCTCTTGCATGATCCCACCTCGTAATACAAAACAAACTGTTTTATTTGCTGTCCATGTTAATGTGGCAACCATTCTGGTGATGTGGGCTTAGCAGATTTTTTATGTCCAGTCTTCGACTTCCATTTCAAGACATTTCCAATGCTTGAGGTTCTGTGTAGGATTATGAAGTCCTTAAGATTATTGTTCTAGAGTTGAGCATATCAACTAAGGAACTGTCCATACGCTATAAATCTATTTCGAATAATGACCAGTACCAATAAAATTGTAATATCTTACGTCTGTGAATTACGTTATCCATCTTCTGATTTCCAACGCTTACCAGTGTCTTTGAAATAACGTTTTTCAGAGATGTGAGACATTTAACTCCAAACAGAACTAAAAGTAGTCTTCTTCCACTCCCTGTGCGCCCAGTCCCATTCTGTGACAAGAAAAGGAACTAATGGGAGGATGTACCAAAGGAATTGAAGCCATCTGAGACAGAGACTATGTCCTGCATGCACGCAATGTTACCATTCCACATCAAGCTGTGAAGTTCCCAGGACTTCTTCGTTCCTTGAATTTATAGGTCCTTTCTCTGTCCTTGGTACCAGGCTTTTCTCAGTGTTTTGACTGATGTGTGCCCTTTGCTCTATAGCGACCATCCCTTCCTTCCCCCCCTTATCCTTCCACACCACCACCCCTTAATGGCTAGACTTCGTATGTTACGTTCTCACAATGACTTGTACTATAGTGAGACAGTAAGTGCGTGTGACTTTGTGGATGTGTGGAGACTGGGGGAAATGGTTTGGGAGTGGGGGGGGGGGGTTAGATGGTAACCTTACGTGGTTAGGATTTAACGACAGTCTCTAATCTCAAGAGCTGGTCGTCCTTGTTGACAAAGTTATATACCAGAATTCTCATACTCGAGTTAAGTTGGGTTTTTTTGGGGGAAGCGTTAACTCTGTTCTGGTTCTATTTCGTCTTTACTGCGGCAGCCAAGCTGGAAGTGTAACCGTAGTATCATGTAAGTCAGAAGGCCATACAAAAACTAGCTTTCACCATTTAATAAATGAACTCTTCTCGTCTTCCTCCACTCACCTCCTTTCGGTACCCCCTGATGGCCAGCACACTTTTGGCGCCAGCAGCGTCACAGACTCTCACTCTCAGAACAGAGACACTCGTTGCGTGTTAGAATTACATCTGTTAAGAAGAGACCTGCCAGACTGACTGACTAGTAAAATGGACCACTGAAAATTAGCTGGGAGACCAGTTTTCCACCTACTCTGAACTCTCTGTCCTGTTTGTGTGTGATTATGTGTGCGTGTAGGTTCGTGTGTGTGTGTGTGTGTGTGTGTGTGTGTGTGTGTGTGTGTGTGTGTGTGTGTGTGTGTGGTGTGTGTGTGTATGTGTGTGTGTGGTGTGTGTGTGTCTGTGTGTGTGTCTGTGTGTCTGTATGTATGTGCATGTGTATTTGTATGCGTGTGTGTTTATCTGTGTGTTTGTGTATGTGAGTGTGTTTGTGTGTGTGTGTGTGTGTGTGTGTGTGTGTATGTGTGTGTTTGTGTGTGTGTGTGGTAACTGACCACGAAAGAGGAAATATCCGAACTGCTAAAATTCACTAATATTACAAACCATTTGTTTGTCTGTTAACCTATTATTGACAGTTTTGTTCAAAGCCTAGCCAAACTGTATAGAGCCATATCAGGGCTATTACTATTTCAAAACATACACAATAATTCATTAAGAAAAGAAACGGGAAATAAAAATGAAGTATACATATCAGTGCATATTCTAAGGAAGTGCCCATAGCATTGACCACTCCATCCAGTTTATCACACAGGGGATTAAAAAACATACCTGAATACAAATTTAAAAAGGACATTAAAACATTTTAAATCAGACCTAAATCACCTAAAACTGCTTTCACATATCTCATTTCCCTAGGGCCTAAAATGCACTCAATACATTTACCCAGTTTTCTGTCCTAAGAGAAAGTGCGGAAGACTTTATCGAACAAATACAAATGAATGAAATAGAAAAGCAATAAATGATTGGAAGAAATGCCAAAAACAAAGAAGGAAGACAGAAACAAAAAGAGTGACAGAAGAGGAAATTTCCAGCACAGAATTTTGAGATACTATTTGTACTAAAAGAACCCTCCAGTATCCCCATGGTGGGGGTCTGTTAACCTGAAAACATGAAAGTGTATACATAAGATGAAGATGATTTTGTCTGTTATTTGTTCCAATTTTTAAACTTTACAATTAGCCACACATTTGTGTTTAGGGCTTTTCTGTGTCAAAACCTGTGCTTGTGGGTTTTCTGTGATCATGAGGTCAATGGAAATAAAACCTTCCTCCTCATGTTGATACACAAAAATCATTTCATTCCATTTGTTTTCTGTGTATGTCTGTGACCAACTCTGTGTCTGTGTCACTAAGCGCAGGCATGCGTGTATACAGTTTACGCTTCTGTAAGTATCTACCACAAAAAGTACAAGATTCAACAAGACAAACGACTGGCTGTTCACATACAACTGACCAAACCACCCACCAGCCTAAAGATTTTCCGTGGCCAGAATGACTTTTTGATGGTTCACAGTGGTCGAATGTTTCAGGAGGAGAGCAAACAGTGTGGTGGCATTCTGTATATTCCAGCAGGCGGGAGCTCCGGAAAAATCACCTTCCACTCACGTAGGAGTCTTGATTCATCTGGGGGAAATGTTTGATGGGCAGAACGATGGAGAAACGAGACATCACAGACAGAATGAAGACTGCTGCGCAGATCAAGACAAAACAAGTTTCCAACAATACTAGCAATTCACCTTGCAGTCTGACGCAGTGTTGAGGATCGCAGGTTAATGGATTAGGGCCAAATAATAACTGTGGGGCTGGAGGTGTTAAGCCATGCAAACGTTCATTCTTTTTCTTTTTTTTTATTCTTTCTGTCTATTTTTCTTCTTTTTATTTTTTTTTATTTTTGATTTGTGATAGTACTGAAGGTTTCAATCTGAATATGATTTGTTGTTGTGGTAGTTTTTACTTTTGTTTTATTTTTGGGGTTTTTGTATTGTTTTGTTTTATTGTGTTTTTCTATCAGTGATGGAGAATGGGCTGGGGGTGTTTGGGTTATGATAAATCGTGTAAGTGGGTGGATGATGATAATGTGTTGTGCTGTTTAGGAGTGGGTTTGTGGGATATTGTTGTGTAGGGTGTTTGTAGTTGGGGAGCTGGATATTTTGATCCACGCCTGTGTCTTTATTTTCTAACATGGTGAAAGGTAGACATAAAACCATAGACATAAACCATAGACATAAACCATAGACATAAACCTAGACATAAAACCATAGACATAAACCATATACACAACCATAGACATAAAAATAGACATAAACCATAGACATGAACCATAGACATGAACCATAGACATAAAACATAGATATAAATCGTAGACATAAAACATAGACATAAACCAATACGCGTATGTATGATCTAAACATTTTCCAGCACACAGGACTTAATGCACAGGCATGTGATTTATGCCATGATCAGATTGAATCTTTTACATCACATGACATCAGTGGCATCAGTGCTTATCGATATTATTCCGAGCATGGAGACTGTCTTGAGAAACTGAAACTGTTATTGTTATTCCTGATTAAAGCCCAGCCGACTGCATAGAGCCATATGATGGCTATAGCCATTTCAAAACAACATAAATACTTCAACAAGAAAGAAATGGAAAAGAAAATTAAGTACACATATCAAAGCATTCATGAACGTAATCTAAGGAGATGCCCCTGGTGTTGACCACTCCATCCACTTTATCACACGGGATTTAAACAAACATACCTCAACACAAATTTAAACATAACTAAACTCTCTAAAACCTGTACAAATTTGGAACTAAATTACCGGAAACTGCTCCCCGTTTATCTCATTTCATTGGAGCCAAAAATGTACTTTATACATGTATCAAATTATCAATCCTAAGAGAAAGTATGTAAGATTTTATCGAACACATATAGATGAATGGACGAGCAAAGCAGAAAAAAAAGGAAAAAAAGACAGAAAGCAAAGGAGGAAGAAAGAAACGAAGAGAGTGACTGAAAAGAGGAAATTTCTAGTACAGAGTTTCCAGAAGGTGAGTATACTGTATATTCTGAAAGATCTCCCAGCATCCCCATGGGGTGGGGGGGGGGGGGGAGAAACTGAAATCGAAAGTGAAGGTCACAAAGAAGGGTAGAATAAGCAATACAGAGTGCAATCATCTACTGAGTGAGTATTATGGTGCATGTGTAACTAATTGCACTAGCTGACCAGCATGCAATCTCAGGCTCGATCTAGGCTGGAATAAGGAGTCATCTCACCCTTCCACAAGCCAACCACCCCCCCCACCCCCGGACCAACCGAACGCCCAATCACCTCCATAGCATAACGATTATCATTCCCATCGCCATAACCATCGTGACATGGACAACATATTATCCCATCTTCTGTGGCGAGTAAAACGGCGCGGGAAAAAATGGGCAGAAAAAAGTAGGTGAGCACACAGCAAACTGTGTAGATGGCAATGATCGCGCGAGCGATAGCACGTGCGCAGTAACACATATGCCTTAACCCTTACACCCACATCCATATGCGCGCACACAAACAC
>CM060312.1:76005353-76007853 GCA_030674185.1 Monoplex corrugatus | reverse complement strand
TGTGTGTTTATCTGTGTGTTTGTGTATGTGTGTGTGTGTGTGGTGTGTGTGTGTGTGTGTGTGTGTGTGTGTGTGTGTGTGTGTGTGTGTGTGTGTGTGTGTGTGTGTGTGTGTGGTGCGTGCGCGCGTGTGATAACTGACCATAAAAGAGGAAATATCCGAACTGATAAAATTCACTAATATTACAAAGCGTCTGTTTGTCTGTTAACCTGTTATTGTTATTTTTGTTCAAAGCCCAGCTGAACTGTATAGAGCCATATCGGGGCTATTACTATTTCAAAACATACACAATAATTCATTAAGAAAAGAAACGGGAAATAAAAATGAAGTATACATATCAGTGCATATTCTAAGGAAGTGCCCATAGCATTGACCACTCCATCCAGTTTATCACACAGGGGATTAAAAAACATACCTGAATACAAACTTAAACATAACTAAGGACATTAAAACATCTTGAATCAGAACTAAATCACCTAAAACTGCTTTCACATATCTCATTTCCCTAGGGCCTAAAATGCACTCAATGCATGTACCCAGTTTTCTGTCCTAAGAGAAAGTGCAGAAGACTTTATCGAACAAATACAAATGAATGAACTAGAAAAGCAATAAATGATTGGAAGAAATGCCAAAAAGCAAAGAAGGAAGACAGAAACAAAAAGAGTGACAGAAAAGAGGAAATTTTTAGCACAGAATTTCCAGAGGGTGGAGATACTATTTGTACTGAAAGAGCCCTCCAGTATCCCCATGGTGGGGGTCTGTTAATCTGAAAACATGAAAGTGTATGCATAAGATGAAGACGATTTTGTGTGTTATTTCTTCCAATTTTTAAACTTTACAATTTAGCCACAAATTGTGTTTAGGGCTTTTCTGTGTCAAAACCTGTGTTTGTGTGTTTTCTGTGATCATGAGGTCAGTGGAAATAAAAGCTTCCTCCTCATGTTGATACACAAAAATCACGTGATTCTACTTGTTTTCTGTGTATGTCTGTGACCAACTCTGTGTCTGTGTCACTAAGCGCAGGCATGCGTGTATACACTTTACGCTTCTGTGAGTATCTACCACAAAAAGTACAAGATTCAACAAGACAAACGACTTGCTGTTCACATACAACTGACCAAACCACCCACCAGCCTAAAGATTTTCCGTGGCCAGAATGACTTTTTGATGGTTCACAGTGGTCGGATGTTTCAGGAGGAGAGCAAACCAGTGTGGTGGCATTCTGTATATTCCAGCAGACGGGAACTCTGTACAAATCATCTTCCACTCACGTAGGAGTCTGGATTCATCTGGGGCAAATGTTTGATGGGCAGAACGATGGAGAAACGAGACATCACAGACAGAATGATGACTGCTGCGCAGATCAAGACAAAACAAGTTTCCAACAATACTAGCAATTTACCTTGCAGTCTGACGCAGTGTTGAGGATCGCAGGTTAATGGAACAGGGCCAAATAATAACTATGGGGCTGGAGGTGTTAAGCCATACAAACGTTCGTTCTTTTTCTTCTTTTTTTTTATTCTTTCTATCTATTTTTCTTCTTTTTCTTTCTTTCTTTTTTTTTTTGATTTGTGATAGTACTGAATGTTTCAATCTGAATATGATTTGTTGTTGTGTACTTTTTAACCTTTGTTTTATTTTTGGGTTTTTTATATTGTTTTGTTTCATTGTGTTTTTCTATCAGTGATGGAGAATGGGCTGGGGTGTTTGGGTTATGATAAATCGTGTAAGTGGGTGGATGATGACAATGTGTTGTGCTGTTTAGGAGTGGGTTTGTGTGATATGGTTGTGTAGGGTGTTTGTGCAATCAGTTCGTAGTTGGGGAGCTGGATAATTTGATCCATGCCCTTGTCTTTATTTTCTAACATCGTGAAAGGTAGACATAAAAACCATAGACATAAACCATAGACATAAACCATAGACATAAACATAGACATAAAACCATAGACATAAACCATACACAAACCAGAGACACAGAAAATAGACATGAACCATAGACATGAACCATAGACATGAACCATAGACATAAAACATAGATATAAATCATAGACATAAAACATAGACATAAACCAATACACTTATATATGACCTAAACATTTTTCCAGCGCACAGGACTTAATGCACAGGCATGTGATTTATGCCATGATCAGATTGAATCTTTTACATCACATGACATCAGTGGCGTAGTGCTTATCGAAATTATTCCGACATGGAGACTGTCCTGAGAAACTGAAACTGTTATTGTTATTACTGATTAAAGCCCAGCCAACTGCATAGAGCCATATGAGGGCTATAGCCATTTCAAAACAACATAAATACTTCAACAGGAAAGAAATGGAAAAGAAAATTAAGTACACATATCAAAGCATTCATGAACGTAATCTAAGGAGACGCCCCTGGTGTTGACCACTCCATCCACTTTATCACACGGGATTTCAACAAACATACCTAACACACATTTAAACATAACTAAAATCTCTAAAACGTGTACAAATTTGGG
>CM060312.1:75997853-76002853 GCA_030674185.1 Monoplex corrugatus | reverse complement strand
AGAGTTTCTGTCTCTCATCCAATTAGCAACTCTTACGTACCCTTTTCTCTACCTTTCACAGATCATTCATTTCACAATGGCATAACTTTAATGAGTTTGAAAGATTATATTAAAGAAAGAAATGAACGATTGAAGTATTAGAGGATTGGAGAATGAAGTATGAAAGATCAAATCGTAATATTAAAAAAGAAATAAACAACTGAAATGTTAGAAAATTGAGCATGAAATACAAAAGATCAAAATCATGTCTACTTTACATGTCCCACATTCTAAAAGGAGTATTTCATATTTCCTTGGGCGGATGTATGTGTATGTAAAGTGTGTATATGTATGTATGTATGTACATGTATTTATGTGCATGTGTGAGAATGAGCGAGTGAGAGAGAGAGAGAGAGAGAGAGTGAGTGTGTGTGTGTGTGTGTTGTGTTTGTGTATGTGTGTGTTGTGGGTGTGTGGTGTGTGTGTAGTGTGTGTGTGTGTGTTGTGTGTGTGTGTGTGTGTGTGTGTGTGTGTGTGTGTGTGTGTGTGTGTTGTGCGTGTGCATGTGTGTCTCTTTGACGTATAAAGTCCAAAACGTGTTAGCTATATTTTTTCAGCTCCTTGTGAATACATTTTTATCAATCTGTGATCGAAGACATAGACATTTGAAGACTTAAGAATACATAGATAATTTAGATGGGCAGCATGTTAAAGTCAAGATTACTCGGACTAAACAAAAGCCTAAAATCAGTGGGTTTCATTTCTTACGAAATTGTGTGGCCAACGTTTTCTTAGGAACTTCTCACATTCTAAAATCTGTTTTCACCTTGTGAAAGTCTACTACTGTTTTCAGTGCACGTCAGGATGGTTTGAAATGTACTGAATCTGAGCTGTTGTAATACTACATTTGTATATATGGGGATATTAATTAGATGACGTTACAGTATTACAATCTTGTTTATGAGTCTCTCTCTCTCTCTCTCTCTCTCTCTCTATCTATCTATCTATCTATCTATCTATCTATCTATCTATCTCTCCTTTCTCTCTCTGTCTGCTCTCTCTGTGTGTCTATCTTGTCTGTTTCTCTGTTTGTCTGTCTGTCTTTCTCTTTCTTTCTCTGTGTTTCTCAATCCTTCTCTCTCTGTTTCTTTCACTCTCTCTTTCTCTGTGACTCTCTCTCTCTCTGTTTCTCTCTCTCTCTTTGTGTCTCCTCTCTGTCTTGTCTGTCTGTCTGTCTGTTTCTCTCCTCTCCTCTCTGTGTGTGTTTGTTCCTCTCTTGTGTCTGTCTTTCTCTGTTCTCTGTTCCTCTGTTGTTTTTCTCTCTGTCTTTCTCTGTCCTTCTCTGTCTGTTTCTCCCATTCTCTCTCTCTGTTTCTTCTCTCTGTCTCTCTCTCTCTCTGTTTCTCTCTCTTTGTGTGTGTGTCTCTGTCTTCTCTCCTCCCTCAATCTCTTCTCTCTCTCTGTTTTATCCAATTAGCAGCTTTTCACGTACCCTTACTCTTAGATTGTTCGTCTAAAGGACCTGGTGTACTTGATAAGCAGCTTTTTTTGTGAGGGGGAGGGGGGAGGGTTGGAGGTCTGGTAATCTGTACCAGTTTTTTAAAGTCTTTTTCTGAGGCTGTTTATGGCAGGCTAGCCCGGGCGATACATGCATGGACTTAAGATCTGATATCTCTTGCATAATACCAGCTCACAAAGTTAAACAGTTTTGTTTGCTGCCCACGTTAATGTGGCAATCATTCTGGTGATGTGAGCTTAGATTTTTTATGTCCTGTTTTCGACTTTCATTTCAAAACTGCAACAATGCTGAAGGTTCTGCATAGACTTATGAAGCCCTCAAGATAATTGTTGATAGATTTGAGCGTATCAACTAAGGAACTGTCCATATGTCGTAAATCTATTTCGAATAATTCCCAGTACCTATAGAATTGTAATATCTTACATCTGTGAACTACGCTATCCATCTTCTGATTTCTAGGCTTTATCAGTGTCTCTTTGAAATAACGTTTTTCAGAGATGTGAGACATGTAACTCTGAAACAGAACAAAAAGTTAAGTCTACTCCATCCCTGTGAGCCCAGTCCCATTGTGTGACAAGAAAAGGAACTAATGGAAGGATGTACCAAAGGAACTGAAGCCGTCTGAGACAGAGACTATGTCCTGCATGCACGCAATGTTACCATTCCACATCAAGCTGTGAAGTTCCCAGGACTTCTTCGTTCTTGAATTTATAGGTCCTTTCTCTGTCCTTGGTACCAGGCTTTTCTCAGTGCTTTGACTGATGTGTGCCCTTTGCTCTATAGCGACCATCCCTTCCTTCCCCCCTTATCCTTCCCACCACCATCCCCTTAATGGCTAGACTTCGTATGTTGCGTTCTCACAATGACTTGTACTACAGTGAGACAGTAAGTGCGTGTGACTTTGTGGATGTGTGGAGACTGTGGGGGAAAGGGTTGGGGTGGGGTGGGGGGTTAGATGGTAACCTTACGTGGTTAGGATTTAATGACAGTCTCTAATCTCAAGAGCTGGTCTTCCCTGTTGACAAAGTTATAGACCAGAATTTTGATACTCGAGTTAATTTTTTTGTTTTTTGGAAGTGTTAACTCTGTTCTGGTTCTATTCGTCTTTACTGCGGCAGCAAGCTGGAAGTGTAACCGTAGTATCATGTAAGTCAGAAGGCATACAAAAACCAGCTTTCACCATTTAATAAATGAACTCTCCTCGTCTTCCTCCACTCACCTCCTTTCAGTACCCCCTGATGGCCAGTACACAATTTAGCACCAGCAGCGTCACAGACTCTCACTCGCAGAACAGAGACACTGTTGCGTGTTAGAGTTACATCTGTTAAGAAAGACCTGCCAGCTGACTGACTAGTAAAATGGACCACTGAAAATTAGCTGGGAGACCAGTTTTCCACCTACTCTGAACTCTCTGACCCATTAGTGTGTGTTTATGTGTGCGTGTAGGTTCGTGTGTGTGTGTGTTTTGGTGTGTGTGTGTGTGTGTGTGTGTGTGTGTGTGTGTGGGTGTGTGTGTGTCTGTGTGATGTGTGTGTGTATTTTTTGTGTGCGTGTGTGTTTATTGTGTGTTTGTGTTGTGTGTGTGTGTGGTGTGTGGTGCTGTGTGTGTGTGTGTGTGTGTGTGTGTGTGGGTGTGTGTGTGTGTGTGTGTGTGTGGTGTGTGCGCGTGTGATAACTGACCATAAAAAAGGAAATATCGAACTGATAAAATTCACTAATATTACAAAGCGTTGTTTGTTTTGTTAACCTGTTATTGTTATTTTTGTTCAAAGCCCAGCTGAACTGTATAGAGCCATATCGGGGCTATTACTATTTCAAAACATACACAATAATTCATTAAGAAAAGAAACGGGAAATAAAAATGAAGTATACATATCAGTGCATATTCTAAGGAAGTGCCCATAGCATTGACCACTCCATCCAGTTTATCACACAGGGGATTAAAAAACATACCTGAATACAAATTAAACATAACTAAGGACATTAAAACATTTAAAATCAGACCTAAATCACCTAAACTGCTTTCACATATCTCATTTCCCTAGGGCCTAAAATGCACTCAATGCATGTACCCATTTTCGTTCCTAAGAGAAAGTGCAGAAGACTTTATCAACAAATACAGATGAATGAACTAGAAAGGCAGTAAATGATTGGAAGAAATGCCAAAAAGCAAAGAAGGAAGACAGAAAACAAAAAGAGTGACAGAAAAGAGGAAATTTTTAGCACAGAATTTCCAGAAGGTGGAGATACTATTTGTACTGAAAAAGCCCTCCAGTATCCCCATGGTGGGGGTCTGTTACCTGAAAACATGAAAGTGTAATACATAAGATGAAGAGATTTTGTGCTGTTATTTCTTCCATTTTTAAACTTTACTATTTAGCCACAATTTGTGTTTAGGGCTTTTCTGTGTCAAAACCTGTGTTTGTGGGTTTTCTGTGATCATGAGGTCAGTGGAAATAAAAGCTTCCTCCTCATGTTGATACACAAAAATCACGTGATTCTACTTGTTTTCTGTGTATGTCTGTGACCAGCTCTGTGTCTGTGTCACTAAGCGCAGGCATGCGTGTATACACTTTACGCTTCTGTGAGTATCTACCACAAAAAGTACAAGATTCAACAAGACAAACGACTGGCTGTTCCATACAACTGACCAAACCACCCACCAGCCTAAAGATTTTCCGTGGCCAGAATGACTTTTTGATGGTTCACAGTGGTCGAATGTTTCAGGAGGAGAGCAAACAGTGTGGTGGCATTCTGTATATTCCAGCAGACGGGACTCTGTACAATCATCTTCCACTCACGTAGGAGTCTGGATTCATCTGGGGGAAATGTTTGATGGGCAGAACGATGGAGAAACGAGACATCACAGACAGAATGATGCCCTGCTGCGCAGATCAAGATAAAACGAGTTTCCAACAATACTAGCAATTCACCTTGCAGTCTGACGCAGTGTTGAGGATCGCAGGTTAATGGAACAGGGCCAAATAATAATGTGGGGCTGGAGGTGTTAAGCCATACAAACGTTCGTTCTTTTTCTTTTTTTTTTTTATTCTTTCTGTCTATTTTTCTTCTTTTTCTTTCTTTCTTTTTATTTTGATTTGTGATAGTACTGAAGGTTTCAATCTGAATATGATTTGTTGTTTTTGTATTTTTACCTTTGTTTTATTTTGGGGTTGGTTATATTGTTTTGTTTATTGTGTTTTTCTATCAGTGATGGAGAATGGGCTGGGGGTGTTTGGGTGATGATAAATCGTGTAAGTGGGTGGATGATGACAATGTGTTGTGCTGTTTAGGAGTGGGTTTGTGTGATATGGTTGTTAGGGTGTTTGTGCAATCAGTTCGTAGTTGGGGAGCTGGATAATTTGATCCATGCCCTTGTCTTTTTAATTTTCTAACATTAAACATAGACATAAAACCATAGACATAAACCATAGACATAAAACCATAGACATAAACCATAACATAACAAGACACAGTAGACATGAACCATAGACAACCAACA
>CM060312.1:75990353-75992853 GCA_030674185.1 Monoplex corrugatus | reverse complement strand
GAGGATGTACCAAAGGAACTGAAGCCGTCTGAGACAGAGACTATGTCCTGCATGCACGCAATGTTACCATTCCACATCAAGCTGTGAAGTTCCCAGGATTTCTTCGTTCCTTGAATTTACAGGTCCTTTCTCTGTCGTTGGTACCAGGCTTTTCTCAGTGCTTTGACTGATGTGTGCCGTTTGGTCTACAGCGACCGCCCCGTCCCTCCACCCTTCCCACCACCACCCCTTAATGGCTAGACTTCGTATGTTGCGTTCTCACAATCACTTGTACTACAGTGAGACAGCAAGTGCGTGTGACTTTGTGGATGTGTGGAGACTGCAGGGGAAAGGTAGGGGGTAGGATGGTGACCATTAGGTGGTTAGTTTAATGACAGTCTGTAATCTCAAGAGTTGGCCGTCCCTGTTGACGAAGCCATAGACCAGAATTCTGATACTGGAGTTCAATTTCTTTTGCCAAGCGTAAACTCTGTTGTGGTTTGTGTCGTCTTTACAAGTTCAACCATGCTGGAAGCGTAACCATAGTATTGTGTGAGTCTCTTACCTCCATTTCACAACCTTGTAAGCTCAGTGGGTTTTCCATCCTCATTCATCAACATATGCCTTACCGCGTGGTGTCGGCGATCATGGCCGCCATACGAACCTGTCTTTTGTCACTTCAAGTGTATCTCCTAGGCCCTTTCCGTCCTCATCCACTCTGGAAAACCATCCAATAGTTTCTCCCTGGACTCACCTGGTTCTCTTTTTCACTCCAGCTTTCCTGTTGTTACTAAGTGCTCAAATATCTGTCATAAAATGTCCTATAAATGTTGCTTGTCTTATCCATATATGTTGATTTTGTGTTTGCCTCTTTTAAGACTGCCCCTTTTATTTATTTCGCTGTTCATGGAACTAGAAAAAAAAAACGCGAAAAAGAATCAGAACGCGTATTTAATACAACCAGACAAGACATTATTTAAAACAACCGGACAGACAAGAATGTGCGGCAGTCATATTTGTTTTGGATGTTCATGGAACTTTTAATGTTCTTCTTAGAAACCACATCCAGCTGCCCATTCTGACTTTGCATAATGATTGTGGGGGCTTTGCATCCT
Organism: Monoplex corrugatus; assembly: GCA_030674185.1. Taxonomy (NCBI): domain Eukaryota; kingdom Metazoa; phylum Mollusca; class Gastropoda; order Littorinimorpha; family Ranellidae; genus Monoplex; species Monoplex corrugatus. Next base: position 75,991,759 of record CM060312.1, on the reverse strand, counting down.
TACAACGGTATTGCTTTTCTTCCATATATTGAAACACTATATAAATGAACGTGAATGGCTGGTGGATTCAAGTTGCAGCTATATGGATCTGTCTGAGCGTCGCTGAAACAATATCGAAAGATCTTGGGATGTTTGACCCTTTCATCACAGTCCTTCTGGCCAGACTACCACCTGCCTGGGTACGCTGGTCTGAGACAGTTAAAGTTTGGCTGTATACTGCTTTAGGCAAATGGAAATACCTTAAATGTATCTACACTGTACAGCCATTAGTTTTGCAGTGTGCTTTCAGTCTTGCTCATGCCTCATGCGGAAGAGCGCAACCCAGAAGGTTACATCACTGAGGCTTGACTAGAGTTGGCTACTGTTTTCTGGCACCTGTTGATTGGAGGAGTCTACGGTTGTGGATCCTTATGTTACAGTGTGTGTGGTGTGTGTGTGTGTGTGTGTGTGTGTGTGTGTGTGTGTGTGTGTGTGTGTGTGTGTGTGTGTGTGTGTGGTGTAGGGTGTGTGTGTGTGTGGTTTTGTGTGTGTGTGTGTGTGTACGCGTGCGTACGTGCGCTCGCGCTTAACTTGAATATTAAAATAATTTAGTAGCATGTTTGTTTTTGTTTTTGTTTTTGATGTGGCTTCAGTATGATTTACATATCACTTTTTACTGTAAACAAATGATAATATTCTCTGGAAATTTTAAAATCTGTTTGATGCCATTGCCTTCTGGGAAAGGTGGAGTGTCCTTTTCAGGGTTCAGACTTAGACAGAAGGGTGTACAAAAACAAGCTGTTGTTATTCAATAAATGAACTCTACTCGTCTTCCTCCACTCACCTCCTTTCAGTACCCCCTGATGGCCGCTACACAATTTGGCGCCAGCAGCGTCACAGACTCTCACTCGCAGAACAGAGACACTTGTTGCGTGCTAGAGTTATATCTGTTAGAGATAGAGACCATGCCACTGAAAACTAGCTGGAAGAACAGTGTTCCACCAGCTCTGAACTTTCTGACCTGTCTGGATTACCACCAACAACCTCCCCTTACACCCTCCCCTCCCCCATCCCCTATGGGCGTGACAGCCGTGTGGTTAGGACACTGGTGCTCCAATCGGAAGGTAGGGAGTTCGAATCTGCAGGGTAACTTATTGGTGTGTAAAAAAATGAGTATGGGTCCCATCTCCCAGTTCAACACAGGTGCAGGCGTGCTGGTGGTTGAATCTGCTTCGTGTGTAATGCAGCGTGCTTAACATAAAATACGCATGTTAACCCTTTGACTCCTGCACCCTGTTCACCAGCATTCTGCATTGTCAGCTACACCAGCAAAACAACTCCCCCCCCAAAAAAAAACAAACAACTAAACTAAACAAAAAACACCACACACACACACACAGAAAAACAAACAAAAACTTAACCCTTTG
>CM060312.1:75982853-75985353 GCA_030674185.1 Monoplex corrugatus | reverse complement strand
GTGATATTAATGAAACTATTGACAGTGATATTAATGAAACTATTGACATGACGTTAATAAAACTAATGACAGTGACATTAATAAAACTATTGACAGTGATATTAATGAAACAATTGACAGTGATATTAATGAAACTATTGACAGTGATATTTATGAAACTGTTGACAGTGATATTAATGAAACTATTGACAGTGATATTAATGAAACTATTGACTGTGATATTAATAAACTATTGACAGTGACATTAATAAAACTGTTGACAGTGATATTGACAGTGATATTAATGAAACTATTGATAATGATATTAATGAAACTATTGACAGTGACAGTGACAAAACTATTGACAGTGATATTAATGAAACTATTGACAGTGACAGTGACAAAACTATTGACAGTGATATTAATGAAACTATTGACAGTGACAGTGACAAAACTATTGACAGTGATATTAATGAAACTATTGACAGTGATATTAATGAAACTATTGACAGTGACAGTGACAAAACTATTGACAGTGATAACAATGAAACTGTTGACAGTGATATTAATGAAACTATTGATAGTGTTATATATGAAGCTGTTGACAGTAACATTAATGAAACTGTTGACAGTGATATTAACGAAAGGGCTGTAGGTTGGTGTAGCACAATGACATGAGCACTTGCCTTGAATTCAGCTGTAAAGTTCCCATAGTTGAGAGCGGAAATGATGGGTGGGTGGGGGTGTGGGTGGGTGGTGGGTGAGATAAGATGGGATCTGAAAGAAAAGGGATGCACAAAAGGGACTGCCTTGTGCACACAATGCAAAGACGAATACGAAATGTTTTACTGTCTCAGAGTTTGTCAGCCGATTCAGACGGAACATAGGGGAGGGGGAGGGGGGAGGTAATTAATGAAAGTATTGATAGTGAAAGAGAGTTCTTGAATGTTATATAGAACCAATACTGTTGTACGGATGCGAGGCGTGGACAGTCAACAAGCAAAGCCAGACCAAGATTGAGGCAGCCGAGATGTGGTTTCTCAGAAGAATGTTGAGAGTTCCATGGACAGCAAAGAAAACAAACGAGGCAGTCTTGATGGAGGCAGACACAAATAGATCACTCATAAGGAAGATTAGGAAAAGACAGGCAACATTTCTAGGCCATTTTATGAGGGGGATTTGGAGCACTTGGTCACAACGGGAAAGCTGGAGGGAAAGAGAGCACCAGGTAGACCCAGGGAGAGAATGCTGGACGGACTTGCAGAGTGGCTAGGGATGAGGAGGGTAGGAGAGATGCTAGGGGCAACGAGAGATAGAGAGGGCTGGAAGTCCATATTCGCCAACGCCATGCGGCAGGGCACCTGATGATGATGATGATGATGCGTTCAAAATTGCACTGTGGAAGGTTTTTGAAACACTTCGTGTCTAATGACAGCATGAGACATAGATTTGGGAATGTGGATTGCATTTAAAGTACACTTTTGTTTGTGGTTTTCCTTGTCTACTCATCATCATGTGACGTTGGTGATCATGGCCCTCATTACAAATCTATCCCCTGTCGCTGCAAGTACAGCTCCCACCCTCTCTGTCCTCAGCCACCCTGCAAGTCCGTCCAATATTTTCTCCCTGGGTCTACCTGATGCTCTTTTCCCTCCAACGTATCTATCATGACCAGGTGCTCTAATTTCTCTTGCCTCATAAAATGTCTTATACACGGTTGCTTGTCTACTAGGCACACGTTTTTGTCCTTAACAACTGGGTACGCTTTTCCTATCGTGTCAGTCCTATGCACCGACTGTTAGAAATGATGAGCTTGATCTTACTGATATGGTCATACATTAGCTCAGAATTAACGCTGAAAATGTATTTCGTATCACGCGTCTGATATACTTTTGTTTTCCTTTCTTGTTCTATTTCTCTGTAGCTGTGCATGGGCGTCCGGAGCGCGATTTGTCACTCACATCTCTGTCGCCACTCCGGAATCGACGAACCCATCTCCTAACTGTGCTGACATCAACTGCCTCGGCTCCGTAAACGTTCACAAGGCGCCGGTGAATGTCAATTGGTTCAACTTCTTCTACGTGGAGGAATTCAATGACGCATCTCTGCTTCTGTCGCACGTCCATGACAGGGGTTGCTTTCTTTGACTGTCACACCGTCAATATCTGCAACAGAGAGATGAACATTTCAGGTTATGAGCGCGAAAGTTCAGTCATCATAACAATGCCATAAGCAATCCCCTCGGATCCTTTGGGGCAGAATGAAAAAAATAGGAGGCATTACTTTTGGAACGACCCTCGTAACACAAGAAAGCAAGCAAACAAACAAACAAACAAACAAACAAACAAACAAACAAACAAACAAACAAACAAACAGAATTACAAAGCAATAAACATCATCATCATCATCATCATCATCAGGTGCCCTGCCGCATGGCGTTGGCGATCATGGACTTCCATCTGTCCCTATCTCTCGTTGCCCCTAGCATATCCACCACCCTCCTCATCCCCAGCCACTCTGC
>CM060312.1:75965353-75970353 GCA_030674185.1 Monoplex corrugatus | reverse complement strand
TAGAAATAGGCTTCCATGTAGAAGTATACATTGCTTAGTTGGCAGTTTGGATCAAGATATCTGTATTTTTATGTATCTATTTGTATGTATGTATGTATGTATGTATGTATGTATGTATGTATGTATGTATGTATGTATGTATGTAGTGTATGTATGTATGTGTGTATGTATGTGTGTGTATGTATGTATGTGTATGTATGTATGTATGCTGTGTATGTATGTATGTATGCTGTGTGTGTATGTGTATGTAGTATGTGTGTTGTTGTGTGTGTGTGTTGTGTGTGATGTGTGTTGTGTGTTGTGTGTGTGTATGTGTGTGTCTGTGTGTGTGTGTGTGTGTGTGTGTGTGTGTGTGTGTGTGTGTGTGTGTGTGTGTGTGTGTGTGTGTGTGTGTGTGTGTGTGTGTGTGTGACGAGAGTGAGAGAGAGAAATATGCATGTGTGTATTGTGTATGTGTTGTGTGTTGTGTGTGTGTGTGTGTGTGTGTGTGTGTGTGTGTGTGTGTGTGTGTGTGTGTGGTGTGTTTATTTTGTCCTAGCGCGCATAATATTTTGTGTGTGTGTGTGCATATACAAGCATGTAGATACGTGTGCATGCGCGTGTGCGAACGTTTTGTTTGTCTGCGACTGCCTTCTACCGATATGACCTTTTGTAATATTGAAAACACCACTTAGAAGTCGTTGTGTTGGTGCTTATAGAGACCTGGTATTACTTCATTCCGTGTCCTCTTCAGAAAGCCTGGTTCCATGTGAGTGTAGTAATTATGCTGAGTACAGGGTGTTATTCATCATGCACCGTTGGGATACTGCGTTAACTTTGTCTGTCTGGCTGGCTGCATGTCTGTCTGTCTGTCTGTTCTCTGTCGGTATCGCTTTCTGTTTGTCTCTGTCTTTGTCTCTGTCTCTGTCGCTGTCTCTCTCTGTCTCCTGTCTTCTCTGTCTTTGTCTCTCTCCTCTTTTCTCTCTTCTCTGTTTGTTGTCTGTTCTCTTCTCTGTCCTCTCTCTCTCTGTCTCTGTCTGTCTATCTGTCTGTCTGTCTGTCTGTCTGTCTCTCTCTCTCTCCTCTCTTTTCTCTCTGTCTCCGTCTCCTCTCTTCTCCTTTCACTTTCACTCACTCTCTCACTCGCTCTGTCTCTTTCTCTGTCTGTCTGTCTGTCTGTCTCTATCTCTCTCACCCTGTCTGTCTCTGTCATTTCCTTCCTCCCTTTCTCTTTTTGTCTCTTTCTGTCTTCGATTTTTTTCCTTCCTCCCTCCCCCTCTCTCTCTATTCCTCTTTTCTTCCGATTTCTTCTTTTTCTGTCTCTTTTGTCTTCTCCTCTCTTCTCTTTTTTTCCCACTTCCACCCCCTTTTACTCTAATTCAGTGTCCAAAGAAACCTCTTTTTAGTTTTAGAGACAGGGTTGAGTGGTGGGATCTGGAGTGTATTGACAGTGCTCCCGGATGTTCAGTTTAATTCGATCACCAAGTTGCCTCCGGGCATAAGGTCATATTACTCTTTGGCACGTGCACTCCCAGGACGGGATCCATTTTGTTCTTCCACACATGGAAAGATGTTAATCTGAACACGGTTTGTGGACCAATACAGTCTTGTCTCCAGAACTACTGAAATTCGTTAAACCAGTGAGAACACGCCACTGACTTGTCTATGTCATTTTTTCTCTCGTTCTTTTTTTATATCAAAAATTGCACGTTGGTAGTTTATAATATGTAGATCTTGTTTCCTTAGACTGAAATGAATACTTTGTCTGATCTCTTTTGTTGCTGTTGCTGTTTAGCTTTAGTTGCTTATCTTCTCTTCTTCTTCTTCTTCTTCTTCTTCTTCTTCTTCTTCTTCTTCTTCTTCTTCTTCTTCTTCTCCTTCTTCTTCTTCTTCTTTTTCTTCTTCTTCTTTTTCTTCTTCTTTTTCTTCTTTTTCTTCTTGTCCTTCTCCTTATTCTTTGCGATGGCGTCTCAACACAGAATACCTAACAGGCTAAAACACCATCCCTACCTCCCACTGTTAAACCAAGAATCACTTTCTGTAACTAACACACACACACACACACACACACACACACACACACACACACACACACACACACACACACACACACACACACACACACACACACACTCACACACACAAACACACACACACACACACACACACCACAAACACAATAACAAACATTGCAACTTCAAAGAACGGATCGTCCGTCAATGTCTTGGTGGGGTGCCTGTTGTGACTGGGGATGGAACATGTAGGCTGAATGACTGTACAGCCCACAACAAGTCCATGTCTGACAGATAGCATCTTTTAATCCATTGTCTCAGACACGTCTCCAGTGTTGCTGCGTCTTTTCCTGCAGGTCTGTTCGTTTCTGTCGTGACAGTGGAGAAAGAAAGTTGCTGCGCTGGTCGTGCGGTGCTAGACTGGTGAGGAAGGAGTTGTTGATGGGTATTGCGTGATGGGGCATGCAGGGTTTTCTCTTCTGCCCATTGTCGGGTTTGTTCCAGGGTCGTTTTTTGTTAAGAGGATTAAAAGAAATGTAAGAGCGGAAAAGAGAAAGTGGAAAAGTTCTGCTGTTGGAATATCCCATCCTTCCTTCTTTGTCACTTCTTTCTCCATCTGTGTCTGTTTGTCTGTCTGTCTCTTTCTCTCTGTCTTTTTCTCTCTGTCTCTCATCCTCTCTCTCTCTCTCTCTTTTCTGTCTATCTGTCTGTCTCTATCTCTGTCTCTCACCATCTCTCAATTTTTCTCTGTCTCTCTCTCTCTTTCTTTTTCTTTTTCTCTCTGTCAGTTTGTCTCCATCTCTGTCTCTCACCATCTCTCGATCTCTCTGTCTCTCTCTCTGTCTTTCTCTTCCTCTTTCTCTCTGTCTGTCTGTCTCTGTCTCTGACCCCCTCTCTCTCTCTCCATTTCTCTCTCTCTCTCTCCTTGTCTGTCTAGTCTTTCCCTTCTCTTTCTCTCTTCTCTCTCTCTCTCCCTTCCTCCCTCTCTGTCTCTTTGAGTGTGTGTGTGTTCACACTCCACCCTCTATCTCTCTCTCTCTCTCTGAAATACATACACAGAAACAGACACACACAGACACACACACAGACACACACAGATACACATACACACACACATACACATAGACACACACACACACACACACACACACACACACACAAATACACACACACACACACACACACACATACACACACACATACACACACACACACACACACACACAAATATTACAACTTTGAAGAAGGGATCGTCCGTCAATGTCTTGGTGGGGTGCCTGTTGTGACTGGGATGGAACATGTAGGCTGAATGACTGTACAGCCCACAACAAGTCCATGCCTGACAGATAGCATCTTTTAATCCATTGTCTCAGACACGTCTCCAGTGTTGCTGCGTCTTTTCCTGCAGGTCTGTTCGTTTCTGTTGTGACAGTGGAGAAGAAAGTTGCTGCGCTGGTCGTGCGGTGCTAGACAGGTGAGGGTGGAGTTGTTGATGGGTATTGCGTGATGGGGCATGCAGGGTTTTCTCTGCTGTCTATTGTCGGGTTTGTTCCAGGGTCGTTTTTGTAAAGAGGATTAAAAGAAATGTAGGAGGGGAAGAGGCTGAAAAGTTCTGTTGTGGGAATAACCCTTCCTTCCTTATGTCATACCTTCTCAGTCTGTCTGTCTGCCCCTGTCTCTGTCTCTGTCTCTGTCACCACACACACATACACACACACACACACACACACACACACACACACACACACACACACACACACACACACACACACACACACATACACCTACACACATACATACACACTCTCTCTCTCTCTTGTTCTCTCTGTGTCTCTTTGTGTCTCTGTCCCTCACACACACACACACACACACACACACACACACACACACACACACACATACACACACACACACACACACACACACACACACACACACACACACACACACACACACACACACACTATCTCTCTTTCTCTCTCATTCTCTTTCTCTGTTTGTCTGTCTCCGTCCATCACACACACACTCCTTCTCACTTTCTCTCTCTGCCTTTGAGTGTGTGTGTGTGTGTGTGTGTGTGAGCGCGCGCGCGCGCGCGCGCGCGTCTGTGTGTGTGTATGTCTGTGTGCACCTTCCACTCTCTCTCTATGTGCCTGTCTCTATCTCTGTCTGTCTGTCTGTCTGTCTCTCCCTCTATCTCCCTCTCTCTTTCTCTGAGAAACACACGCACACATAAACACACAGAATAATGAACGCATACACACAATCACACACAGACAAACACACACACACACATGCTCACACATGCACACACACACACACACACACACACACACACACACACACACACACACACACACACACACACACACACACACACACCACACACACACACACACACACACACACACACACACATACACACACACACCACAAACAAACAAAAAAAAACCATTGCAACTTCAAAGAACGGATCGTCCGTCAATGTCTTGGTGGGGATGCCTGTTGTGACTGGGGATGGAACATGTAGGCTGAATGACTGTACAGCCCACAACAAGTCTCTTTCTCTTTTCTCTGTCTATCTGTCTGTCTCTATCTCTGTCTCCACCATCTGTCGATCTCTCTCTGTCTCTCTCTCTGTCTTCTCTTTCACTCTGTCTGTCTGTCTGTCTCTGTCTCTCACTCCCTCTCTATCTCTCTCCATTTCTCTCTCTAATCCCTGTCTGTCTAGTCTTTCCTTCTCTTTCTCTCTTCTCCCTCCCTCCCTTCCTCCTTCTCTGTCCTTTGAGTGTTTGTGTGTGTCCACACCTTTCTCTCCCTCTATCTCTATCTCTCTCTTTAGAAATACATACACAGAAACAGACACACAAGACACCACAATACACATACACACACACCACACACCCACACAAATACACACAAAACACAGACACACACAGACACACACAGAACACACACACACACACACACACACACACACACACACACACACAACACACGCACACACAC
>CM060312.1:75957853-75960353 GCA_030674185.1 Monoplex corrugatus | reverse complement strand
TTTTGTCTCTGTCTCTCACCCTCTCTGACTCTTCTCTGTCTATCTGTGTGTCTCTGTCTCTGTCTCTCACCATCTCTCGATCTTTTTCTGTCTGTCTCTCTGTCTTTCTCTTTCTCTTTCTCTCTGTCTGTCTCTGTTTCTGTCACTCACACCCTCTCTCTCCATTTCTCTCTCTATCCCTGTCTATCTAGTCTTTTCCTTCTCTTTCTCTCTTCACCCTCCCTCTCTTCCTCCCTCTCTGTCTCTTTGAATGTGTATGTCCACACTCCACTCCCTCTCTCTCTCTCTCTCTCTCTCTCTCTCTCTCTCTCTCTCTCAGAAATACATACACAGAAACAGACACACACAGGCACCCACAAATACACACACACACACACACACACACACACACACACACACACACAACACACACAACACACACACACACACACACACACACAAACAAAAAACAAACATTCCAAAACACACACACACATACACACACACACACACACACACACACACATACACACACACACACACACACACACACACACACACACACACACACACACACCACAAACAAAAAAACAAACATTCCAAAACACACACACACACACACACACACACACACACACACACACACACACACACACACACACACACACACACACACACACACACACCACAAACAAAAAAAACCAAACATTGCAACTTCAAAGAATGGACCGTCCGTCAATGTCTTGGTGGGGGTGCCTGTTGTGACTGGGGACGGAACATGTAGGCTGAATGACTGTACAGCCCACAACAAGTCCATGCCTTACAGATAGCATCTTTTAATCCATTGTCTCAGACACGTCTCCAGTGTTGCTGCGTCTTTTCCTGCAGGTCTGTTCGTTTCTCTCGTGACAGTGGAGAAAGAAAGTTGCTGCGCTGGTCGTGCGGTGCTAGACTGGTGAGGAAGGAGTTGTTGATGGGTATTGCGTGATGGGGCATGCAGGGTTTTCTCTGCTGCCCATTGTCGGCTTTGTTCCAGGGTCGTTTTTGTTAAGAGGATTAAAAGAAATGTAAGAGCGGAAAACGGAAAGTGGAAAAGTTCTGCTGTTGGAATATCCCACCCTTCCTTTCTTCGTCACTTCTTTCTCTGTCTGTGTCTGTTTGTCTAACTGTCCATCCTCTTTCTCTCTGTCTTTTTGTCTCTGTCTCTCACCCTCTGTCTCTTCTCTGTCTATCTGTGTGTCTCTGTCTCTCACCATCTCTCGATCTTTTTCTGTCTCTCTCTCTCTCTGTCTCTTTCTGTCTGTCTGTTTGTCTACATTTCTGTCTCTCACTCCCCTCTCTCTCTCCTTTTTTCTCTGTCTTTCTGTCTGTCTCTATCTCTGTCTCTCACCATCTCTCGATCTCTCTCTGTCTCTCTCTCTGTCTTTCTCTTTCTCTCTGTCTGTCTGTCTCTGTCTCTCACCCCCCCTCTCTCTCTCCATTTCTCTCTCTCTATCCCTGTCTGTCTAGTCTTTCCCTTCTCTTTCTCTCTTCTCCCTCCCTCCTTCCTCCCTCTATGTCTCTTTGAGTGTGTGTATCCACACTCCACTCCCCCCCCCTCTCTCTCTCTCTCTCTCTCAGAAATACATACACAGAAACAGACACACACAGACACACACAGAGACACACACAGATACACATAGACACACACACACATACACACACACACACACACACACACACACACACACACACACACACACACACACACACACACACACACACACACACACACACACAAATATTACAACTTTGAAGAAGGGATCGTCCGTCAATGTCTTGGTGGGGGTGCCTGTTGTGACTGGGGATGGAACATGTAGGCTGAATGACTGTACAGCCCACAACAAGTCCATGCCTGATAGATAGCATCTTTTAATCCATTGTCTCAGACATGTCTCCAGTGTTGCTGCGTCTTTTCCTGCAGGTCTGTTCGTTTCTCCCGTGACAGTGGAGAAAGAAAGTTGCTGCGCTGGTCGTGCAGTGCTAGACTGGTGAGGAAGGAGTTGTTGATGTGTATTGCGTGATGGGGCATGCAGGGTTTTCTCTGCTGCGCATTGTCGGATTTGTTCCAGGGTCGTTTTCGTTAAGAGGATTAAAAGAAATGTAGGAGGGGAAGAGGCTGAAAAGTTCTGTTGTTGGAATATCGCATCCTTCCTTTCTTCATCCCTTCTCTGTCTGTGTGTCTGTCTGTCTCTTTCTGTTTTTTTGTCTGTCTGTCTGTCTCTCTTTCTCTTTGTCTGTCTGTCTCTGTCAACCCCTCTGTCTCCCTTTCTTTCTGTCTGTATGTCTGTCCCTTGTCTCTCTCTCTTCTCCTTCCTTATCTTTCTCTCTCCCTGTCTGAGTGTGTGTGTGTGTGTGTGTGTGTGTGTGTGTGTGTGTGTGTGTGTGTGTGTGTGTGTGTGTGTGTCCACCATCCACTCTCTGTCTCTGTCTGTCTCTTTCTGTCTGTCTGTCTCTCTTTCTCTCTCTGTCTCTCTCTGTC
>CM060312.1:75942853-75947853 GCA_030674185.1 Monoplex corrugatus | reverse complement strand
CCCATGGCTTTGTTAAATCCATCCTCCAGGAAACGAGTTGACGGAGGGAGACAGAGAGGAAGACAAAAATAAGAATAAGGTTGACAACATTTGTTGAATGGTCACAGAAACCATTTTCAGAGACCCAGGCTTTGACACACAGCCAGCAGAGTTGGGAGAATCTGGTAAACAGTTCTTTAGTGCAGCGCTGTAATGACTCTTGACGAAGTAGGGGAAGAAGAGGAAGAACAATAAAAAAAAAACTGAAACTTGATACTGTTTATAAAATCTGTAATTTATAATAGACATGTTGTCAGTGTACGTAAGGAGATATTGCGAGAGTGTCTCATTAGCATTTTTTTCCGTTTATGCTGACAAAGATTTTTTCACGTTACATACATTTTATTGTTGATTATTTATATGTATACACTTTTAGTATTAGTGTATGGATATTTCTCATAAACAGTATTCGGACCTGTTTCTTAGGTAGTGATCGCAACTGTACTTTATGTTTCGTTTTACAGGCAAATTGTTTGTAACTTTTCCTTGCTTAAAATGACATTATAATGAATTTTGAAAACACACACACACACACACACACACACACACACACACACACACACAAATACACACACACACACACACACACACACACACACACACACACACACACACACACACACACACACACACACACACACACACACACACACACACACATTACCTTGCCGATTCCTTTTAATTTTTTTTCCGTCTCTTACTCAGTTCCCTTCTTTCCCCTCCTCCCTCCCCCCCCCCAAAAAAAAAAAAAAATCATCCTCCATGCCATTTTTATCCGTCTAATATCACTTATAGTGAAAAGACGTTAAATCAAGGAACGAACACACACACACACACACACACACACACACACACACACACACACACACACACACACACACACACACACACACACACACACACACACACACACACACACACACACGCTTAACATATTGTATCGTTTTCTGTAGGTGCGTAGCCACCGAATAATTTAAAATGCAGCTTTTATGTTAGACACCCCACCGTATGGACTTTTCCTTCCAGATTAAGCCCAACCCCACCACCCTATCACCCCCCCCTCACCCCCAAACCAAAAATCACTGGCCGTAAATAAATAGAATAGAAAATAAAGCAACTTTGAAGAATGGATGGTCCATCGATTTCTCAGTAGGTTGCCTGAAGTGGCTAGGAAGGGTCTGGGGGGAGGGGGAGCGAGAGAAGGGAGGCAACTACGCTGAATGAATGTAAGGCTCAGATAAGGGCATGCCTGGCAGATACCATCTTTTAATTGTCTCCCCTGTGGGGATGCCGGGGGCTCTTTCAATACGAATAGTATCCCCAACTTCTGGAAAATCTGTGCTAGAAATTTCCTCTTTTCTGTCATTCTCTTTGTTTCTGCTTTGTTCCTTTGCTTTGTGTCATTTCATCCTATCATTTTCTGCCTTGCTGGTCCATTCACCTGTATGTGTTCGATAAAATCTTGCGTACTTAGGCCTGTATTGGGTACATGTATTAGGTGCATTTTTAGCTCTGGGGAGGTGAGATATGCAGAAACAATTTTAGATAACCTATGCCTGTTTTATATATGTTTTAGTGTCCTTAGGTATGCTTACATGTGTATTCAGGTGTGTTTTTTAACTCCCCTATGCGATAAATTGGGCGGAGTGGTCAACGCCAGGGACATGTCCTTAGATTGTGTATTGATATTCGATTCTGTGGATGACCGACGAATTTGTCTTTTATGATGTTCAATATTGTAATTTTTGTGAGGTGTGAGTGTGATTGTATGCATAGCCAAAACATTTTCCTTGTGTCTGTGCACAGGGCTAAAATAAAGTCTTGTTATCTTGTTATCTTGTTTTATGTGTACTTAATTTTCTTTTCTTTTTTTTATTTCCGGTTGAAATTTTGTATGTTTTGAAACGGTTATAGCCCTGATATGGCTCTACGCGGTCGACTGGGCTTTAAAGAAAACAACAACAATAACAATAACAATAACAATAACAATAACACTCAAACCAAAAACCACTGGCTTTAAATAAGCAACTTACAAAAAAAAAAAAAAAAAAAACCTTCAGAGAATGGATGGTCCATTGATTTCTCAGCGGGGTGCCTGCTGTGGCTAGGAGGATGAGTGGAGGCATATAGATTAAATGGATGTATGGCTTACAGAAAGACGTGTCTGGCAGATAGCATCTGTTAATAGTCTCAACCACGTCTCAGCTGTTACAGCATCGTTTCCCTGCTGCGCTGTCCTTTTTTCTCTGGTGACAGCGGAGAAAGAAAGTTGCTGTGTTGTTCCTGCGGTGCTAGACTGGTGAGGAAGGAGTTGTTGATGTGTATTGCGTGATGGGACATGCGGCGTTTTCTCTGCTGTCCATTGTCGGCTATATTCCAGGGTCGGTGTTTTTTTACATTTCTAAGAGTATTTAAAGAAAGGTTGGAGAGCAGGGGGCTGAAAAGTTAGAAAGATCTGCTGAGGACATACTCCATTCTTTTTGTCTGCCTCCCCCCTCTCCCCCGATCTCTCTCTCTCTCTCTCTCTCTCTCTCTCTCTGTCTCTGGTTCTCTCTCTGTCTCTCTTTGTCTGTCTGTCTGTCTGTCTGTCTCTCTATCTCTCCCTCTCTGTCTCTGTCTCTCTCTCATATACACAGACATATACATACACACACACACATACATACACACACACACACACACACACACACACACACGCGCGCACGCGCACACACGCACGCACACACACGCTTAACAAATTGTATCGCTTTATGTAGGTGCATAGTCATCTACCCTGAATGAATGTATGGCTCACAGAAGGACATGCCTGGCACATAGCATCTTTCAATTGTCTCAGCCACGTCTCAGGTGTTACGGCACTATTTCCCTGCTGCGCTGTCCTTTTGTTTTTCTGGTGACAGCGGAGAAAGAAACTTGCTGTGTTGTTCCTGCGGTGCTAGACTGGTGAGGAAAGAGTTGTTGATGCGTATTGCGTGATGGGGCATGCAGCGTTTTCTCTGCTGTCCATTGTCGGCTTTATTTCAGGGTCGTTTTTTTTTTAAGAAGATTTAAATTAAAGAAAGGTTGGAGAGCAGGGGGCTGAAAAGTTAGAAGGATCTGCTGTGGACATACTCCATCCTTTCCTCTGCACCCACTCTCCCTTACTCTCTCTCTCTCTCTCTGTCTCTGTCTCTCTCTCTCTCTCTGCCTCTGGTTCTGTCTCTGTCTCTCTGTCTGTCTGTCTGTCTGTCTCTCCCTCTCTGTCTCTGTCTCTCTCTCTCACACACACATATACATACACACACACACACACACACACACACACACACACACACACACACACACACACACACACACATATATACACACACGCGCGCGGTGATGGGGCATGCAGCGTTTTCTCTGCTGTCCATTGTCGGCTTTATTCCAGGGTCGTTTTTTTTTTTTTTTTTTTTTTTTTCTAAGAGATTTAAAGAAAGGTTGGAGAGCAGGGAGCTGAACAGTTAGAAAGATCTGCTGTGGACATACTCCATCCTTTTTGAATGCCTCCCCCCCCCCCCTCTCCCCCGATCTCTCTCTGTCTCTCTCTTTCTCTCTCTGTTTCTCTGTCTGTCTCTGCCTGCCTCTCTCTTTCTCTCCTTCTCTTCCTTTCTCTCTGTCTGTCTGTGCTTCTCTGTCAGTCTCTCTCTGTCTCTCTTTGTGTCTGTCTCTGTCTCTCTGTCTCTCTGTTTCTCTGTGTCGCTGTCTCTCTGTGTCTGTCTTTGTGTCTGTCACTGTCTGTCTCTTTATCTCTCTCTGTTTCTCTGTGTGTGTGTGTCTGTGTGTCTGTCTGTCTCTGTCTCTGTCTGTTCTCTCTCTCTCTCTCTCTCTCTCTCTCTCTCTCTCTCTCTCTCTCTCTTTCTGACTCTCCTCGCCACTTTTACTTTTCGTAGTCTGTCCCTGTGAGAGACGCAAAGTAATGAACAACGGTAAAGTGATCCCACCACCAAGCCTGAGGATCACGCAGCGAGTTTTCTTTCTCTCTGGTCATGAAGCAGGTGTACTGGGCTTTCTGAAGAACACGTATCAGACTTGTTTGAACAGTGTAGCACAGCTACTGGTTATGGCCACACAACTGTATCTAGTTTTTGTCTTTTGACTACATTTCTATAATAAAACTTCAAAAGTTTAAAAATTCAAAAGACGAGAGAGAGAGAGAGAGAGAGAGAGAGAGAGAGAGAGAGAGAGAGAGAGAGAGAGAGAGAGAGAGAGAGAGAGAGAGAGCAGCTGCCACGACAGACAGAAAACAAAACAAAACAACAACAACAAAAGACAAAAACAGATGGACAGAAAGAAGAAGACATATACAAAAAATGAAGGAGCAAGAAAGAAAAAAGTCATAATATGATAATGATGATGATAATAATATTGATACTTAATTGCAGTGGTGGAAGTTATTAGCTAAACATATATTTCAAACCTGCCTTTGAAGAAAACGAGATGGGTAAGAAGGTAGAAATGATTATGATGATGATGAGATGATGAGATGATGATGATGATGATGACGACGACGACGACGATGATGATGATAATGATGAAGAAAAAGAAAAAAGAAGAAGATGATGATGGTGATGGTAATGTGATGATGGTGTGGTGGTGGTGGTGATGATGATGATGATGATGACGACGACGACGACGAGACGACGACACGACGAGATGATGATGATGATGATGATGATGATGTGTTGAAGAAGAATGTGATGTTGAAGAAGAATGTGATGATGATGATAATGATGAAGACGACGACGACGACGACGATGATGATGATGATGATGAGTAAGTTGATGTTGATTGAAGAAGAAGATGAAGAAGAAGAGAGAAGAGAAGAAGAGAAGAAGAAGAAGAAGAAGAAGAAGAAGAAGAATGAGAAGAAGAAGAAGAAGAAGAAAGAGAAGAGAAGAAGAAAAAGATGATGAGACAACGACGATGATGAGATGGTGATG
>CM060312.1:75932853-75937853 GCA_030674185.1 Monoplex corrugatus | reverse complement strand
CCATCCAGCTCTTCGGGCATCCAACACCAGATACTCTGGCTGGAGAGCCAGAGGAAGACCAAGACGACGATGGAGCGACTCCGTGGCAGACACCCTCAGAGCTCACGAGATGTCCCTTCTCCACCCGCCTTGCTGCTGACAGACGACTGTATCTCCCCGCGACGCCCACCGGTACAAGCGGAAGGAAAAAGTAAAAAGTAAGTATGTAAGTATGTGTTTTCATCACGTTAGTCAGTGTATTCCTTTTCTCACACTGGACAGAGCAGCAGGGAAGTTTCAGTCTTTTTCTCTTAAGTTTTGTATCTTGTGTTTGTTTGTTTGTGATCGTACGCTTGGCGAAGCTCAGTTGGCCAACAAAAATTGTTCCTGTCTTGTCTTGTTGAATTAATCAAGCGTTCTTATTCTTTTTTTCGTGTTTTTTTTTTTTTTTTTTTTTTTGGTTCCAGAAGGTCCTTAGGTTCAATCTTGCCTCAACACCTCTGCCTGGTGGGTAAAGAGTGGAGATTTTTTTTTCTCTGTCTCTCAGATCAACATGTGTGCAGATATGCCATACAACAAAGCCCCTCTTCGTATACCGCTATCACCATCATCATCATCATCATCATCATCATCATCATCATCATCATCATCGTTACCGTCGTCGTCGTCGTCGTCGTCGTCGTCGTCGTCGTCATCATCATCATCATCATCATCATCATCATCATCATCATCATCACCATCACCATCATCTACATTTTGCCCTTCCGCATGGCGTTGGCGATCATGGCCCTCAGTTCGAATCTGTCCCTTGTCCCTGCAAGTACATCTGCCACCCTCTCTGTCTTCAGCCTATATAAGCATGCAAGCTATCAAACGTGCATGTCAAAAAAACATATTGGAAGTCTTGTCAGTGGCTGGCTTATGGAAACATGAAAACATACACCATACACGCCCACTAAAGATACAGAATATAGAACAGCACCTTGAGTTCTACGTCCACCATGAACGAGTCTAGTTATGTGTAATGCGTAATAAGTCAGCTGAGATTGGAGGAACGGCACTATACAAAAATGATACGACTACTACCACCACCACCACTGCTGCTGCTACTACTTCTACTACTGCTGCTGCTACTACTGTCCTACTACCGCTACAACCACAACTACTGATGAAATAATAATAATGATAATAATAAGAATAAAACAAATATAATAATGATAATAATAATAATAATAATAATAATAATAATAATAATAATAATAATAATAATAATAATGGTAATAATAATAATAATAACAATAATAATAAGAAGAAGGTTGATGATGATGGTGACAAAAATAATAGCAACAACAATAGTAATAACGATAATGGTAATGAAAATAACAACAACAACAACAACAATGATAATACTAATAATAATACTAATAATACTAATAATACTAATAATAATAATAATAATAATAATAATAATAATAATAATAATAATAATAATAATAATAATAATAATAGTAATATAATAGTAATAATAATAATAATCATAATAATGATGATGATGATGATGATGATGATGATGATGATGATGATGATGATGATGATGATGATATAGTAATAATTATAATAATAATGATAATAATAATGATAATAATAATAATAATACTAATACTAATAATAATAATGATAACGCAAAGAATAAGACGAACACAGTCGAGTGCTACTTGGGGAGTTGCGCCCCACGAAAGCAAAAAAAAAAAAAAAAAAAGAAAAAAAAAAAAAAGAAAAGGCCATTAAACAAAAAGACCCCACACCGTATCATGTTTAACACGTGTTAACATATTACACTTTTTAAGCTTGCATGTTTTCATACTTTTGTTTCAGCCCACATGATGCTTTCTGTTGTCGAGTTTATTTTAGCTTACTTTGTTGTCTAATATTTCCCAACACAATCATAAAATGATTGAAATGAGAACTGGATGAATACATAATTATTACTTAAAAAAAACAACAACATTCGTTTCAAGTTGAAAGACCAAGTGAAACGACCAAACACTCTTAATTACTAAAAGATCAAATGTGTTAAATCGATTACGTGAGACAGTTCTTCGAACTAAAAGACAAATTAGAACAGTTAAACTGTGTGATATGATATTGTTTTGGGCAAAATTGAAAAGCATATAAGAAGAAGAAAATCGTTTAAATACATTCTTGCAAGGTGAACAAAAATGTAATTGGAAACAAGGAGAAAGAGAGAGAGAGAGATAGGGGTAAAGAAAATGTCAATGTTTAGGGAGAGAAGTGAGAGAGAGAGGAGAGAGAGAAGAGAGAAGAGAGAGAGAAAGGGAGAGAGAGAGAGAAGAAAGAGAGAGAGAGAAAGAGAGAGAGAGAAAGAAGAGAGAGAGAAGAAAGAAAGAAGGAGAGAAAGAGAGGAGGGAGAGAGATAGAAAGAAAGAGAGAGAAAGAAAAGAAGAAGAAGAAGAGAAAGAGAGAAGAGAAAGAAAAGAAAGAAAGGAGAGAGAAAGAAAGAGAGAGAGAAAGAAAAGAGAGAGAGATAGAAAGAAAGAGAGAGAGAAAGAAAGAGAGAGAGAGAGAAAGAAAGAGAGAGAGAGAAAGAAAGAGAGAGAGAGAGAAGAAAAGAAGAGAGAGAGAAGAAAGAAAAGAAGAGAGAGGAGAGAAGAAAAGAGAGAGAGAAGAAAGAAAGAGAGAGAGAAAGAAAGAGAGAAGAGAAAAGAAGAAGAGAGAGAGAAAGAAAGAGAGAAGAGAAAGAAAGAGAGAGAGAAAAAAGAAGAGAGAGAGAAGAAAGAGAGAGAGAAAGAGAGAGAGAGAGAGAAAGAAAGAGAGAGAGAGAGAAAGAAGAGAGAGAGAAGAGAAGAAAGAAAGAGAGAGAGAGAAAGAGAGAGAAAGAAAGAGAGAGAGAGAGAAGAAAGAAAGAGAGAAAGAGAGAAGAGAGAAGAGAGAGAGAGAGAAAGAAGAGAGAGAGAGAGAGAAAGAAGAGAGAGAGAGAAGAGAAAGAGAAGAGAGAGAAGAAAGAGAGAGAGAGAGAGAGAAAGAAAGGGGAGAGAAGAGAAAGAAAGAAGAGAGAGAGAAAGAAAGAAGAGAGAAGAAAGAGAGAGAGAAAGAAGAGAAGAGAGAGAGAAAGAAAGAGAGAGAGAGAAAGAAGAGAGAGAGAGAAGGAGAGGTAAAGAAAATGTCAATATTTAGGAGAGAGAGAGAGAGAGATGGGGGGGATCGATGTTTAGGAAAGAGAGAGAAAGAAGAGAGAGAGAGAGAGGAGAGAGAGAGGAGAGAGAGAGAGAGAGAGAGACGAAACAGAAGACAGACAGACAGAGAGAACAGACGACAGACAAACAGACAGACAGACAGACAGACAGAATGAAGAAGCAAGAAATCATTGTTCATTCCAAACCATACAGTTACATTTGTGCTCCTGGATCAGTCCTCGCTACGTCTCACCATTTACCTCCGTCCTAAATCCAGCTCTGCCCTAAATCCCATACTGTCCTTTGTTCAGTCAAAGTCGTGTTTATGAGTAGAGCATCGCGTTCTGGGATCAGACGGAAATCTTGAATACTGAATGGAATGTCCATACTTTCCAACTGAAAAGCAGGGTGGCAACATGATGGAATAATGACGATAACAACTAGGGTGGTGGCAGCAATAACATCAGCGATAAGAACATCAACATCGATGACGACGACAACGACAATAATAACAACAGCAACAACATGAGTGTCATCTCCACCTCCACCAAAGACAAAATAAACAATACCTAAACAATAGCAATGGCAATAGCATAACAATAACATTAACAATACAACGGAAATGCAATAACAAGAAAATAGCAATGACCAGAATACAAGAACAAGAACAAGAACAAAGAAGAACAAGAAGGGAAACATGAATACGAACAAGAACAAGAGCAATATAGCAATGATAATGATAACTGTAACAGTCAGATAGATGATAATAATGAAGAAGAAGAAGAAGAAGAATGCGAAGAAGAAGAATGGAAGAAGAATGCGAAGAAGAAGAAGAAGAAGAAGAAGAAGGAAGAAGAAGAAGAAGAAGAAGAAGAAGAAGAAGAAGAAGAAGAAGAAGAAGAAGAAGAAGAAGAAGAAGAAGAAGAAGAAGAAGAAGAAGAAGAAGAAGAAGAAGAAGAAGAAGAAGAAGAAGAAGAAGAAGAAGAAGAAGAAGAAGAAGAAGAAGAAGAAGAAGAAGAAGAAGAAGAAGAAGAAGAAGAAGAAGAAAAGAAGAAGAAGAAGAAGGAAGAAGAAAGAAGAAGAAGAAGAAGGAAGAAGAAGAAGAAGAAGAAGAAGAAGAAGAAGAAGAAGAAGAAGAAGAAAAGAAGAAGAAGAAGAGAGAAGAAGAAGAAGAAGAAGAAGAAGAAGAAGAAAGAAGAAGAAGAAGAAGAAGAAGAAGAAGAAGAGAAGAAGAAGAAGAAGAAGATAGATAATGATGATGATGATGATGATGATGATGATGATGATGATGATGATGATGATGATGATGATGATGATGATGATGATGTGATATGATATGATGTACTGCTGCTGCTGCTTTTATGGTAACTATGCAGATAATATGATGAAACGATGGAGTTTTGGGGGTTGTGATGGCTGTGGTCATGTTGATAGCAGCAGCAGCAGCAGCACACAGCACCAGCAGACAGAAACAATACAATAGCAGAAGTACCAGTAAATTAGTGGACGGCCAAAATTGCACTGATACTAGCATCAGAGACAAGAACAAAAGAACTACGGGTTTGAGGTATGGCCTAGTGTTAGGCTGAGCGAATAAATAGCATTTAGTACATGAACACAGAGACACAGACAGACAGACAGACAGACATACAACGACACATAGAGAGACAGACAGAGAGACAGACAGATAATGCACATAGAAGCACACACAGACACACAGCACATACACACAAACGCACGCATAAACAAAAAAACGCACACACACACAAACACACACATGCAAACACACATACACACACGAAAACACACAAAAACACACACACACAC
>CM060312.1:75915353-75930353 GCA_030674185.1 Monoplex corrugatus | reverse complement strand
TCCGTGTGAACGTTTTCCGAAATTTCACCGAGAAATCCAAGGGTTTGTACTAGCTCTAAAGGGACATTCCCCCCCCCCCCCCCCCCCCCCCCCCCTTCTTAGAAACAGATTTCCTACAGCTTTCAGTAAGCAACTAGCTCAGCCTTTCAAACAGAGTGACGAATGTGCAGACTTGAAAGATGCAGTGCTTCGTGCAGGAACTTCGACTTTCGGTTTTTCTTTGACAAGGAAATGTTAGCACCGGTTTCAGAGAGTGTCTATTTCCTCTCTTGATTACCTCAATTAATGTCATTTCTTTCATGGTTAGATGTACTGGACTAGATTTTTTATTCACATTTATTTTTTGATGAAGTAGTCAGCCGCTCAGGCGATGGAATCAGTTGTTGAGTGTAGAGAAATGTGTTAGTCATTGAGTGTAGAGAAATGTGTTAGTCATTGAGTGTAGAGAAATATGTTACTCATTGAGTGTAGAGAAACATGTTACTCATTGAGTGTAGAGACATATGTTACTCATCGAGTGTAGAAAATATTGTTACCCATGAGTGTAGAGAAATATGTTACCCATTGAGTGCAGAGAAATGTGTTACTCATTGAGTGTAGAGAAACATGTGCCTCATTGAGAATAGAGACACATGCTACTCGTTGACTCATTGAGTGTGAGAAAACATGTTACTCTTTGTGTGCAGAGAAATATGTTGTTCATTGAGTGTAGAGAAAAATGTAAGCCATTGAGTGTAAAGAAATATGTTACTCATTGAGTGTATAGACGTATGTTGCTCATTGAGTGTAGAGACGTATGTTGCTCATCGAGTGTATAGACATATGTTGCTCATTGAGTGTAGAGAACTATGTTGGTCATTGAGTGTAGAGAACTATGTTACTCACTGAGTGTAGAGACTATGTTGCTCATTGAGTGTAGAGAAACATGTTCCTCATTGAGAATGGACATATACTACTCATTGACTCATTAAATGTTGAAACATGTTACTCATTGAGTGTAGATAACTATGTTGCTCATTGAGTGTAGATAATTAAGCTACCCATTGAGTGTAGAGAACTATGTTACTCATTGAGTGTAGATACATATGTTACTCATTGAATGTAAAGAATACATTACTCAACTAGTGTAGAGAACTATGTTACCCATTGAGTGTAGAGAACTATGTTGCTCATTGAGTGTTGAGACATATGTTACTCATGAGTGTAGATAACTACGTTACTCATCGAATGTAGAAAAAGTGTTACTCACAGAGTGTAGATAACTAATGCTAACTCATCGAGTGTAGAGACATGCTTACTCGTTGAGTGCAGAAAATATGTCACTCATATGAAGATTTGTGAAGAAATATATTACCCATTGAGTGTAAGAATATGTTACTCTTTGAGTGTAAGAAATATATTACTATATATGAGTGTTAGAGAATATGTTACTCACTGAGTGTAAAGAAATATTTACCTATTGAGTGTAGAGAAACAGGTTACTCTTACACACGGTGACGTAGGAGTCACAATCATGTGTTTATTTCTAGCGTAACTGTACAAGTTAACACAAGCATTCCTGGTGTGCTTTTTGAGACCCAGAGCACCAATGCCTCGCCACCCTTTGGACAGCCACCTCCTAAACTACCAATACGCCACCCGATACCCATCCCAATCACCAAAGGGTGGCTGTCCATGCGCCCCATTCGGACACATTGGGACCCAGCCATCATTTGCACCCAGGCATCATTCGAATCCAAGTCTCCAGTACTTTATTTACAAACCGAATGGCAAGGTAGGGGGGAGATGACAAGCCCCGGGACACAGCTACACACAACGCGTACCAGCCAGGCCACCCCACCCACCCCAGCCCAGCCCAGCCACCAAACCAAGAGAGAACGGAAAATCTCTTCTCTCACCCCCCCCGCTCTGGTCTTCATTTCTCTTTCAGGCAGCCCGCCCAGCCACCAGCTGGCATAGTGGCAGCTCCTTTTCCTTTATTACAGCAATATGTTACACTAATAATACCCGGTGGTGTAGGGGGTTCACAATAATGTGTTTATTTCCAGTGTAACTTTACGGCAAGAATATCAATACAAGCAAAGACAAACACAAGAACAGAGACTACGACAACAAGAAGAGCAACTATTACTTCTCCTCCTCCTACTCCTCCTCCTCCTACATACTACTATCCTCCTCCTACTACTACTCTCCTCCTCTACTATTACTACTACTACTACAACTACTACTACTAGTATTGGCATCCGTCTGTCTCGGGAGACAATGGAGATTGCGCCTTGGAAGTTATTCGGCGATGGAACTGCAGCGCCGTCTGTGGCTGTAGAGCCCGATCCTCGAACGGCAGGTCCTGTTGCAATTGCTGCACGTGAAGATGGTGTCGTCCGAAGGCGCTGACCCTGCTCTCTGGCGTCTGCGTGCTCTTCTTACCTCCCACTGCTCCTCTCTCCTCTGCTCGGATGTCTTGATGGCCGAATTGATGGCAAGTTTCCAGCTGCTGCGGTCTGCTGCTACCACTTCGAAGCCTGCTGGTGCAATGCCACCCGCCTTGAGGTCCCGCTTGCGCACATCTTTGTAGCGGAGTATGGGCAACAACTACTACAACTACTACTACTACTAGTACTACAACCACAACCACAATCATCACCACAACTACTGCTTTCAGTTCTACGAAACCAGCTTCGTCTTTCTACTTTGCTTTTTCCGTCGGCTTGTACAATCATCTGTGTCACAGGGGAAATGAACTGACTGTCAGCATCAAGGAAAAAAACAAGGAAACGCGACGAGAAAGGCCTTCTGTTGTCAGGTCTCCTTTGTTTCATCGACGTAGATCTTCTTTGGTCTGCTTCTGGTTTTAATAAATCCAGACATTTTATTTTGTTACCTGCATGGTGAGCAAGCTTGGTGACATTTCATTCTGGTCAGATGATTAAGCCTTGATTCCAGCACTCCGTCCACCGACATCCTGCGTTGTGAACCATGCTAGCAAAGCAAAAATTGAACTCTCAGAGTCCCTCACCTTCCTGCAGGATTCAAAGAGTTAATTCTTTTGCCCTGGTGGATAGGGTGCGGGAGTCAAAGGGTTATTTAACACGTGTACATCTGCTGTGAATATAATGGTGGACTGGCGTTGTTCCCATCCTGGTTGTCTGTTCTTGAGTTTCTGGTTCGTATCACGTTTGTTCTTGTTGACTACTCTTTTTGAACAATGCAAGCTGTAAGTTTGTGCTCCAGGGGTTTGGTCAACTTCCTGATCTGTGGCTGGTATTGCACGGTTAGTGATGATGATGATGATGATGATGATGATGATGATGATGATGATGATGATGATGATGATAATGATGATGATGATGATGACGACGATGATGATGACGATGATGATGACGATGATGATGACGATGATGATGATGATAATGATGATGATGGCAATGATATTGATATGGATGACTGTCATAATGCTATGGAGTTCCACTGTGGATTGCGACTGCGTGACGTGACTGTATTCTACGCTTAATGTCATACCATGTACTGGCATCAGCCATGCCTGAAATATACATACATCTGCAGTGTTGGTCGGAACATTCGAGCAAAGCCCTCAATGACGCATCCCTAAATGGAATGAGACTCCACCGTGTGGTCCCAGTCTTCTCAATGAGTACATAGCACAATCAGCTCATGGTAGGATCCGATTGGAACTGAAATATTCCACAGTGATTTTTTTTGACAGAATAGATGAGATTTGAACCCACAACCAGCAGGCGTTAGGCTGTTGCGTTAACCACTGCATCACAGTGAATGTGTGTGTGTGTGTGGTTGTGTGTGTGAGTGTGTGAGTGTGTGTGTGTGTGTGTGTGTGTGTGTGTGTGGTGTGTGTGGTGTGTGTGTGTGTGTGTGTGTGTGTGTGTGTGTTGTGCTTGTGTGTGTGTTTGTGTGTGTTGTATGTGTGTGTATGTGTTGTGTGTGTGTTTGTGTGTGTTGCGTGCGTGTGTGTGTGTGTGTGTGCGCACGCGAGCGCGTGTGTGTGTGTGTGTGGTGGCGTGTGTTGTGTGTGTGCGCGCTTGTGTGTGTGGTGAGTGAGTGAATGTGTGTGTGTGTGTGTGTGGCGCGTGTGTGTATGTGTGGGTGTAGTGAGTGAATGTTGTGTGTGTGTGTGTGGGGTGTGTGGTGTGTGTGTGTGTGTGTGTGTGTGTGTGTGTGTGTGTGTGTGTGTGTGTGTGTGTGTGTGTGTGTGTGTGTGTATGTGTTTATTGTTCTGATTTCATTTCGTGTCTTGATAAATATGTAAACATAACAAATCATACATCGCTTTCAGAACAACAGACCATTACCGTTTGTGCGTAATGGTGAAACACTTACAGGAAAGGTCAAGATGAGATAATGCAAGTGACAAAAAGTAAGAAACAAACATGTTTTCTTTTAATTTATTTCTGCACAAAAGGGTAAATGATAGTATGGCTTGTCTGTTGCGTTCCCCCCCCCCCCCCCCCCCCCCCGCGAACATACTAGGAGATCGGATGTTTTATTTGTCTCTTTTTTGAGAACTGGGGCACAGAGAAAACTTGACAACCACAGCAATAGGATTACGTTACGAGGGCAATTCCTTGATTTAGGTCTGTTTGCATGGAGCGTATGTCCTAGTGAACGAGAACTCAACTCCGTCGTTATCTCTGTTAGTCTATACGTCTGTTTCTCTTTTTCTTTCGCTTTTTCCTCCCTCTTCTCTCTCTTGTCTTTTCTCTTTCACTGAAGCTAGTTCTCAACCCAGCAGTTGCGCTGAAGAAGTCGGCCGGATCGCCGATGAAAGCTACGCAGTAAGTAGCCTTTTTTGCACTGAGAAACAGGTTCAGCCAGGTAGCCATAAATAAAACATTATCTCTCTCTTCAACGCAGACATGACTGCATCCCCCCCCCCCCCCCCAAAAAAAAAAGTGTTATTTTATTGTCTTTATCGTTGGAAAATAAAAATCACTCAGTCAATGAATTTATTAATCATCATCATCATCAAGTGCCCTGCCGCATGGCTTTGGCGATCATGGCCTTCCATTTGTATCTGTCCCTTGTTGCCGCAAGTACATCTTCCACCCTCTCCGTCCTCAGCCACCCTGCAAGTCCGTCAAATACCTTCTCCCCGGGTCTGCCTGGTGCTCTCTTTCCCTCTAGCTTTCCTGTTATGACCAGGTGCTCTAATTCCCCTTTCCTCATCAAATGGCTTATAAATGTCACCTGTCTTTTCCTAATCTTCCGTATGAATGATTTTCCTGTGTCTGGCTCCAATTAGTAATATATGATAATAATAATCTTATTAGCGCGTTCATATAGCTCAAACATATATGTCAGAGAATGCTCGCTGCATTTTACAAAAAAAACAACATAAACATTGTGATATTAACGCATTAATACGTTTCAACAATCGGTACATCCACACCACATCAGCGCAGCGTAAACATGACCATGTCAGTACATAATAATGCTGCACAAACATACATAAACACATGTATACACCGATTCACCAATGTAACAGAAACATGATAGAAA
The DNA here is from genome assembly GCA_030674185.1 of Monoplex corrugatus. Taxonomy (NCBI): domain Eukaryota; kingdom Metazoa; phylum Mollusca; class Gastropoda; order Littorinimorpha; family Ranellidae; genus Monoplex; species Monoplex corrugatus. The sequence goes on along the minus strand of CM060312.1, from coordinate 75,924,821 downwards.
AGAAACAGGTGATCACCACCAAATTTAAGTTGAACAATTAGAAACTTCTAGCATCGCTATCACCGTACTGAATAATAACCTTTCTTTTGATGACCATCTGTTGAAATAACGTACACCCTGCTTTGTATTCTAACCTTGTGCAGTTACTATTTGACTGTTTTCATTGTTGGTAATTTTACAACAGTGTACCTTATCATCAGTATAATCAAGGGACAAACAGTGATGTTGCTTATTAAACTCAAAATTCAAGAACAACAAATACATATACACACGCACATATGCTCTCTCTCTCTCTGTCTCTGTCTCTCCTCCCCCCCCTCTCTGTCTCTCTGTCTGTCTGTCTGTCTCTCTCTCACGCACACATACATCACACACACACACACTGGCAGACAGACAGACAGACACACACACAGACACTGACGCACACACACACACACACACACACACACACACACACACACACACACACACACACACACACACACACAAACACTTTTATCCCAATCATTTAAAAATCTACACAGATGGATCATTAATTGAGAAAAATGCAGGTTCTGCGTTTTTAATACCAGCTTTAAAATATAGAAATCTTTCCATATTGGACCCAACAAATCAATATTTACAGCTGAACTCGTTGCAATACTGATGGCTTTGAATTACTTAGTAAGCTATCCTCGGAATATATCACAAATCCTTTTCTGCGTTGATTCGAAATCAGTGCTTCAGGCTCTTGAACTAATGAAGTTAGACTCTAGATCTGAAATGGTAATAGAAATTAGCCATTTAATTCATTTCTTATCCTTAAGAGGCACTGATCTTACTTTCTGCTGGATACCATCTCATTGTTCGTTTCATCATAACGATGTGGTTGACAGGGCCGCCAAACGAGGTGCTAAGGGTTCATCAGAATCAAACAACATAAAGCTTTCTCTCTCCTTGAATGAATCTTATAACTTAGTGGATGCCTATGTTTGGAAACTGTTTCAAGATAATCAGAAAAAATACAATATTAATAGCGTGAATATTATAATCAGCAAAATAAGTAAACAGTTTACCATAAATAGATCTATGCAGTCCCTTATGTATAGATGGAAACTCGATGCATTAAAAACAAAGTACACCAGAAATATTGTCTGTCTTTGTGGACAGAAAATAACGACCAGTCATTTACTTTCTTGCATTAGTATAAAGCGACTCATTCCAGTACTTTCTACTCATACAATTTCCGACATATCTGAATCATCATTATTAACATACGGATTTTTTGTTAGCCTGTCAAAAAGTCCAATAGTTCAATATTTGTAATTCGTTCATCTTCTTGTTCATGGTTACAGTTAGCTAGTTTATTGTAAATATTTGTTGTAGTATGCTACTTCATTTGTTAAGTTTACGCTCCCCTCTGACATTTGCCTTGTCCTTGCTTCTTACTTGTTTTTCACATGGTTTTAGCCTGAATATGTTTTTGCTGCTCGAGTGGGCTATAAGTGATATGAATTTGAACTTAAATTTCATTATTTTTTTTTAACCATGACTAACTACACATAAACATCTGCATTTGTTCTTCCTGTTTCTATTCCCCTTCCCCACATCGCTTTTTTTATGTACTTAATTTTTCATTTATTCAATTGTTTATTTATTCATTTATTTATCATTATCATTGTTATTAGCATTTATTATTTTTTATTTATTTATTTACTATTTGTTTTTGTTTATTTGTCTAAAATCACTTAAGTGAATAGACATTTTAAACCAATGACCACCACACACACACACTGATACACACACCGACACACACGTACATACACTGCTTGTTCTTCTTCTTCTCCTTCTTTCTTTCTTTCTTTCTTTCTTCCTTTCTTTCTTCCTTTCTTTCTCTCTTCTTCTTCCTTTCTCTGTCTGTCTCACTGTACGTCTGTCTGTCTGTCTGTCTGTCTGTCTGCCTCTCTCTCTCTCTCTCACTGTCTCTCTCCCCGCCTGCTCTTTCTCTCGGTTGGTCTTTGCGTGAAGCATTCAAAATATGGGAAATTGCAACGACGACGACGACGACAACAACAACAACAACAAATCAAATAACCAAAACAAGCAACCCTCAATCTATTTTCAGAAAATAATGTGATATTGCTACAACAACAACAACAACAACAACAACAACAAAAACAACAACAACAAATAAACAATCAAAACGAAAAAAAACTCAATTTCTCTTCAGAAAAATAATGCGATATTGCTACAACAACAACAGCAACAACAACAAAACAAACGATCACAACAACCCCCCTCAATTTATTTTTAAAAAATAATGCGATATTGCTACAACAACAACAACAGCAACAACAACAGCATCAACAACAACAAAACAAACGATCACAACAACCCCCCTCAATTTATTTTCAAAAAATAATGCAATATTGCTACAACAACAAAACAAACGATCAAAACAAACGATCAAAAACAAAAACTCCTCAATCTCTTTTCAGAAAATAATGTGATATTGCTGCAACAATGACAGAAAAGAAAATCCAAGCAAGCAATTGAAACAAAAAAACCCTGAATTTATTTTCAGAAAATAATGTGATATTCTTACAACAATGACAGCAACAACAACAACAAACATACACACAAATAAACAAACAAACGAACAAACAAACACACAAACAAACAAGCAAACAAACAAACTAACTAAACCAACCAGCCAACCAACCAACCAACCAACCAACCAACCAACCAACCAACCAACCAACCAAACAAACAAACAAACAAACAAACAAACAAACGAACAAACACACACACAATCAATCAAAACAAAAAATCCTCAATACATTTTCAGGAAATAATATGATATTGCTACAACAACAGCAACAACAACAACAACAAAAAACAAACACTCAAAACAAAAAACTTAAGTTTTATTTTAGAAAATAATGTGATATTGTTTCACTTCTTGTTTTTCATTTTGCCCTTCTGACTTCAAAATACTAAAGTCGAGTGACAGTGATGTATCTTCCTGGTCTGAAAATCAATGTTTCCAATTCTGGAACTTTTCAGTTTTTTAGATAAGTCGTCCACAAAGACCTAGAAGTACAGCGTCGCAGCTAATACTACTCTTCCACGTGTCTGTCATTTCTTTTCTGGTGAAAGACTTTGACGGACTTTAAATGAAATGTCAGGTTTAATCTGTGCGGGTTCCATTTCTTTCTGTCTTTTCAGTTTTTTTTCAGTCCTTGTCGTGCTCAAGTTGGGATTGGGGATCTCTCTGGTAAAATTGATTACGGTGAGAAGGGCTGGTTACTGATGTTTTTTTGATTAAATTCTGGAACATTACAAATGTTGGGTTAAATTTTAAAGCCTTTTTTGTTTTCTTAGATCTTCCGTCTCTATTCAGAATGATGTGGAAAAAAGGGGGAAATACATGTAGAAAGCGCTACAGCAGTTTACACTCATCTGTTACACCTCTCTCTCTCTTCTAGAAAATGGTATTGAGCTGCTTGAAATGAAACGTCAGCTTCTGTGTGCTTTATGTGATTTCTTGGTTGACTTCAGTGGGGAGGTAACTTACCAGTATACTCCTGTATGCATAAGCTAATTTACCATTCTCTGTCTCTGTCTGTCTGTCTGTCTGTCTCTGTCTCTCTGTCTGTGTCTCTCTCTTCTCTCTCTCTCTCGCTCTCTCTCTCTCTGTCTCTGTCTGTCTCTGCCCTGTCTGTCTGTCTGTACTCTATCTCTGTCTCTCTTTCTCTCTCTCTCTCTCTCTCTCTCTGTCTCTGTTTGTCTGTCTGTCTGTCTATCTCTGTCTGTCTGGTCTGTCTGTCTTGAGTTTTGCTTGAAGCATTTAAAATTATCGATGTTTTAAAGCACATTTTGTTTGTTTTTAGTTGCTAATCTTGTTCTCAAATGCAATTAGTTGTTTCTTTTGTACGCATTTTAAACACCACGTGAGTAAGGGCTTATGGCCTTTTTGAATACAATATCTGGTCTGAAAAGATACAACAATGACAGCAACAACAACAAAAAACAAACAATCAAAACAAAACAAATGTCAGTTTCATTTCAGAAAATAATGTGATATTGTTTCATCTTCTTGTTTTTCAATTTGCGCTTCTGACTTCAAAATACTAAAGTCGAGTGACAGTGATGTATCTTCCTGGTCTGAAAATCAATGTTTCCAATTCTGGAACTTTTCGGTTTTTTGGTAAGTCGTCTACAAAGACCTTGAAGTACAGCGTTGCAGCTAATACTACTCTTCCACGTGTCTGTCATTTTCTTTTCTTCTGGTGAAAGACTTTGACGGACTTTAAATGAAATGTCAGGTTTAATCTGTGCGGGTTTCATTTCTGTTTTCTTTTCTTTTTCTTTCAGTCGCGGTCGTGCTCAACTTGGGATTGGGGATCTCTCCGGTAAAACTGATTATGGTAGAAAGAGTGGTTACTGATGTCTCTTGATTAAATTCTGGACCACTACAGATGCTGGGTTAGATTTTTTAAAGCAGTTTTCTTATACCTACAGCTCTGTTCAAAATAGTCTGAAAACAAAACAGGAAATAATGAAGAAAGACAGCACAGAATGAAAGTTGTAAAACAGTCAATGTGATGGTAGGCGTAGAGGTATATTTCCCACTATCTATTCCAAAAGTACATATTCGATTCTCTCTGCAGAGGGAGTTGAAGGGGAAAAGATATGCTTGCGGCTTCCAGTCAACCCAGCAGTGATGGATACCTGACCTTGTTCAGAGTCGGGGAAGGATAAACCAGAGAAGGGCATTACCAACATTTATGCTGTCCCCGGGAAATTGAGCTCTGCCTCCTCATTTGTTTTTACAACTTATGACAGTTTATTATACCTTGTGAATATACTAGAAACAGAAAGCAAAGGTAAGGGGTTGGAACTAAACAGCAGGAAGACTGATGTCATGGTGATCAGTAAAAAGCATGAAATCCCCTCATGCAAAATAACAGCAAATGGCACAACCTTGACACAGGTTAATAAGTTCAAATACCTGGGAACGGTCATTTCATCAGACGGCAGATGCACATCGGAAATAGCTGGCAGAATCGGCCAAGCCAAAACAGCATTCAAGAAGATAACAAGCATTCTTACCAACAAATGCCTATCAATTAACATCAGAAAGAGAGTCCTTGAATGTTATATAGAACCAATACTGTTGTACGGATGCGAGGCGTGGACAGTCAGCAAGCAAAGCCAGAGCAGGATCGAGGCAGCTGAGATGTGGTTTCTCAGAAGAATGTTGAGAGTACCATGGACAGCAAAGAAAGCAAACGAGACAGTCTTGATGGAGGCAGACACAAGTAGATCACTCATAAGGAAGATTATGAAAAGACAAGCAACATTTATAGGCCATTTTATGAGGAAGGGGGATTCAGAGCACCTGGTCACAACGGGAAAGCTGGAGGGAAAGAGAGCACCAGGTAGACTCAGGGAGAGAATGCTGGACGGACTTGCAGAGTGGCTGAGGAGAGGAGGGTGGGGCAGATGGGGCAACGAGAGATAGAGACAGATGGAAGTCCATGGTCGCCAATGCCATGCGGCAGGGCACCTGATGATGATGATGATGATGATGATGATGATGATGATGATGATGATGATGATGATGATGATGACAGTTTATAGGACACCTTTTAGATTTGTCCTTCTGTTGATGGGGATGGTTGGGTCTACAGCATTGATGTTTCGGTTTCTACCATTGACGTTGGTGATGCTGCTGTTGGTGTTGATTTTCTTGCAGTTGGTAGTGGTGATGGCGGTGTTTGTAAGCGTCGTTTTGCTTTATATGTGAATGCTATTTGTATCAGGCTATAAATGCACAGAACAGTATCGTTGTCTTCAACAAAGAAGGAAAGAAACAAACAAGCAAGCAAACAAGGAAACAAACAAAAACAAACAAACAAACAAACAAACAAACACACAAACAAACAAGCAAACAAACACGAAACAATATATATGTTTTAGATAAAAGAAATTTAAACTCTTATATTCGATCCGGTGTAATGTTATGATATTTCCCCATTTCTCTTACAAGCTGGCATGCAGTGATTAGTAAACTTTCTTTAAAATAGTATTGAAACAAAGAATATCAGAACGTTTTTACACTCTAATTTCATATTACGTTCACGTTTTTAGACTGTTTAAGTTCAGTGACAGTGGCTTGACAGTGATCCATGCCTGTGACCTGCTATTTCAAGTTTTACACAAGAAGCAGTTCATACGAACTGCAAAACAATACGTAATTCGGGAGGGGGTGAAGATGGAGGTGAGGGTGGGTGGGTGGGTGGGTGGGTGGTAAACACAGACATAGCTGCTGCAGCAGTTTACACTCATCTGTTACGCTTCTGTCTCTCTTCTGGAAAATGGTATTGAGTTGCTTGAAATGAAACGTCAGCTTCTGTGTGCTTGATGTAGTTTTTCTAGGTTGGCCTGAGTGGTGATGTAACGTACCGTTGGAGTTTGTGACAGTCTTGTCCTGTATGTATAAGCTAATCTCCCATTCTCTGTCTCTCTGTCTCTCTCTGTGTCTCTCTGTGTCTGTGTCAGTCTCTGTCTCTGTCTTTTTTTCTGCCTGTCTGTATCTCTGTGTGTCTCTGTGTCTGTCTGTCTGTCTGTTTGTTTGTCTGTCTGTCTGTCTGTCTGCCTCTCTCTCTTTCTCTCTCTCTCTCCCTCTCTCTCTCACTCTCTGTCTGTCTGTCTATCATGGACTAACTGTAAGAAAGGTCCAATGAGACTTTGAGCACTAAAGAGATTTAATCTCTCTCTCCCTCTCTCTCTCTCTCTCTCTCTCTCACTCTCTGTCTGTCTGTCTGTCTGTCATGGACTAGCTGTAAGAAAGGTCCAGTGAGACCTTGAACACTAAAGAGATCTAATCTCTCTCGCTCTCTATCTCTCTCTCTCTCACACACACACACTCTCTCACTCTGCCTCTCTCTGTCTCTGTCTGTCTCTCTGTCTATCTGATGTAGCTGTCTCTCTTTCTCTCTCTCTTTCTCATTTAAGACAGTTCAGTTTAAATCCGAGCAGTTCTGTTTTAATTCAGTCCAGTTGCATACTCTGGCTAGGAACCAGTTAGGGAGCACAGAAAAAAACCCCACAACAATGTTGACAGTTATGATAGGATTCGAACCTTCGACCTCCCAACCGTTATTTTTTCCCTCTACCCACCGCATCACAGTGACAAGTTGATGTGTGATGGTCCCGACAGATACAGGGTAAAAGAAAAGAATGACAGAATGGTTCAGACATTCGCCTTGCCAATCACTAAACTTAAACGATGGTGGGGGATGTTCTACTATGGAGACCGAGTCACGGCAAACAAAGACCAGGGCGTCCGAAGAAGACTTTCATCGACCAACTGATCGATGATGCGGGCTGTCAGTATGATGAACTACCTACTGCAATGTCTGACAGAGAAGAATGGAAGAAACGTGTCATGGATAGCCGAGCAAGCTCGACATGATGATGATGATGTGATGAAACTTAAGATTCCAGAGTTCGTTCCCTGTTGAGGCCTTGACTTTTTCCTTAGTTCAACCGAAAAATCAAAGTGAATGTCTGTCCTTCGGAAGGGGATGAAAAAAACAACAAACAAACAAACAAACAAACAAACAAACAAACAAACAAACAAACAAACAAAATGAGTCGGATCCGTGTGCCCTCTGGTCTGCACACGCTAAAGATCCCACAGCACTTGAAAATCATGAAGAGCAGGATATTGCCCGGCTGCTCTGATATACAACATAGGAGAGATGGGCTGATTTCCCTGGTCCCTCCCCTTGAAAACCAATTAGCCTGCTTGTCTTTCTGAAGTCTAGGTTAAAAGAAAAAAGGAGTGCTGCACTGAGACGCGCCTCTGAAAGGGGAGAGCAGCCCGAGCATCACATGGTAATTTCTTTCTTTCTTTTATTGTTGTTTAAAGCCCAGCCGACTGCGCAGAGCCATATCAGGGCTATAACCAGCTTCAAAACACACAAAACTTAACAGGAAAAAAAAAAAAAAGAAATTAAAGTACACATATCAATGCATTCGAGCAATACTTTGATTAAGGACATGCCCCCGGCGTAGGACCATTCCGTCAGATTTATCGCACGGGGGAGATTTAAAAAAACACACCTGAATTACAAATATAAGCATACATAAGGACACCAAAACATATACAAAAACAGGCATAAATTACCTGAAATTGCTTCCGCATATGTCACCTTAAAGCCAAAAATGCACTTAATGCATGTAACCAATTATCAAATCGAAGAAAAAGTACGTAAAACTTTATATCGAAAAAATACAGGTGAATAGGACCATTAAGACAGAAAATAAGTAGAAATGACAGAAAGCAAGGCAACAAGGCAGAAACAAAGAGAGTGACAGAAAAGAGGACATTTCTAGTACAGAATTTCCAGAAGGTGGGGATAATCCCACATGGTAGATCACAATGACAAAAGAGTGTTCTGAGCTTACGTTTTTTGTGCTTTGTATCTGCTTCTATGCTAGCTGAATGGGTAGCGCAAACTATGTTAGATTTGAGAAGTTCCACAACATAGGAGATAATTCCTACGTGACTCTCAAGAGTTATGTCCTTTGGTTGATATTATAACATTTCTCCCTGCTTCCCTCTTATTTCTTTGGTAAAAAGAAATGAAAATGAACATGGATATTTAAGCGTCCTTACCAAATTCTCCAATATACAAAATCATGGAAAACAAAAAAACAAAACAAACGAACAAACATACAAACAAACGAACGAAAAAACAAAAAGAAACAAACGAACACACAAACCACAAACCACAAACGAACACACAAACCACAAACAAACAAACAAAAGAAACACACACACCGTAATTAAAGAAATCAAGAATGAGAGAAGGCAAGCAAGGAAATCGAAGTTCCTGCATAAAACATTGCGCCCTGCAGGGTTATACATATGTCACTCTGTTTGAAACGTCGAGTTCTTGGCACAAAGCCTGTGGAGATCCTTTCTTAAAGAAGGAAAATGGCCAGCTGAGCCAACACAAACCCTTGGATTTGTCAGTGAAACTCACACTGACAAGTTCACTCATTGTGGTACGAAGTCTGTAAGAACGCTTGTTCTTCTTGTCGATTTCTGCTCGAAGAGGATGCTTGCACAAACACACACACACGATTTCACACACACACACACACACACACACACACACACACACACACACACACACACACACACACACACACACACACACACAACACACACACACACACACACACACACACACACACACACACACATGGACAGACAGGCAGATAGACACGCACGCACGCACGTACGCACGTACGCACGCATGCACGCACTCATACACAATCAACACTCTGTAATACTGACCATCTCTCTCTGTCTGTCTGTCTGTCTCTCTCTCTTTCTCTCTCTCTCTCTGTCCCTCCTCCCTCTCTCTCTCTTTCTGTCTTTCTCACATACACACATGCATACATACA
>CM060312.1:75902853-75905353 GCA_030674185.1 Monoplex corrugatus | reverse complement strand
TGCACATCACATTTCCTCCAGTTGATACATGTACCCAGTTATCAATGAAAAAATCTTTAACTGAAATAAATCTGAACTCAGGGCTTTGACATTCCAAAGAAAAGTAAGCACATGTCCACATCACAGACCACTTCCACTCACAAAAACCCAGTCTGCCCAAGGGATATGTAAATTCAACTCAAACTTCTGCAGGCAAATGACAACAAGATTGAAGCTGACATTTTCATTTTGAGACAAAAAAGACCATCCGTCAGAAGAGAAATAAGAAATGTAAAAGGTCGGTTTAGTTTGCTGAACTGTGTTTTAATGTCTCTGTGGGTGATGTACATTTACTTTTTTTTAAAAATATTGTTTGATAGATAACGTTGATTTGTAGGACAGGAAAAATCAATCACTGGCAGTTAAGCAGTATTCCTAAACAAAACACAAATTGAGGGAAAATAACGAAACCATCCCATGTTGTTCTGTGACTGTTTTGATGACCTTTGTTAATATATGCTTACATAGATCTCAGTATGAATAGCACATAATCGTACTCAATCAAAAAGAATGAACTGTGAATTTATTGCCAGTAGCTGTATGATATGTGAGATTTTGATATATCAGTATGGACATTTTATGGGTTATCATCGTTCATGTTATTGGTTTTTTAGTTTGCAAAGAAGTTCTTTTCTTTCCAAAGACACATTTACAAATGCAAATGCTCAAGTTTGATAGATGTGAAAGACTCTAACCTGTTGTACATCCATATACATATCATCAAATACATATTAAAAGAATTATTTAAATCAACTCAACACCCAAGAGCATTCCTTAAAATAGTGAAAGCTATTCACACATTCTGTTATTTTCATTTTAACACACTACACACATACTCCCATCCACTCATCCATCTCTCCCTTACACACACACACACACACACACACACACACACACACACACACATACACGCACACTCACACACACATACATGTACAACACACACACACACACACACACACACACACACACACACACACACACACACATGTACCGTTTCTCTTCAGACAGACATAAACATCTATTTCTACATTGTACTACGCTCTCTTTTCCCAATACCACAATTGCACGCCTCTACACTAACAGCATGGAACAAATTAACTAAAAAACCTGAAATAAAGATACAAAAACTGATAACAAATCTGTAACCGGTAAAGGAGTATGTATGCACGCACACACGCACGCACACACACACACACACACAACACACACACACACAACACACACCACACACACACACACACAAACACACACACACACACACACACACACACACACACACACACACACACACACACACACACACGCATTCGCACACGCACACACAAACACACACACACACACACACACACACACACACACACACACATATATACATATAGATGTAGATACATACATACATACATACATGCACACATACATACATACACACATACATACATACATACATACATACATATATACACATATACATACATACATACATACATACATACATGCATACATGCATACATACATACATACATACATACATACATACATACATACATACATACATACATACATACATACATACATACATACATGGATACACAGATATATTGGATAGATAGATAGGTATGCTTCAATATCATTGTTCGTTATATTTTCGTCACAGGATACTACTACGAGAACTGCTACTACTACTTCTTTTTCTTCTTGGAGTCCTTGTTCTTGTTTGTCTTGTTCTTCTTCTTATTGTTCTTCTTCTCCTTGTTGTTGATGGTGGTGGTGGTGGTGGTGGTGGTGTTTTGTAACGTGACTCTTACAAACGTTCTGAGGGATCGGATAATCTGAGATATGTCCCCTTTGAAGCGAACACAGAAATACCAACCTCCAACAACTAAACAGTCCCCTTTGAAGCGAACACAGAAATACCAGCCTCGAACAACTAAACAGTCCACTTTGAAGCGAACACAGAAATACCAACCTCCAACAACTAAACAGTCCACTTTGAAGTGGACACAGTAATACCAACCTCCAACAGCGAAACAGTCCCCTTTGAAGTGAACACAGAAATACCAGCCTCCAACAGCTAAACAGTCTCCTTTGAAGCGAACACAGAGATACCAGCCTCCAACAACTAAACAGTCTCCTTTGAAGTGAACACAGAAATACCAACCTCCAACATCTAAACAGTCCACTTTGAAGTGAACACAGAAATACCAACCTCCAACAACTGAAAAAAGTCCCCTTTGAAGTGAACACAGAAATACCAGCCTCCATCAACTAAACAGTCTCTTTTGAAGTGAACACAGAAATACCAGCCTCCAACAACTAAACTGTCTACCCCCCCCCCCCCCCCTATTTGGATGTATGTTCATCGGAAAGAAAGGAACGCTTGCCTTGGATTAGCTTCCTACTATAGTCATTTGCCTAATTATCCTGAGTAGCTTGTCCCAGCAGTATTGACACAGCCAGG
>CM060312.1:75895353-75897853 GCA_030674185.1 Monoplex corrugatus | reverse complement strand
TCCAGGAATTGATTGATCACATCATAACTTTTTGACTAGCCGCCAGTATGAAGAGCCAGCCGTAAGCTGACTTCAGTTCTCTGAAACTGGTTCTCTATAACACAACAGGCGTCAGACAGAATGTTTGCTGTTACATTCTGTCTTTTCAATTTCAAAATTCAAAATCTTCATTGTACGAAGATTTTGTCAAGACTGTTGGTTTGATCAATTAGAAATAAGCCTAATTAAAAACTGATCTCATGAAATATCGACCAGTTTTGTGTCTCGTGATCACTGTCAACAAAACCAACCATGGATAAAATAAAAATAGAACATTTTATGTAACTAGGGACAGTCATTCTCAAAGTTAACTTTGTTTTCATTTTCCGTTTTCATACAATATCAAAATTTGGGGTTTAACGTGTTTCATTAGATCAGGTATGTTTGAGAAACTAAAAAGGACATGAAGGTGGTTATGTGAGTCATCACATCAGCAGCATGTGCTCTGCAACATAGCGTTGGCGATCTTGGCCCTTCATACGCAACTGTCTTTTGTCGCTGCAAATACATCTCCCACCCTTACTGTCTTCATCCACTCCGCAAATCCGTCCAATTTTATCCCTGGGTCTACCTGGTACTCTTTTTCTTTCCAGCTTTCCTGTTGTTACTAGATGGGTTATGGTGAATATCTGCATTAACTTGCATTGTTGTCTTTCTTTGAAAATGATATTAAAAATAAACAGATAAAATAATAAAAAGACAACAGAAAGGGAAAAAAGTCAAAGTCTATGAATTTCTAATTCCATTCCTCATATCACACATCATGTAAAACATGAGTCTGAACTATAGATAGAAATGATATTTATGGGGATGGTAGTATTGAAGTCTATATTTGTTTTGTCGTTGTTATTTGTAGTCGGTGCTGTTGTTATATTGTCATTGATGATTTGGTGTTGTTGATTATATAACATAGCTGTTGTCATTTTTCCATTTTCTAATCCATGATGCCTGTCAATTAACATCAGGAAGAGAGTTCTTGAATGTTATATAGAACCAATACTGTTGTACGGATGCGAGGCGTGGACAGTCAACAAACAAAGCCAGAACAATATTGAGGCAGCCGAGATGTGGTTTCTAGAAGAATGTTAGGGTTCATGGACAGCAAAGAAAACAAACGAGACAGTCTTGATGGAGGCAGACACAAGTAGATCACTCATAAGGACGATTAGGAAAAGACAAGGCAACATTTATGGCCATTTTATGAGGAAGGGGGATTTGGAGCACCTGATCACAACGGGAAAGCTGGAGGGAAAGAGAGCACCAGGTAGACCCAGGGAGAAAATGCTGGACGGACTTGCAGAGTGGCTGGGGATGAGGAGGTGGGGGAGATGCTAGGGGCAACAGACGATGAGACAGATGGAAGTCCATGATCGCCAACGCCATGCGGCAGGGCACCTGTGATGATGATGTCATTTTTCCATACAGTTACACAATGACAAACAATCCTATCACGGTGACTTTGTGTGCCACACGTGCATTTTAACAGTTCTCGTAGAGAGAGTATAATTCTGGAATGGATACAACAACAGAGGATGAAGAGGATTACAACTGCAAGGGTGGGTGTGATGGGTTAGGTTTGGACACAAGCTGTGCAGAGGGGTGAGGAGTTTGGAAGATTGTAAAGAGAAATGGAAAGAGAAAGGGAGAAAAAGAGAGAGAGACAGAGAGAGACAGAGAGAGCAGAGGAAGAAGAGAGAGAGAGAAGAGAGAGAGAGAGAAAAGATAGACAGAGACAGACAAACAGACAGACAGAGATTGAGAAAGATTGAGATTGAGAGAGAGAAAGAGAGAGAGAGAGAGGGAGAGAGAGAGAGAGAACAGGACAGACGACAAACAGACAGAACAGAGATACGAAATCTTAGGTCACTCTATCATGGATTAAAAAGATGGGAAGAGACAAAGGGAGAGAAATCCATGGTTTAAAGGAAAAAAGACAGCTAGAAACAGCAGGACACAGCTAACTTTGATCAAACTTTTGATTAACTAGCTACGGATGCGGATAAAATGTGGAAATGCTTCAGCTCCCAAATCAGTGGATGTTTTTGAGGAACCCAGGAAGTTTTGACCTGTATCAACACCGCCTGGCCTCTGAAGGCCGTTGCTTTGACTGACTAACACTAATACTCGTAATAATTATGATGGCAGAGCCACTTAACAAACCACGCATTTCGTAGAACATTATATTCGTTTCATGTAATTCTGGCTTTGGTCAGTTTTATTTTCTCGAGGTGGCGTTTCTCTCTCTCTCTCTCTCTCTCTCTCTCTCTCTCTCTCTCTCTCTCTCTCTCTTCTCTCTCTCTCTCTCTCTCTCTCTCTCTCTCTCTCTGAGAGTGAGTGTGTGAGTGAGTGTATTTCATCAGACGGCAGATGCACATCGGAAATAGCTGGCAGAATTGGCCAAGCCAAACCAGCATTCAAGAAGATGAAAGCATTCTTACCAACAAATGCCTATCAATTAACA
>CM060312.1:75887853-75890353 GCA_030674185.1 Monoplex corrugatus | reverse complement strand
ACTGCATATACATGTAATAACAAGCACAGCCTTAATCCCTCAGATACTCAAACTGCTTGCTGTCGATATTCACACACTCCTCTAATCGAGAGCGGAATTAAGCATTATAATAATGATGTGATACTTACTGTATACCTACTTTTGCACCCCCCTGACAGGACCCCCTCCCCCCAGTATTTAAATTTGTATTCAGGTGTGTTTTTTAAAATCCCCTGTGCTATAAACTAGACGGATTAGTCAACACCAGGGACATTTCATTAGATTATGTGCGCAAATGCATTGATTTGTGTACTTAATTTTCTTTCCCCATGTTTCCTGTTAAAGTGTTTTGTGTTTTGAAAACGGTTATAGAGCTGATATGGCTTTACACAGTCGGCTGGGCTTGACACAAAAATAACATTAACAGCTCGTACATGAAGATCAGTATGTTTTCTGTCACTGTCCTTGTTTTTTTTCCCCTTCCTAATGGAAACTACACGCTATTTATTAAGGACCTAAAAGCTACGGTCTGATCTGTGGACGAGACGCTATAAATACAAATTATGGTTGAACAGGGGACAGACTGGGCTTTACAGGAGATAAGGTACGAGAAGAGAGTCCAAGATGAGAAAAGAATGTGAAATCTGGGAACACTGTACAGTAGATGATTTGGAATAAGATATACGTGTGTTCACGATTCTGTAAGAATGGGGTCAGGCTGTTTTTCTTTTCCTGTTTCTGTTGTGAAACAACGATACCAGACGTTTTCTTCTAATCATTTTTTTTTAGTATACAATCAATGTTCGTAGCTTGTGTTTTACTCTAATAACTGTCCTGATATTTTTAGTGATAGAAGATTGCTTCATTGATACTGTTATCCAAACTTTAAAATATTCATTGCATTTGATTTTATTCTTCCATTATTTATTTTTTTAAGTCGTCTCAATGTTCATTGACAATGTAACCAAAACCAACTACCCCAAACAAACAAACAAACAAACAAGCAAACAAACAAACAAACAAACAAACAAACAAACAAACAATCAAGAGAGAGAGCGAGACAGAGAGAGAAAGAGAGAGAGAGAGAGAGAGAGAGAGAGAGAGAGAGAGAGAGAGAGAGAGAGAGAGAGAGAGGAGAGAGAGAGAGAGAGAGAGAGAGAGGAAACGGAACGAAATCGAATAAAAAACAAAACCAAACAAAACAAAAGAAAATTATTTTGAATAACGACTATCAATACTCGACTAGGAAATACACAGAGAATGTAATCTTGAATTAAAAAACAACAGACGATACAATTTAGCAATAAGGAGGGGAAGGAGGAACTGGGATAGGGAATATATAGCATGAACAAAGAATTATAAACTGCACACACATACACAAACACACACACACACACACACACACACACACACACACACACACACACACACACACACACACACACACACACGCACAACACACACACACACACACACACACACACACACACAACACACACACACACACACACACACACACACAACACACACACACACACACATACAAACACACACACACACACACACACACACACACACACACACACACACACACACACACACACACACAATACAAAATTCGACTATAAAACAAAACAAAGCAAAACAAAACTACTTTAAATAATGACCAGAACAACTCAATAAACATATAAAAAAATACGTAATCTGAATGATATAACGTAAAGACAAAATATTCTAGGAATAAGGAAGGTGAGATGGGGAAGAGAAAATAAAATAAATTTTGAACAAACAATCAAAAGCGAAATGGGCAAACAAAGAAGCAAAGAAACAAACGAACTAAAACTTCAACAGAACAGTAATCTGAATGAGAAAACATACAGACAAAATAATTTAGGAATAAGGAAGGGGGGGGTGGGGAAGAGAAATGAAAATTAATTTTGAACAAACAATCAAAAGCGAAATGGGCAAACAAAGAAGCAAAGAAACAAACGAACTAAGACTTCAATAGGAAATCAAACGACAAGAAAACATAAATACGTATTTCTTTGAGCGTTAGGCAATATGTGTCGCGTGAAAAAAAATAACAATATCTTCCGCCCATGGCTATAGCAGACATTCAGATGTCTGATCACGTCCGTCTACAAACTCTTCGTGTTTCCTAGATATCTTCAGCACCAATCTTCACTATCATTCTGTCTCTTTATGTGTCATTCTCTGTGGTTGGCTAGCAGACTGATGGTTTCATATGACTATGTGTCTATCACATAATCTCGGTAACTCTCCCCTGCCCCTCTCTATCTGCCTCTGTGTCTCTCTGTGTCTCTATGTCTGTGTCTCTTTGTCTCTGTGTCTGTCTCTGTCTCTGTCTGTCTCTCTCTCTCTCTCTCTCTCTCTCTCTGTGTGTGTGTGTGTGTGTGTGTGTGTGTGTGTGTGTGTGTGTGTGTGTGTGTGTGTGTGTGTGTGTGTGTGTGTCTCTCTCTCTCCCTCTGTCTTTGCCTCTTTCTGTTTCTCTGTTAAAATA
>CM060312.1:75865353-75872853 GCA_030674185.1 Monoplex corrugatus | reverse complement strand
ATCGGAGGCAGAGCGGAGGGTACATGAGGGAACATAGATCTCAAGTACATACTGCTCTATTACTACTACTACTACTACTACTACTACTACTATTACTACTACACACTACTACTACTACTACTACTACTACTACTACTACTACTACTACTACTACTACTACTATAATTACTACTATTACTATTAATGTTAATGCTGCTGCTACTACTACCACCATCACCAACGCAATTATTACTACTACTACTGCTGCTGCTGCTGTTGCTGCTACTACTACTATTACACATACATGTATTAATGATACTACTAATACCCCTGTATGATTACTACCACCACTACTAACTACTACTACTACTAATTAATGATGCAACCAATACTCCACTATTACAACAACAAGAACAACAACTGCTACTACCATTACATATACTAATGATACTGGTAATACTGCTCTATTACTACTACTACTACTACTACTACTACTACTACTACTACTACTCACTACTACTGCTACTAGCACAAGTGATGTTAACTGTATTTACAGAGCCTCATCTCCTTAGTGCCCTAGGCGATTCACTAAAGCTTAAATAACAAAAGCAGACATGGTCAGAGCAATATGATATGTCAACTATACCACCATGATCAAAGGAACGAACCACATTACATAACCCCTCACCCATAAGCACTCTCTTGCTACGAGCGTCGGGATTTCCCAATCATGTCTCAACAACGCCTGTTTACGAGCGTCGGAGAAATCCGACTTGATTTTTGAAAATTCGCAGGGCTTTCAGTATTTCTGGTAATTGAAACTAATAGCCAGAAATAGATTCTTTGGTCATTCCTAGCCTCGTTTCAGGCCATGAGGTCACTGTACTACGCAGTTGGTGTGTGGACAGTGCAAAATTCACGACCAGCTACCTCCGCAGCAAAGCAGACGACGGAAAAGCAAATGGCTGAACAATACTCAACAACTTGGCGCTGTTCAACACGATCTCTTCCTTCAGTACATGTGGATGTGTGCACGTTGGATTTTATGAAATTTCATTCAAAATGTGACTGTAGAAACTGATGTATTGACCTGACTGTATTTTGTAAGAGCTTGTTCACCTGAAATGTCTCAATTTTACTTCTACCATTACTCAGCAACCGTGAGGGTTAGACAATTGAAATTTCAGCATTTTGTACACCAGTTTTTTAGTATATTACCTGCCAAATTTCAAAACTCCGTGTTTTCATTTGTTTGTATAAGAATTTTTCTCATGACCTATACAAATGGTGCGTATCTGGGGAACGCCAAGGGGCATAATCGTACGTAGCGAGTACTAATGGTGGCTGCAGCAGCAGGCACTACAACAACACTCCTCCATTTGCTCTGGTCTTGACGTTTCTGTGCTACTTCGTGAACCTTCAAACCTCTGATGTTGATAATGTTGTTCATTTGGGAGGTGTATGGTCTGCCTGGATTTCTTCTGGCCTCAACTTTTCCTTCAAAAAAAAAATGTTATCATTAAGTTTGTGGTGGTGCTGTGGGTTGCGGTTGTCAATGTATATCAACTGTCATTTGTTGATTTCTGCCAGAAGTCGGCGTTGGCTATGAGTTCATACAAAGTGCTTTTTATTTGTAACCTCCCACCACGAAATCAGTCTTAATTAGCATTCTGGGCATCTTGAGATATACATATCACTGGTAAGTGTACATTCTGCTGATTATTTTGGTACTTGAATAAAGCTTGTACTCCAAAAAATGTAGAAGTTATGTATGTTTAAAGTCATTAAGTTGTATGACGGCCATTTTGAGAAATCAGCCTCTAAAGTTTTTGTGTGCTCTCCTACAAATTTTCCTTAAATTTCTTTATTTGGTGGCTTTGACCCAGTTTGTTTCTAATTTTCGCTGTC
This sequence comes from Monoplex corrugatus, assembly GCA_030674185.1. Classification (NCBI taxonomy): domain Eukaryota; kingdom Metazoa; phylum Mollusca; class Gastropoda; order Littorinimorpha; family Ranellidae; genus Monoplex; species Monoplex corrugatus. The sequence continues at coordinate 75,870,966 of CM060312.1, read as the reverse complement.
ATTATCTGAAAGGTGCACCAAAGAGCTTTCCATCAGTATATTACATGTGCGGGTTCTGTTCAGATTACGGTTCATAATAAGAGACAAAAATAGGTACTTTTGGTAAGAAATTGCGTTCTTTCTGCTGCGATCAGTGCATTAAAATACCATTTTAAATTGATTAATAATATTATTTCAAGAAAAAAAATTCTGTGCGGGATTGATTTTAGTCTACAGAAATCAATTCTGAGAAAAAGTCAAAACACTCCAGATAGACCCTCAGTCACCTTTTCAGCTCCTAGTGCTGTTCGACTGACTCCGAGTTAAGGCTGATTTCGTGGTGGGAGGTCACATTTATTCATGTATTTTTTATCGGTCCATTTGACTCTAAGAAGCCACCGGTAAGACCACATCTGTGCTGTTTTGATCCTCTTTTCAATTGCTCTTCTGCGTGTCCAGACTTCAAAGCCATATAGCATTACTGACCAAATCAAACATTTTAGTATTTTGATCATAAGGTAATAACACATACGCTTGTAAACTGCAACAGCGAAAATACACAACAACAAAACAGATCACAGATACCGACACGCACTTACACACACACACACACACACACACACACACACACACACACACACACACACACACACACACAACCACACACACACACACACACACACACACACACACACACACACACACACACACAAACACAGACACAGACACACACAGACACACAACCACGCACATGCACGCACACACGCGCGAGCGCGCGCGCGCACATACACACACACGCACACACAACATACACACACATTCATGTGCGCGCACAGACGCGCGCACACACACACACACACACACACACACACACATCACAAAACTTACATTTCCCCGTTTAATATCTAATTGTTTCTCCATTAATCAAAAAGAAAAAAAAAACACTACTGTTTCTAAATCCGGACAGAACAAAATAACCAAATCAATGACCAACAGAACATTTCCAGACACGGAACATAAGATAATCAAGACTTGAGATAACACAACGTTCCCAACATTCCTCATCCATCATGACGTCTACGTCTACAGACTCGTCCCCAATCAAGGTTTGCCGTAACAGGAATCAGAAAAAAAAACACGAAAAAAAGAATAAGAACGCGTATTTAATACAACTGACCCGTGGTGTTCCACAAGGATCTGTCCTTGGCCCTGTTCTTTTCACTCTTTACACCTCCCCCCTGTCCACCATCATCAACTCCCACTCTATAAAACACCACTTCTATGCTGATGACACCCAACTTCAAGACAGTGACTCACCTGATAATATACAGCGCCTGTTGACTCGCACCACTGAGTGTTACTCGGACATTAAGAACTGGATGACGTTCAACAAACTTCAGTTTAATGACGACAAGACAGAAGCTATCCTCATTGGCACCCGTCAGAAACTTTCTCAGCTGCCTCCTCTTTCTCTCCCATTATGTAACACATCAGTCCCAATTTCTGATTCAGCTAAAAACCTTGGTGTCTGCATTGACTCTACCCTCTCCATGAACAACTTTGTTTCTCAAACTGCCAGATCTTGCTACTATCATCTCCATCGTATAAGGCTGATCAGGAAATATCTCTCTGTCGAAACAACTGCAAAACTCGTTCTCTCCTTCATAATGTCTCGCATTGACTATTGCAATTCACTCCTGTCTGGTCTTCCTGCCTCCACCATTCACATCCTACAGCGCATTCAAAACAATGCTGTACGCCTTGTACTCAAAAAGAAAAAAGCTGACCACATATCTCCTCTCCTGGCACAACTTCACTGGCTCCCTGTATCAAAGCGCATACAGTACAAACTAGACACCATGTGCTACAAAAGCCTCAATAACGCAGCCCCCGATTACCTGTCAAGCCTTGAGATCTATGTTCCCTCACGTACCCTCCGCTCTGCCTCCGATCCTCTGACTTTTCGCTTTCCACGCACTAAGCTCAATACCTATGGTCCACGAGCCTTCTCTGTTTCTGGTCCACTCTCCTGGAATAAACTTCCTCTCTCAGTCCGTCAGCAACCTACTTTTGTCTCCTTCAAGTCCGCTCTCAAAACTCACCTTTTCTCCTCCGCATAAAATCCTAACCTCACTCACCCCCCCCCCCCCTCTGCAGCCTGTCTCCGCTCGGAGGGGAATCACATGGTTATAATATGTAATTGTATATGCTATGCTCTCTATAATTTTCCATTGCTTTTATTCTTGCTTTTATTGCTTTTATTCTTTCTCCCCATTTATAGCCATGCGTGTGTGTGTGTGTGTGTGTGTGTGTGTGTGTGTGTGTGTGTGTGTGTGTGTGTGTGTGTGTGTGTGTGTGGTGTGTGCGTGCGTGCGTGTTCGTGCGTGCGTGCGTGCGTGTGTGTCTGCTTCAGCGCTTAGATTTGATTTTATCAAGATCTTGCGCTATATAAATATTGTAATTATTATTTATTATTTACAACAAGACAAGAAAAATGTCAGTTTATTCCTTTTCTCACACTGGACGGATCAGCAGGGAAGTTTCAGTCTTTTTCTCTTAATTTTTGTATCTGGTGTTTGTTTGTTTGTGATCTTACTCTTCACAAAGACCAGTTGGCCGAAAATTTGCGCCTGGCTTGTCTTGTTGTATTAAATACGCGTTCTTATTCTTTTTTCATGCTTTTTCTGGTTCCTGTTTGCTTGAACGCGGGCAGTCACACTTGTTTTGCATTGCCATGATGGCCGACATATAACACGTAACAACGGTCTTGTAATTATGATTTTTTTTTCGACAAAAGAGACCAGAAGCTCATGGAATTTTTTGCTAGTTTCAAGTCACCTTTATCACTGACTCATTTGGCTAAACGTATTCATTGTATTGTATTTATTGCGTTTCATTCTTTGCTTTGACTTTGTTTTTATTTTGTTGTCAATGATACATAACATTTGAAATTCAGTTTGCTGTCCCTGTGAAGAGAACCTCGCCACAGTCAAGCACCACTCAATTTTACTTCTTTTTTCAGTCTAGGGGGATAGTTGTTTACTAAAAACTAAAATGTTCTGGACAATTTTGCCAGTGACGAGTTTTTTGTTGGTCTGGGATCTAAATCGTGCACTGAATGTGTACTGTGCTTGACATTTTGTCGACTTTACACAGACACACACACACACGTGCGTATGCGCACCTACGCACGCGCGCGCACACACACACACACACACACACACACACACACACACACACACACACACACACACACACACACACGCACACACACACACGCATATACACACACATTCACACACACTTACTTACACACACACACCACACACATACACACACACCACACACACACACACACGCATGCGCTCGCATACACACACTCATCACAAAACTGACATTTTCCCCTTTTAATATCTGGTCGTTTGTCCATAAATCAAGGAAAAAACACTACTGTTTCTAAACCAGGTCAACCCAAAATAACCAAATCAATGACCAAGAGAACATTCCCAGGGCAGACAACATAAGATAATCAAGGATAGAGATAACACAACTTTCCCAACATTCCTCATCCATTATGGCGTCTACGTCTACAGTCTCGTCCCCAGTCAATAACATTGCCATGATAGCCGACGTAAAACACGCAACAACGGCCTTCTAATTGTCCGGTCCTGCTGGCAAAAGAGACCAGAAACAGAAGGAATCTTTTGCTAGTTTCAAGTCACCTTCATCACTGACTCATCTGGGTAAATGTATTCATTGTATTGTATTTATTTCGTCTCTTTCTTTGCTTTGCTTTGCTTTGCTTTGCTTTGCTTTGCTTTGCTTTGCTTTGCTTTGCTTTTGCTTTGCTTTGCTTTTGCTTTTTTTATTCTGTTGTTAATAATATACAGGGGGTGGGGGGTGAGGGTGCAAAAGTAGGTATACAGTTATGAAAAAAGAAAACACGTACAATACTCATTGCATTTATTAAACAAACAAATGAATATTGCATATACATGTAATAACAAGCACAGCCTTAATCCCTCAGATACTCAAATTGCTTGCCGTTGGTATTCACACACTCCTCTAATCGAGAACGGAATTAAACATTATAATAATGATGTGATACTTACTGTATGCCTACTTTTGCATCCCCCTGTATATCATGTGAAATTCAGGTTACTGTCCCTGTGAAGAGAACATCGCCACAGTCAAGCGCCTCTCAATTTTTATTCCTTTTTTCTTTATCTGGCTGCTTGCTTGTTTACCAGAAACTGAAACTGAAACTTTCTGAAGAATTTTGCCTGTGACGAGTTTTGTTGTTGTTGTTCTTGTTGTTGTTGCTCTGGGATCATAATCGTGCATTGAACGTGTACTGTGCACTGAAATTTGTCGACTTTTCATAGACACGCGTGCGTGTGCATGCACACACACACACACACACACACACTACACACACACACACACACGCGCGCGTGCGCGCGCACACACACACACACACAAACGAACAAACAAACACACGCACGCACACACACACACACACACACACACACACACACACACACACACACACACACACACACACACACACACACAAGCACACACATCACAAAACTTACATTTACCTCTTTTCACGTCTGTCTAAATTTATTCACTATATTGTATTTATTACGTTTCTTTCTTTGCTTTGCTTTTGTTTTCACTCTGTTGTCAATAGTATTTACCGTGTGAATTTCAGGTTTCTGTCCCTGGAGGCAGACACACGAAGATCATTGATAAGGAAGATTAGGAAAAGACAGGCAATATCTATAAGCCATTTTATGAGGGAAAGGGAATTAGAGCACCTGATCACAACAGGAAAGCTGGAGGGAAAGAGAAAACCAGATAGACCCAGGGAGAAAAGATTGGATGGACATGCAGGGTGGCTGAGGACAGAGAGGGTGGAGGATGTGCTTGCGGCAACAACTGATAAATACATATGGAGGGCCATAATCGCCATCGCCATGCGACAGGGCACATGATGATAATGATGACGACGACGATAATGATGATGATGATGATGATGTCTCTGTGAAGAGAATATCGCCACAGTAAGTGCAGCTCCATTTTCACTTTTTTGTTCTTTCTGGGTGCATGTTTGTTTACGAGAAACTATAACTGTCTGGAGAATTTTGCTAGTGACAAGTGTTTTGTTGTTGCTGTTGGTGGTGTTGCTTTGGGATCTTTATTGTGCACTAAATACGAGCTGTGTACTGGTACTTTGTTTGTCTGTCTTTTAAAAAAGCCTAACACACAGACCATCTTTTAAAATGCTGTAGTAAGGATGGGAAAAGGGCTGAGGAATATCCTTGTCTGATCTTGTGGTTCAAAACAAAGGTTTCTCATGTCCTGTCCTGTTGCTTCAACCACTTGGCCACATTCTCCGATGAAGCATTCATACAAAATTATCTGATTTCATTGAGATCTTGTTATCTAGGTTAAAGCAAGTTATACTTTAACTCAGCTCTTGTTATGTAGGTTGATGCAGCTTAAACTTTCGACGAGTTCTTGTTATTCAGGCTGATGCAAATTGTACCTGTGCTACTCTAGTCATAGGTAGACCCAGGGAGAGAATGCTGGACGGACTTGCAGAGTGGCTGGGGATGAGGAGGGTGG
>CM060312.1:75857853-75860353 GCA_030674185.1 Monoplex corrugatus | reverse complement strand
AATCACTTGTTCTTGACAAAGGTAATAAACGTATGCATAATGCACACGACAGATCACAGGATATTATATGATTAGTTGTTAGAAGTGTTAGGGCATGTTGATGGAAGAGCGGCTATGATATCATTAAAACAGAAAACATGGGAGAACAGTGACTTGGATTGAGAAAGTGTGGGCAGATCCCCCCGATGAACTGGCACTGAGTTCCAGACAGATGGAGTGATAAAACTGAAAAGCACGCTCGCCAGCAGAAAGAAACTTCACACAAAACCACCCACACCCACAAGATACGACTACCCACTGTAACCGATTAAAACAGAAGACAAACGTTTTTCCTACAAACCATTTAAAAACACAAGTCACAGACAGGTGAAATACTATTGCCAACAAACACTGCTTCCTAAGGATGAATTGATCCAAAGAGCATCAGCTAATCTTTGAAGTACCGAATTTACTTAAATAGCGAAAATAAAAAAAAACAATACAAAAGGGAGTCTTGATATGTGTAGTCGATAAACTCCATGGTTTTCCTCTAAGTGGAGTATCTTTTCTGTGAAACCGAAGACCAAGGTTTAACAGACACCCAGAAGTCCTTTAATGATGTTCATTACAAAAGCGGAAATTGGAAGTCGATAGAGGTCAGCATGGTATGGTGGCAAGATGTGGTGTGAGTCTGCGTGCAAGCGCGCGAGAATGTGTGTGTGTGTGTGTGTGTGTGTGTGTGTATGTGTGTGTGTGTGTGTGTGTGTGTGTGTGTGTGTGTGTGTGTGTGTGTGTGTGTGTGACTGTGTCTGTGTCTTTGTGTCTGTGTTTGTGACTGTGTGTGTGTGTGTGTGTACTTGCGTGTGTGTGTGTGAGTGTCTGCGTGTGTGTGCGTGTGTATATATATGTGTGTGTGTGTGTGTGTGTGTGTGTGTGTATATATATATATATATATATATATATATATATGTGTGTGTGTGTGTGTGTGTGTGTGTGTGTGTGTGTGTGTGTGTGTGTGTGTGTGTGTTTGATCGAGCACGCTTGCGCGTGTGTGTCTGAAAGACAGACAGACAGAGAGAGACAGACAGACAGACAGACAGAGACAGAGACAGAGACAGACGGACAGACAGACAGTAAGACAGAGAGGAAGGGAGGAGGAGAGATTAAGATAGACATAGATAAAAACACATAGGTACAAAGAGGGAGACAGAGAATAAGGCTGTAACAGGTGTAGAATCATTTTACAAAGTAAAAAATGTACACGAAAGGAAATGAAATTAATTACGGAGATACAAAATATTGAACGATATCCTTTTCCGAATGGGATTTTTAAAGATTTTTGTTCAAAATTGTATTCCTTTATATCCTGTGAGACATCTTTTGGGAGTAATTTGCCAGAAGGCATAAAGTTAAAATCAAAAGAAAAATGACTGCAAGAAGAGAAAAGCTGATGAAATTAATCAAAGAAAGTGATTTTTGACCTTTACTTTTATAATATCTACGTATACTATTTTTCCCACGAAGACTTGACAAAGTTTTCTTGATTTGCTGAAAAAAACACAAGTTCTTTTAAATCAATAGATATATAGATATAACTATAAGGACGAGTTTCAGGACTTGTCTTTTCTTTTGAATTTTGTGGTTGTTTATCATTTGTTCATCTATTTGCTAAATCCTATATCTAATCCAGGCCCTAACACTATCAACAACAATTCAGTTATTGAAGATGTCCAAAAAAAGTGAAGCAAGAAAAAGAGTAAACGAAAGAACTCAACAACAACAACAACAACAACAACAGCAACAACAACAACAACAACAACAACAACAACAACAGCAACAACAACAACAACAACAACAACAGCAACAACAACAGCAGGACTTAAAAGCAACAACAGATAAAAATGGTGCAGTTTTTGGAAGAATGCGGTTGCGTTTTTAATCAAGATAATGAAATGGCAGAGAACAAGAGGAAACAATGACAGGAAGCAAGAGGGGAAAAGAAACAACAACAAAGAAGTCAAGAAGAGCAAAAATGAAACGAACATCATCGTACACTTTGTTCGTTTTTTATAACTCATCGTGAAAATCAGAACTGTATCATAATTGAACAGACGTCTACTACGCAAAGACTTTTAATCAAGAATGGATCTTTGCCATTTCCGTCAGTTACGTTTTTCTCTTTCTGCCTGTTCGTTTGTTTGCTTGCTTGCTTCTTTGCCTTGTGGGCTGGCTAGCTAGTTGATTGATTTGTTTAATTATTTTTCTCTGTTTGTTAAGTTTTCAGAAATGATATCAGGTTTCTGTTGAAAGTCAAGAAAAGGTACACAAGCAAGCAAGTAGTTATGTCAGTAAACAAAGGCATACACGCATTAACAAAGCAGCCAGTACAATCCAAGACACACACAAACTGACAGACAGACAGACAGACAGGTAGACAGACAGGCAGACAGATATGCTCTAAGACAGACAGGGACATGTGGCTTCTTCAGACCTTTCCCATCATTTTGTTCATGTGATTTTT
>CM060312.1:75820353-75845353 GCA_030674185.1 Monoplex corrugatus | reverse complement strand
GATGATGATGATGATGATGATAAAAATAATGATGATGATGATGGGGATGCTGATAACGATGAGGGTACTTTTCAAACAAGCACCCCAAAACTTAAAAAAAACATAAAATGGAATGCTTGGTTAAATAACAAAACAAGAAAAGTCGCGAAATTTTGGCCAACTTTCACACACAACAAAGAAACCAAATCACTACACTCGGGATAAAAATAACATATCAAATAATTTTCCTGATGGGATTTTCTGTCCATTGAGCTAAGATCAGTTTTACGAAGTGAAAGGTTTTGATGTATCACGTTAACACTGCATATAATTCTTACTCATATTCCTTTAAATCACATGTGTAGTCTGATTTCTCCTTCTGATTTATCATTTCCTTTTGCTTTTACATATGAGAACACTAACATGATATTCTGCAAATTAGTTTTACTAATATTCCTTAAAATTACATGTTTATCATATGTTTTTGTCTAATTTATTGTTTCTCATTGCTTTTTACATCTGAGAACCATTTACGTCGAGGTCGTTTATGTCAGCCGATCCATGAAGGACGTGTTAGTAGAGAGATGTAGAGAGGCAACCCATAAACAAAGTAAGGTAGGGACAGGACAGTCTTCCAAACCAGACTCTGTAACTGGTAATTATCATCGTCAGTGAGGGGCATAATGCTTAGTGTCCAGTGTATAATGGACCATCATATGCATAGCTATACACCAGTGCAACGCTTTGGAGACAAAACCAGTGGTCGTTTTCTAGTCGATGATTGGCCTCACTGCCATTCGTAATCGACGCCTGGCACCAGACATGAACGTAAATTAACGGAGCTACGGTTGTATGATTGATGAGCTGAAGGGAAAAATACAATGGCAATAACGCTGCAGTAGTACAAAAAACAAAACAAAAACGAAAAAAAAAACCCGACTAGATCTGGCTATGGTCAGATAAAGTGTACTTGCTATGGTCAGATAAAATGCACTTGCTATGGTCAGATAAAGTGTACTTGCTATGGTCAGATAAAATGTACTTGCTATGGTCAGATAAAGTGTACTTGCTATGGTCAGATAAAGTGTACTTGCTATGGTCAGATAAAGTGTACTTGCTATGGTCAGATAAAGTGTACTTGCTATGGTCAGATAAAGTGTACTTGCTATGGTCAGATAAAGTGTACTTGCTATGGTCACATAAAGTGTACTTGCTATGGTCAGATAAAGTGTACTTGCTATGGTCAGATAAATTGTACTTGCTATGGTCAGATAAAGTGTACTTCAGCGTATCGATCATATAAAGGTCATCATGTCAAGTAAACCTGAAACTATAGTACTATTATTCTCTCTCTCTCTCTCTCTCTCTCTCTCTCTCTCTCTCTCTCTTCTCTCTCTCTCTCTCTCTCTCTCTCTCTCTCTCTCTCTCTCTCTCTTTCCAAATTGTTATGAAAGTCATTAACATATTTCCAGCACACACAGACACACACTCACTCTCTCTCTCAAACACATGATGCATCTGACCCAGTCAATTGAAAGCTGATTTGTCAGTTAATTCACGGGCTGAATGGCGGATTATTTGATTGATCAACTGGTAAATCAGTTGATTGATTGGTTAATTGATTGGTTGACTGATTGATTGATTGGTTGGTTGGTTGATCGATTGATGGATTGAGTGTTTATGTCAAGTGGCTGTGGTTGAATATATTGATCAACTGTATGATCTCCGAAGGGTACAAGAAACGTCAGATCTGTGCACTAATTGAATGGTTTGTTTGTCTGATAGTAAAATTGACAATTGGACGAATGATATAGATGCGGTTAATGACAAATATTCTTAGCTGGCCAGTTAAGGAATATGGACTAGAATACAAATGAAAGGACTACTGTAAATGCAAAGATGAATGTATCCCAGCTTATGTGACGGTAAACGATAGAAGGGGAAATTGTGACAGAGTTCACTGCAGTTTGATAGTATAACTTGTATGAATGTATAAGAAAACCTGATCTCCTCCCCTCCCCTTTCCCATACATGTATTGTGGCCTAAGGCCGATGTACAATAAACATTTTCTGAGTTCTGAATTCTGAGTTCTCTCAAACACACACGCACACACGCAAGCACACACACACACACACACACACACACACACACACACACACACACACACACACACACACACACACACACACACACACACATACACACATACACACACAGATCACAGATACACTCACACCTTAACACCCGAAAAGGAAAAAAAAGAAATTCTTGTTACAGGCTTCAATCTCCTCTTGATCATCTTGAGGTGGACAAAAAAAGTACAGAGAAAGACATAGAAGAGAGAGAGAGAGAGAGAGAGAGAGAGAGAGAGAGAGAGAGAGAGAGAGAGAGACAGAGACAGAGACAGAGAGACAGAGAGACAGAGACAGACAGAGACAGACAGAGACAGAGACAGACAGAGACAGACAGAGACAGAGACAGACAGAGACAGACAGAGACAGACAGAGACAGAGAGACAGAGACAGAGAGGCAGAAAGGCAGACAACACTGAGACAGTGAAGGGGAGAGACAGACAGACAGAGACAGACAGACAGACAGAGAAAGAGAGATAGAAAAAGATGGACACAAAGAAATATATTCCTTTCAATCACATGTTCATTCAGTTTTTCTAAGTAATTATTTCCCTTTGTGTTTTTTATCTGAGAACATATAAATCGAGGTCGTTGACCAGACTCTGTAATTGGTAAATATTGTCGTCAGTGAGGGGCATAATGCCTAGTTTCCGGCTTATAATGGACCATCAGATGCATTGCTAAACAACAGTGCAACACTTTGTAGGCAGAACCAAGGATCGTTTTCTAGTCGATGGTTGACCTCACATGCCATTCGTCATGGACGCCTGGTACCGGACATACACGTAAATTAACGGAGCTACGGTTGTATGATTGATGAGCCGAAAGGAGGAATACAATGGCAATAACACCGCAGTAGTACAAAAAGCGACTGGAACTTGCTTTGGTCAGATGCACCTGCGTTCGTCCAACCCGCAAAAGAACCAATCAAGCGACTGGTACTTGCTTTGGTCAGATGCACCTGCGTTCATCCAACCCGCAAAAGAACCAATCAACTAACCAATTCACCAGCCAACCAACAAATGTTCCCTAACTAGAGCTTAACCAAGCAAATCAAAAAGGAAACCAACCAGTGAACTAAGTAACCAGTCAGCCATCTACTTAAATAACTAATGAACAAATAAGCAAAGGATCAACCAACCAATCAACTAGTCTACCAACCAACAAATAAACAAACCAGCGTGACTGATACATTTAGCAATTTATTCATAAATATAGCAATGAGTATTCTATGGTTTGCTTACTTGTGTGTTAAGCTAATGTATGTTGTTCATGTTGTTATTTATTCAGCCTCTTTACTCAGCTTTACTCAGCTGCAACATATCTATCAGTAAAATACCTTCTTCATCTTCGAGCTGGCAGCTTTGGCCGCTGACTTCAAGGAATCAGGCCTGATAACTGCAGGGAAAGACCTGCTGGTTGCTCGGAAAGATGGCAAACTTGGGATCACGTTTGGGGCATGTCAGACCTTGCTGACAGGAAAATAGGATACGTTTGGAGCATCACGCCTGGACTCTTTTGCGGCCGTTCAAACAACCCCTGTGGTTGAAGTAAGGCAATGTTGGGAGCTTCCAACTGCTATTGAGACAATAGAAGGGGACAGGAGCTGGCGGCTATGTGAGCTGGTGACAGGGTGGGTTGCACTAAAGAGAGATCAAGACCAGAGTGGGGTGAGAGAGCGGTCTTCCATTCTCTCTTATTCCGGAGACTGGGCTGGATCTGGTTGGTGCGCAATGTGTGGCTGTAATTGACGAATGGCAGTGAGGCCAACCATCGACTAGAAAACGACCACTGGTTCTGCCTCCAAAGCGTTGTACTGGTGTCTAGCAATGCATATGATGGTCCATTATACGCCAGACACTAAGCATTATGCCCCTCACAGACGATGATATAAAGTAATTGATGACTGGGTTCGAATGGGTCATGCAATACATGGACAGCTCCCCTTTGCTTGAAGAAATGACTGTCGAGTGGCTTCGTGAGCTTGGGAAGTGATTGTTTGTAGAGTGGTGAGGCATTGGTGTTCTGGATCCCATTCGTACACTGGTGGTGTTTCTTGTGAACCTCATAAAGAGTCATAGGGACGCTGCACTAAAGAACTGTCCACCAGATTCCTCCAGCCATGTCTGAGTGGTGTATAACGTAAGAACAAAATCGTTTATGCCCTAAAAAAAAAACATGGATACTTATTGTTATTGTTATTTCGTTTAAAGCTCAGCCGACTGCGTAGGTCCATATCAGGGCTATAACCGTTTCAAAACATACACAACACTTCAACAGGACAAAAACAAAAGTACGCATATGAATGCTTTCGCGTACATAATCTAAGGAGATGCCCCTGGCGTTGACCACTCAGTCCAATTTATCACACATGGGATTAAAAAAAAACATACCTGAGTACAAATTTAAGCATTTCTAAGGCCTTTAAAATATGTATTAAAACGGGTCTAAATTACCTAGAATTTCTTCTGCATATCTCATTTCCTTGGAGCCAAAAAGGCACAAATATATGTACTCAATTATCAATCCTAAAAGAAAGTACATAAGATTTTATCGGACACATACAGGTAAATGGACCAGCAAGGCAGAAAATGACAGGAAGAAATGCTATGTAGCATAGAAACAAGGTATAAAAGTGACATAAAAGAGGAAATTTCTAGCACAAACTTTCCAGAAAGTGGGGATACTATTTATACTGAAAGAGCCCCTGACATCCCCATGGTGGGAACATGGACACTAGTACCGCTGTCACATAGTCCAGCTTGATAGTGGTGATGATACTTTTCGATTAAGTTGTGTTGATCCGTAAATGCATGTCATTGTTTAACAAAAGCTACCTTACATAATTACATCATGATATCGCATCGCTTATTTACAGGCCTTAGTCAATGTCACTGTTTGATAAAAGTACATCTCAAAGTGTGCATGCATTGAAACAGTCGTTACTATTATCAATGATTATGGATAGCGTTGTTCTCCAAAGTCATTTGGATTCAGTGTGCATAAAAGATAATCAGACTTTCTAGTGAATCACGGAGAACTCAAGCTGTTAGACGAGCTAAGAACATTCCACTACGTTGTTGCTTATTCTGCATCTTTGGAGGGCATGCCTGCTGAGTTATTTCATGTTTCATTGAATATGCACGTAAAAATCATGTAAATCATGGCAGCGCCCGTCCACTGACATGACTTACAATATCTTTTACGTGCATATTTACTTATAGTATGTATGCATGTACACACGAAAGACGTTCGGGTACTGGCAGGTCTGCACACATTTTGATCGTAGAACTCGGAGAAAATGTCTACCTTTTAACCATCTGTCCAAAGGTGTCAGGGCGGATCGAACCTGAGACCCACATATTGGAAGTCCGACGTTTTTCGCTTAGGCTACTGCACCCAGTCATATCACTGACATCAACTTAGTCAGTGCCACTGTTTGACAAGGGTAATCTCACACTTAACACCATGAACTCAGCCTCTTAAAGGACATGTTTGACAAGACCAATCTCACACTTAGCATCATGAACTCCTGCGTCTTATCAGCGATAGCAAATGACGACTTGACAAAGCTGCGTGAATCTCCCTTTCAGCATCATACAATGATATAATGTACATTCTGGCATCGGCCAGTGACTACTTGACAAAGCTGTATTACACGCTAGTCATCGTAATGCTCTATCTCGTCCATACCCAAGTAACAGTGACAACAGGAGAAAGCTGTGTCTGACTGCTTACTATCACAATGCAGTCTATCATACACACCACGAACATCCAGGACTGAAAAGGATGGGGGCCTTCTAGATTGATAGATTGAGCAGTATATCTCATGGGTAGCAAGGTCATCTTAATGCATACAATCATTCACGAAAAGGTCTCTTCATAAAGTAACTTATCCCCTACGAAGACAAACTTGAATTAAAAACTCCATTAAGGTTTTTTCTGATGTTGCCAAAATCAAACCTGCATCTTTATAAATCAGGTGTAATATATTACGGTACAACTTGATTTACCAATATGACTGAAAAGTCTGCTGTCAGAAAAAAAACAACAAACGAAAACAACAAACCTGATCATTACATACATACTAATGCCCATGATTATAAATTTACTATTTCGTTTGTCCTTTATTTCAGTCCTCCCGTTTCTTATTCACAAACATATGCACACCTGCTTATGGATTGTTGCAGACACCGATGATGTTGAATACTGTAACAGTATAAATCCACATATGATCAAAGATGTGTATTTTGTACTTAATGTATTCCATTTTTAATCATAATATACATGAATGGTGCTTGTAATTTCATTAGCAAAACAAATAAACTGAAAGCATTGTTTTCATGCAGCTAAGCATTAAACTGTAATATTCTTGCATATTTCCACACATCGCCCCCCCCCCCTACACACACACATAGACACACACATACACACTCATACATACACACATACACACACATACACACACACTCACGCACTCACACACACACACCACACACACACACACACACACACACACACACACACACATATAAAATATATATATATATATATATATATATATATATATATATATATAAACACACGCACACATTGGAATATGTATACACGCTTTGATGTATTCAACATGAAATATCTTGCACTACTTTTTGTTCATGTGTTATTGTTTCATTATATTTTCCGTAAAGTTCAAATCTCTTTGGAAGTATCCAATAAAGAGAATATAAAAAAACTGCAGATACGTAAGTTGGCTATGTGCTAGTATTTATACCGCTGGAAAAATAACGATTTGCTTCCTTTCATTTCTTTAATATCCGCTACAAAACCGGAATAACCCCACACAGAATCACCCAGATCCACATAATGCTCGATTGAACCGACTCATATCAACACACATTTCTTCAGAGCCGCCCAAACACAATCGCGGATACGGTAAAGATTTCTCGAGTTATTGCCGACAATTACTGCTTTTTAAGCATTGGCTGTATCCACAAGCCATCTTCTACTCTTTTCTGATAGAGAGATCGTAAGAAAGAGAGAGTTGCATTTCCTATATTTGTAGAATCGAAAAACACCACAGTTTACCCTTAAGTGGCGTACTTTACTGGGAAGTAAAAGACCAAGTTTAAAAGACATTCAGAAGTCATTTAATGCTGATCATTGCAAGAGGGTGGAATGGTGGGTGGTGGGGGGGGGGAGATTGAAGGTGGATGTGAAGGGCGGTTGTAGTGTGTGTGTGTGTGTGTGTGTGTGTGTGTGTGTGTGTGTGTGTTACGTCTGTATGTGTGTGTTGTGTGTTACGTGGTGTGTGTGTGTGTGTTGTTGTGTGGTGTGTGTGTGTGTTGTGTGTGTGTGTGTGTGGTGTGTGTGTGTGTGTGTGTGTGTGTGTGTGTGTGTGTGTGTGTGTGTGTGTGTGTGTGTGTGTGTGTGTGTGTGTGTGGAAAGTGAAGAAGAGGAAGGAGAAAGTGAACGAAAGGGGAAGAGAGAGAGAGAGAGAGAGAAGATAGAGGTAGAGAACGAGAGAGAGAGAGGAGAGAGAGAGAGAGAGAGAGAGAGAGAGAGAGAGAGTAGAAGAGGAACAGATAGACAGAGACGGGACAAAGACAGAGAGAATAGCTGTCCGTCCTCTCTCTGTTTCTCTCGTTCTCTCTCTCTCTCTATTTCTCTGTCTCTGTCTTCCTCTCCCTCTCTCTCCCTCTCCCTCCCTCTCCTCTCTCTCTATTATCTCGTTCACCGTCCTCTCTGTCTGTCTGTCTGTCTGTCTCTCTCTCTCTCGCTCTCTTTCTGTCTGTCCCTCTTTCTCTGTCTCTCTCTCCCTCCCTCCCTCTCTCCTTCCCTCTCTCCCTCTCCCTCTCTCGCTATCACTCTCTCTCTCTTTCTCTGTCTCTCTCTGTCTGGCTGTCTCTCTCTCTCTTGTTCGCTCTTTCTCTCTTTGACTTTGACTGTTCTTGTTCTCTGTCTATCTGTATCCCATCCCATCCTTCTTTGTCTCTGTCTCTGTCTCTGTCTTGCTCTCTCTGTCTCTCTCTCTATGTCTCTCTCTCTCTTCTCTTCTGTCTCCTCTCTTCCTCTTCTCTTTGCCCTCCTCTCCTTCTTTGTCTCCGTCTCTTCTCCATCTCTGTCTCTGTCTTTTTCGTCTTGTCTTGTCTTGTTCTGTCTGTCTGTTACTGGTCTGGCGTCGCTGGTCTGGTTACTGGCTGGCTGGCTGGTTGGCTGGCTAGAAAGGCTGTCTCTGAGAGCCAACGCAGCATGCACATTTATAATCAGACACAGATACAGGAACACATTCAAAGCGATGGACACACTCACAGACACATAGAACCACAGAAACACGCAAGCAGCACGCACGCGCGCGCGCACACACACACAACACACACACACACCACACACACACCTCTAACACACCACACACACACACAACACACACACACACACACACACACACACACACACACACACACACCACACACACACGTGCGCGCATTCATACACACCTTGCAGACAGATAGGTAGTAGAGAGAGAGAGGAGAGAGAGGAGGAGAGAGAGAGAGAGAGAGGAGAGAGAAGAGAGAGAGAGAGAGAGTGAGAGAGAAATGCTGAAGCAGAGCAAAATTATTCTCAAAGGAGAAACACACACACACACACACACACACACACACCCCACACACACACACACACACACACACACCACACACACCACACACACACACACACACACACACCACACGTGCGCCACGCATACACACCTTGCAGACAGATAGACAGAGAGAGAGAGAGAGAGAGAGAGAGAGAGAGAGGAGAGAGAGAGAGAGAGAGAGAGAGAGGAGAGAGTGAAGAGAGAAAGAATGCTGAAGCAGAGCAAAATTATTCTCAAAGGAGAAAACACACACACACACACACACACACACACACACACACACACACACACACACACACCACCCCACACACACACACACACTCACACACACACACACACACACACACACACACATCACACCACACACACTCACTCACACTCACTCACTCACACACACACACACAAACAAACACACAAACACAGAGATATATACATATATCTGTGTGGACAGTCAGAAATAAAAATCACGGAAATTACTCATTTAGAAGCAAAATGTCAAACGGTGTCATTGTGTGTATGGATGCTTAAAGATATGAGCTGAAGTTTCACATTTCAATATTCACATGGCATCTTTCGCTGGTGAATTGCTGCAAGGCTTAGGTTTAAAATCAAAAGGAAAAGTTTGTTGAGAGAAGGGCAAAGTTAGCCAAATTAATAAGAGAGAATGAATTTGATCTCGGGTCTTTAAAAATTTTATATATATTTTCTTTATTCCCGGCGTCTTCACAAAGATCACATATTTTACGTAAACAACAACCGTACATTTATATCAAAAACAAATACGGAAAGTAATCAGTTTTACAATCTATTTTAAAAATATATCACGTTATCTCGCTATTTTCTGAAATTGTTTATTCGTCTGTTCTAATTTCCATCCCCAACGATATCAACAGCAGTTTAGATATTCAACATACAAGAGAAAAGTATTGATGAAAAAAGAGAAAAAATGGAAACAAAACAAAAACAAAGAAAACTATAAAAAGATATAAAAGGAAAAGAGAATAATGAAAAAAAGAAGATAAAAGAAAGAAGGAAAATATCAAAAGAAAACACAATGGTGTCGTTCGTTAAAGTAAATTAATAATTAGAGGAACAAAAGGAAAGAAGCAGATCGATATACAAACAAAGAAATAAAAGAAAAAGGAGAGACATGTGTGTGTGTGTGTGTGTGTGTGTGTGTGTGTGTGTGTGTGTGTGTGTGTGTGTGTGTGTGTGTGTGTGTGTGTTGTGTGTGTGTGTGTGTGTGGTTTTGTGGTGTGTGTGTGTGTGGTGTGTGTGTGTGTGTGTGTGTGTGTGTGTGTGTGTGTGTGTGTGTGTGCTGTGCGTGTGTGTGTGTGTGTGTGTGTGTGTGTTGTGTGTGTGAATGAGGACAAGCGGGTAAAGGGAGAGAAAGAGAAGAGAGAGATGAGTAGATGATGAATGACGAGAGAGGAAGAGAGAGAAGAGAAGAAGAGAGAGAAGAGAGAGAGAGAGACAGACAGAAGCAGAGACAGAAGACAGAGAGAGGACAGAGACAGAGAGAAGAAAGTTAAAGACGGAAAGAAAGCGATATCATCATACGCTATTGGATACAATCAGTTTTGTAAAAGAATTCTGTGCAAAGACTGGCTGACAATGGAGCTTTGCCATTTCTGGTAATTAGTTCCCTTCTTGTTGTTCGTGTAGATGTTTGTTTGTTTGTTTAGTTTTTCATTTGTTAACATTTCATAAGATCGTTTAAGTTTTCTGTTTTGGAAATGAGGAAATACATAAATGTAATTAAAAAAAAAAAGAAACAAAACAGGATCAGTTACATGTTAGTTTTGTAATATGCATACGTATAAACACGACAGGGCGTTTAGGGTTTAGGCACTGGTAGGTTTGTTCCACGGACAGCAAAGAAAACAAACGAGACAGTCTTGAAGGAGGCAGACACAAGAAGATCATTAATAATGAAGATTAGGAAAAGACAAGCAACACCTACAGGACATTTTATGAGGAAAGAGAAATTAAAGCACCTGGTCACAACAGGAAAGCTTGAGGGAAAGAAAACACCAGGTAGACCCAGGGAGATAATGTTGGACGGACTTGCAGGGTGGCTGAAGACAGAGAGGGTGGGTGTTATGCTTGCAGCGACAAGGCATAGATTCATATGGAGGGTCATGATAGCCAACACCATGCGGCAAGGCACATGATGATGACGATGAGGGTCTGTCACACGTAAAGAATGTGAATGGCAGTATCTTGCAGTTTATGCAGTTTCGTGAAGATCTAGCAGTCGATCGTTCTTCTCAGATACAAGATACACCTGTCCAGGTTAAACGAAAAATAATACTTTATTCGAAGAACGTAGACAACATGCAGGAACTGGGTAAAACTTCACACATCCAATGCACCACTCCAGTTTGCAGAATTCTTCTTCTTCAGTCCTCGAATCTACACACAGCAACTCCACGAATCTATAACAACTTCTCTATCTCTGACAGCAGGCTTACACTTCAACTCTTTCGATCGCTCTCTGTCAGTCACAGTCACGCTTTATTTATAACATCATGGAAAGTTCCCGAATATTCTCGGCTTTTCCCCAGATTTCCAACCAATCATAGCCGCATTCTCAAACCTTCCCTTTCTTTAATATTTATAGTTCTAGCCAATCATTGTACAGATTAAATTTATTTACGATTTCCGGAACATTCTAGAAAGATCAAAGCTATTCTACGTTTTTCTTGTCATTTCTAGTTTGTTCCAAAGGATTCTACATATTTCCATACTGCGAAACCAAACTTAAACATATATTTTTAGCGTTAGCATAAACCAAGACAAATATTCTCGATTCATTATTGAGTGAAACACAAACCAATCGTCAAGAACGAACAGCGAAGAATATCTGAATCTACAGACACATTTTGACGTCACACTTCTCTTATCGGCTTTCGCACTTTCACATTGAGTTTCTCTTTTTGGAATGTAACAAGGTCTGAACATATGTTGACCATGGAAATCAAAAACAAACACACAAACAAACAAACAAACGAACAAACAAACAAACAAACAAAACTCTCCACCCTTTACCCACCAGACGGAGGTATCTGGGCAGATGGAATCTAAGACCCGTCCCGGACTTATGTCCATTATATACTAACATGGCTACCACAATTGTCAAGTACGTATGTGTTTGTGTGTGGGGTGTGCGTGCGCGCGCGCGCGCGCGTGTGTGTGTGTTGTGTGTGTGTGTGTGTGTGTGTGTGTGTGTGTGTGTGTGTGTGTGTGCGCTCACAAACAAGTTGGCAAACAACGAACAAATAAGTCCGCTAAAACAGCATGCAGAAAGGAACAAATAAAAATAACAGACATATCAAAACACACACACCACAACACACACACACACACACACACACACACACACACACACACACACACACACGCACGCACAACACACACACACACACACACACACACACACACGCACACACACACACGCAACACACACACACACATACACACACACACACAACAAACGAGCACATAAACCACACACATAAATAAACAATTCATTGTTGTACCGACACCACACACGTACATACATATAAACACACACATACATACGCGCTCAGGCGCACAACACACACACACACACACACACCACACACACACACACACCACACACACACACACACTCACAACACACATGCACACAAGCACACACAGCACACGTACGCACACGCACAAATCACACACGCACACACGCGCGCGCACACACACACATCACACACACAAACACACACGCACACAACATACACACACACACACAACACACACACACACACACACACACACCACACACACACACACACACACACACACACACACACACACACTAAACAAACCAAAGCAAAAGAAATTTAATTTAAACTTTGTATGACTATATTTCACATTTAAACAAAGCTAGATTCTTCTGTCCTTGGCCAAAACAAGCAACCAGCCATCGACTGTAAGAGATAAGTCAAGTCACCAATACATCCCTAAGGGACCTCTAAAACTGACAACGAAAACGTAAATGGCGTTGATATATTTCTAGGGAAGAACCAAACACAGACAGAGGCGAGAAAAAGCCGTTCCACTTATCTTTTTTTTATACAAAAATAATTATAGAAAATTTCAAAATTTGAACTTCTCAAGGTCATCATAATCTTGAAGAAACTTTCAGATGAAACAAAACGAAATATAACGAATATGGACTTCCACAATGGTGGAACTGCATGTAAAAAATATAGTCAGAAGTTGTTTGAGAAAGCGCTGTCTGTCACAATATCTCACATCGTGCTGATTTCAGGTACTTTTTCGGTCTCTGTGGACTTGACCTTCATACCTTGACCTTTGAACTCAAGCATTCTCCAGGGTCCAACACATTTGACATAAATTTGATCAGGACCCCTCCAGAAACAGAGAAAGAGTCTTGCCAACACATTTTTGTCATAGTACGTATAGACAGAGAGGCAGACAAACAGACTGACTGACACACACATTTACCTGTCGATATGAAACAATTTCTTGTTCTTATAGGCTATTCAAAAAAAAAAAAAGGTAATAAATCAACACAGACCCTCACCCCTGAAAAGGCTCAGACGCGTATCGCAGGCTCCACTCCCATTAGGTTCATCTGATGGAGAGTTGGGGAGGGGCAGGGTTAAGAAAGAAATGAGAAATCCTTGTGACAACTACAACAACAACAATTTTATTTGTATAGCGCAAATTGAAAATCAAATCTAAGCGCTAAAACAGACACACACCACGCACGCACACACACGCACGCTTGCACGCACGCTACATCACACACACACAACACACACACACACACACACACACACTACACACACACACCACACACCACTCACGCACACGCACATCGCACACGGCTATAATGGGAGAAAGAATAAAAGCAGTGGAAAATTATAGAGAGCATATTATATACAATTATAATAACAATGCATTCCCCTCGATGGAGACACTCAGGGGTTTGAGTGAGTCAGATTTTATGCAGGAAAGGTGAGTTTGAGAGCGACTGAAGGACAATAGGTATGTGACGACTGAGAGAATTTGTTCAGGAAAGTGGACAGAAACAAAAAGGGCTCGGACCATAGTATTGACTTAGTGCGTGGAAAGCGAAAGTCAGAGGATCGAGGCAGAGCGAAGGTACTGAGGAACATAGATTCAAGTAGGCTTGACAGTAAGCTAACGAACACGTGTCAGCTGACCCTGAATTGACCAGTTTCATCTTTCCCGACACAGTTGAACAGAGTCAATTCACTTTAATTAAGATTGAATAAGTGAATAATGATCAGTAAAAAAACAATTCATAACCTACAGAATATCTGGGCTGTAACAACTGAACTGTAGTGACCTAACTGGAAAAAAAAAGTGACAAATATGCTGAACAGCTATAGATAGAGTCGACATACTGACATATGTACAGATTGAACACAACCGTTGTAGATGCAAGACAAAAAGACACCACGAATAGCTGAATACGCAACTGTCCACTAATAATAAACATGAATTATCAAAAAGACTACATTGGAAAACACCAACAAAATAAAATGAACAAACAGCGTCATTATCAAAACATACACACACACACATACACACACACACGCACACACGCACACCACACACACCACACACACACACACACACACACACACACACACACACCGCGCGCGCGCGCGCGCGCAACACACACACAAACACACACACACACACATACAACACACACAAACACACATACACACACACGCGTGCAGACACACCACAGACACCGCGCGCACACACACACACACACACACACACACACACACCACAACACACACAACACACACACACACACACACACACACACACACACACACACACACACACACACACACACACACACACACACACGCAAGTTCTAAGTTCCCTCGTTTAATGATATGGCTGACAGGGCTGCCAAACGAGGAGCTAAGGGTTCACCAGACTCAAGCAACATAAAGCTTTCTCTCTCCTTGAACGAATCTTGTAACTTAGTGGACGCCTATGTTTGGAAACTGTTTCAAGAAATCAGAAAAAGTACAATACTAATAGCAAGAAATTTATTATCAGCAAAATAAGTAAACAGTTTAACGTTAACCGATTATACAGCCTTATGTGTAGCTGGAAACTCGACGTATTCAAAACAAAATTCACCAGAAATATTGTCTGTCTTTGAGGGCAGAAAATAACGACAGTCATTTACTTCTTGCATTAGTATGAATCGACACATTCCGGTACTTTCTGCTCACACAATTTCCGACATATTTAAATCATCATTATTAACGTACGAATTTTTCGTCAGACTGTCTAGAAGTCCAATAGTTCAATATTTATAATTCGTCCATCTTTCTATTCATAGTTCCAGTTAGCTAGTTTATTGTAAATATTTGTTTTAGTATGTTACTTCATTTGTTGTGTTTACGCTCCCCTCTGACATTTGCCTTGTCCTTGCTTCTTACTTGTTTTTCACATGGTTTTAACCCGAATGTTTTTGACGGTCGAAAGGGCTATAAGTCATATGAATTCAAACTTGAACTTTTTTTTTTTTAACCAAGACTGACTACACGTAAACACCTACATTTGCCTTTCCTATTTCTACTCCCCTTCCTACATCGCTATTTTCTTTATGTATTCATTTTGTCATTTTTTGTTCATTTATTTATCTATTATTATTATTATTAGTGGTAGTAGTAGTAGTTAGTATTAGTAGTATATTATATTATTATTATTATTATTATTATTATTATTATTATTAATCATTATTATTAAATTTTTATTGTGATTGTTATCATTATTGTTATTATTATTTATTATTATTAATTATTATTATTTATTATTATCATTATTATCATTGTTGTTATTGTTGTTGTTATCATTATATTATCATTATAATTATTATTATTATTTTATCTATTCATTTATTTGTTTATTTATTCATTCATTTATTTACTCATTTTGTCTAAAATTAATTAAGTAAATAGACATTAACCAATGACCACCATCACGCACGCACACACACTTAAACACACACACACACACACACACACACACAACACACACACACACACACACACACACACACACACACACACGTAAAAAAAAGTGCATTCCATTTTTGATACTTTTACCTCAAATTTCGGCATGTACAGTTTATCAGCTTCATTTTCATCTGGGCCTAAAGAACGGGAGTAAGTAAATCACGTCTAAAAAAAACCCTCCAGTCTTTAACACAGTCCCAGAGGAGGTCAACACAGACGAGTGAGAACAGAAAGTCAGTTCCTTGGTTATTGTCAAGGGAGCCAGTAGACAGGCGGTAAAATCTGATCACAGACTCCTGGCTTGTCACGTTTCCCTCAGGTGAGGGATGGGTGGGGAGGAGTTGGAAGTCAGGACATCACTACAGCTGACACCCAGTGGTGTTGGTCTGATGCCGTGATGGTACCGTCCCCTTAGTGTCCACAGAGTGTTACAAAGAGACAGACCGACCTTTGTTGCAGACATGCTTGCTTAGACAGACATAAAGAAAAAAAACAAACACACGCAGTTCTTGAATGTCATAATAGAGCCAATAATGTTATACGGTTGTGACTCATGGAAAGTCAACAAGCAAAGCCGAACAAGATTGAGACAGCCGAGATGTGGTTTCTACGACAATGTTGAGAGTTCCATGGACAGCAAAGAAAACAGACGAGACAGTCTTGATGGAGGCAGACACAAGAAGATCATTCATAAGAAAGATTAGGAAAAGACAGGCAACATTTATAGGCCATTTTATGAGGAAGGGGGAATTAGAGCACCTGGTCACAACAGGAAAGCTGGAGGGAAGGAGAGCACCTGGTACACCAAGGGAAAAAATAAATATTGGACGGGCTTGCAGAGTGGCTGAGGACAGAGAGGGTGGAAGATGTGCTTGCGGCAACAAGGGATAGATGCATATGAAGGGTCATGATCACCAACGCCATGTGGCAGGGCACTTGATGATGGTGATGAAAGGCATATTATAGACACATGCAAACACACACGCACTTATTCTCTCTCACTGGTATATACACTCCAACTATGAGGAATTAAACATTTTACCGTTAAAACCTGAAACTTCAGTATAACAAAGCACTATTTATTCACGAAACAATAAATGGATTATGCTCCAGATAACATAACCAAAACCTTCCTTATAAATCATACACGCAACAAGAGGAAGATCAACGTCCACCTTCCCAAGAATTCACCTCTTTAAAACCCGCCTCCAGTACGCAGGTGCTACTTTCTGGAACACACTTTCAGAAAATATGAAAAAATGTCTGTGTTTCACACTTTTTTAAAAGACTTACTCCTGCTCCTGCAGCGATTGATTCTTCTCTTACATAGCAGTCTATAGTGATCAGCTATCTTGTTAGAAAAAAATTCAAATTGTTTTAGACCAATCCAAATGTTTATTGTTTGCCTTGATGTTTGTCTGCTTAATTTAATGAAATTCATTCATAGTATAGTGTGACCATGTTTGCGTGTACTTTGTCCTTTTCTTCTCTCTTCTCTCTCTCTCTCTCTCTCTCTCCTCTCTCTCCTCTCTCTCTCTCTTATCTCTTATTTATATATATTATATTTATCAATATTTATTATTATAAAATATTATTATCTCTCTCTCTTCGTGTGTCTGTCTCTCTCTCTGTCTGTCTCTTCTCTTTCTCTCTCCTCTATCTCACCCTCCTTCCCTCCCTCTCCCCTCTCTCTCCTTATCTCCCTTTATCCCTTCCTCCTTCCTCCCCCTTCTCTCTTTTTTCTAATGCGTTTCTTTGAATGATAATATCTATCTTATCTAAGGTATAACGAGGGCTGGTTGTGAAGAAGCGTATATTTGCTTATTTCTGACCTTTTGTTCTTTAGACCTGTTATTCTCTCTTCTCCTTCTCTCTCTCTCTCTATCCCTCTCTCTCTCATCTCATTTGTATTTATTTGACTGAAAGTGTAATTATTCCGTTGTTGGAGTATCTGTGTTATCGAAGGTATCATTTATGTGTAGTGTGATGTAGACCTCTTTGGGCTGGGGCTGGGATGTAAAAAAGCATATATTTGTTGTTTAATACCCTTGTAAATAAAATGTGTTCTAATTTGTTCTTGAAATTTGTTCTCTATCTGTCTGTCTGTCCACACACACACATATGCACACACACACGCACACACAACCAGCACACACACGCCCTGCAACACACACACCACACACAACACACCACACACACCAACACAAACACCACACCACACCAACATAACGAACACACAGGGACAGACAGATACACACACACCACACACACACACACACACACACACACACACACACACACACATCACACACTACACACACACATACACACACACACACACACACACACAACAAAACAAACACACAAGGGGACAGACAGACACACACACATACACACACAACATACATACATACACACCACACACACACACACACACACACACACACACACACACACACACCACACACCACACACACACACACACACACACACACACATACAACGCTGATTGACACAATGCGCACACTGTAAGGACTCACTCTCTCTCCTCTCTCCCTTCTCTCTCCACACACACAACACACAACAACACATCACACACAAACCACACACACACAACACACACACATACACACACACACACACACACACACACACACACACACACACACACACACACACACACACACGACACATACACATGCACAGCAAAGCAACCACACTCCACACACACACACGACACTACGAACACACACACACACACACACACACACACACAACACACAACACACACACACACACACACGATACACGGATTGACAGGATTTTGATGAACTCTTCTACTTCCTGAAATGTAGCTTTTTTCAATAACTAGTCACGTTGTTAAAAACAAAGCACAAGCAAACAAACAACAAAAAAGACACACACAACAAACAAAGGAACAAACAACACACAAACGAACTGGAGATTCGCTGTGTTTGTAATGTCAAGTCACTCTCTCCACCATTCAAAGTTCTCAAGAGAGGAGACGACTAAAGAAGACAAAGGCAATAATGTAATCTCAGGTGACCTCCGCAGACAGACGGCAGAAGTGTATCACGGCTCAGATACCATCCTTTCCCCCTGAGGTTGGGGGTAAAGAATGAGATAGGCAAGAAGATGGGGGGGGGGGGGGGGTAGAAGGTGGGTTAGGGGTGGGGTGGGGGTGTTGAGGAGAAAATAACCTTTGACCTTCTTCCCAACCTTTCTTCCTTGAGACTTGCGCACACTCTTGCGATCAGTGTCAGCTTCACCAGCAAGTTGAGTGAAACAAAACGTTTTTGTTTTGCTTCTTTCTCTTTCTCTGTAAATTTCGTTTTGTTGTTTTGTTGTTGTTGTTGTTGTTGTTTTTTCTGTAAATTTTGTACGTAATGCTCTTTCTCTGTTTCTGTCTTAATTTGTCTGTTTGTCTGCCTACCAGTCTGTCTGCCGTCGTCCATCACCATTTGTCTGTCTGTCTGTCTGCCTGCCTGTCCTGTCTGTCTGTCTGTCTGTCTCTCTCTCTCTCTCTCTCTCTCTCTCTCTCTCTCTCTCTCTTTCTCAACAGACTTAAGAGTGCTAATTACTTTTCTAATATGGAAGAATGTATGCAATTATTATGAGTAACTATGTTCTATGATTGATTTCGATTTTGTTGGTGCTGTCTCTCTGGATCTAACAAAAGCATATGATTTGGTAAATCACCGCGTCTTGCTGAAAAAGCTTTCAATCTATCACTTTGATAATCATTCAAAAGCATTCTTCCCGTCCAAAAAACTGCAAAGTGTGTTTGGTCATGTCAAATACTTTGAAAAACTAAGTAAATGAATTTCAGTGTGTGACAGGGATTTCTTTTTGGCCCTATACTATTCTCATTGTTCGTAAATGACCATCTGCTACACATTCAGTCCTCTTTCGATAGACCCTGGACCCAAAAAAAAATGATACTTCGTGTTCATTCCTAGCCTGCAACATTAAAAACTTGCTTCTTCTCTGCCCATTATAATGTTTCTATCATTCTGCTTGTGTATCTGGTGTTTCACAGGTACCTCTCTCCCCCATTTCAAAACCAGGCCAGCACAGAGGGTTTTGTGCGGGCTCATAGAGTCTTCCAAATAATTACTGAAAGAATTGGGTGGAACGTTTATAGAGTTGTCAGGGTGCAATGAATCTTTCTAGAGCAAACCTCAACTTCTAGACTCAATCGTCTGTAACAAAATTTCATATGTTTGCCAATAATATCTCCCTGAGCAGTTCAAGAAAGACAATATGAGATACTGAAAATCAGTTAGGAAACGGGGTAAATCTATGTATTGGAGTAGAGGAAGTCTAATGAAATGGCACTGGATCCTTTGGATATTAAATATTTCTTATTACAATCAGTCAGAATAGTTTGAAAAACTCGCGTCTGTTAAAATGTATGTTAATTTTAAATCAAAGAAGCGAGCATCTCAACACAGCTTTCTTGGGGTATTTGTTGAAAAGAAAGTGGCAATATCACATAAACACAACTAAACAGGGTCTAGCAAAAGTCATACACTTAACGACGAGATTGACTACACAACTTTGAAATTACTGTTTCATGAACATTTCTGTCTTTTATTGACTACACATCTACTATTTGGAATCGATGAACTAAAACTCACTTAAAACATTTAGTATTGCTCTACAAACGTGCTGGAACCATATGTCCTGGCCCGAATAAATAATACTTCATCAGAAGGTAAGAAAAACTAAACCTGTAATATCTAAAAAAAATATTCATGTTTCTACAGCTACTTTACACAAATTCGTACATTCAAAGACACTCGACTATCTACAAGTTAATTTGTCTCTAAAATGACAGTATTCCCGTAACAGCATAAACACTCATTCAAGCCACGGAAATCCATCAACAGAACAGAATACAAAGAAAGTGAAACCATTCAAAGACAGAATGTATAAGTCATTCTGCTACAGAAGATGTATGTATGTAATATTAAATCCCCCCCCCCCCCTTTTTTGTTTGTTTTTTTTTTGCTTGATTAATTCACTATCGAATGGCTTCGGAAGCTTTGGAGGTGACTGTCCAGTGAGTGGCGAGGCATTGGTGCTCTGTGTCTCATCCGATGTAATATTAAAACCACAGAATGTGTAGCTTCTTCCTCCACAGTAGGTTTAAAGCCGATTCACAACAAAACTTATGGACCGCTCTACTACAGAAGATATAAACAATTCCGCCAGATAAGGTAAAACGTCCTTCGATAAAATGCATAAACTGATCTTTCACCGAAAAAATATTAAATCATTCTCCCACAGACGGTTTAGACCATTCTTTCATCAAATAAATAATACACTCTTCCACTGATGATATAGACCATTCTTTTACATTCTGTTACACAAGGTATAACCTATTCCTCCTCAGAACGAATAAATAATTCTTCTGCAGAATATATGTCATCACAGAATGTTTGAATCATTCAGCCATAGAATATACAGCCCATTTTGCCTAACATATTCATTTGCCTAACATGTAAACAATTTCGCTAAAGAAAGCGTAAACAATTCTGCCACAGAAGGTGTAACTCATTCCGCTTTAGAAAGTAAAACTTATTCTTCCACAAAATGCATAAACCATTCCTCCACAAAAAAACAACAACAACAACAAAAACTAACGCATTCTTCCATCCACAGAACATTAAAACCATTCAACCAAAAAGCTGTAACTAATCCTTAACACAAGGTGTATACCGTTTAGCCATAGAATATGTGGACCATTTCATCAAAAATGTATACATTATCTGACTAAGAATATAGAAGATAGTTTAACCATAAATTATACAAGATACAAGAATTTGATTTAGCCCAGATCATCACAACTAGACATAATGATAAGACATACATTATTCAGCCACAGAAGGTACGAACTATTCTACCGCATTGTATAAACCATTCAGCCACAGCCAGTAGACACCATTCTATCATACAAGGAACTAACCATTTTGCCACAGATTACGTCAATCATTTCTGCCGTATAATGCATGGACGATTCCGCCACAGATAATATAAACCATTCTATCAATGCCAGCTTTAACTGTTGGCGATTTTACCCACTCATTCACATTTCAGTGAGCAAATATTTGTTTTAAGTGACACGCTACCAGTCAAATACCACCGATACCTGGAATGGTGTCTACAGAAAACTCCAAGGAGTACTTTTGCTCTCAGCAAAACTGTTTTTCGGAGTTTCTGTCTCAAGACTCCATAATCATCAATGCTTGGAAAGAAAGCAGGAGAAATAGAGAGAGAGAGAGAGAGAGAGAGAGAGAGAGAGAGAGAGAGAGAGAGATAGAGACAGAGAGAGAGATAGAGAGAGAGAGAGACGGAGAGACGGAGAGACGGAGACAGAGACAGAGAGACAGACAGATAGAGACAGACAGACAGAGAGAGACAGAGAGAGGGAGAGAGAGAGAGACGGAGATAGTCAGAAGGGTGGACATGCAGACAGACAAACAGACAGAATGGATAAAAGAGTGAAAGAGACAGAGACAAATAAGGAAAAAAGAAAACAAATGAGCGAGACTGAGAAAGACTGAAAAAGAGTAAGACAGAAAAGAGAGAGAGAGAGAGGAGAGAGAGAGAGAGAGAGAGAGAGAGAGAGAGAAAGAGAGAGAGAGAGAAAGAGAAAGAGAAAAAGAGAGAAGAGAGGGAGAGAGAGAGAAAGGAGGAGAGAGAGAGAGAGAGAGAGAGAGAGAGAGACAGACAGACAGACAGGCAGGCAGACAGACGGTCAGACAGACAGACAGACGAACAGATACAGAGACAAACAGACAGACAGAGACAGAGAGAGGCAGACAGATAGACAAACACATAAACAGAATCACGGACATGGGTAAAGTAGGCGTGGGATGGAATGACTGATAAGAGTGGGAAGAAGAGATGAAACCGAAATGGTTATTCTAGAAGAGTAGGCTACAATCTTTTTCAAACAAAGTTCAGAAAGTTTTCTTCGATAAGCTTGAATACAGGTAATGCCCATTCAGCTTTGACGATTGAAAACTGTTTTGGGGCAGCTGATCATTTCGTAAAATCCGTATCGACCAACGACATACATTTGTATGGCTGTGTATCTGTGAAGGTTGGTCGAGTAAGCTTGGTGCCTCTAGCAAAAAAAAAAAAATGTCAAGTTGTCTGGGGTACTACCAGAGCCAAAGCAATGGAAACAGCATCCTGACATAACACCAGACAGACAGATAGCCATGTAAAGAGCAAAAGTCAAACAAAATTGGACGAAAGAGAAAGCAAAGAAAACACAAAATAACCCCCCCAAAAAAAACAAAAACAAAAAAAAAACAACAAACAAACAAAATAACAAACAAAAACAAAAACCAAAAACAAAAAAGAACCATTAAAAGCAGAAAAAAGCAAACAAAACAAAAACAGAAAAACGAGCAAAATGAAACCACTACTACTACTAACAACAACAACAACAACAACAACAACAACAACAACAACAGCAACAACAACAACAGCAACAACAACAACAACAACAACAAAATTCATGAATTTTGAATATTTATAATTACTTATCACGAAGAAAGGACTTAATGGAAGTATCATTTATATCAACAATTATATCGATGGGAGCAAACGATCACCACGTGAGTACAGTCATATTTTTGACAACCAACAAAGCTTTATCCTGTTATTTCAAGGTATAAAACCAAAGACTCAACCTGGCAAAAACAGGCAGGATTCCTAACTAATGCCGCCGTAAGACATGAGGCCAATGGATTCACTGAGTTGCCAATCTAGGCTAGTACTTGTATCTATGATTCCACCACAGACAGTATGAACCATTCTGCTGCTGACAGCTGTAACTGCTGGCGATTTTATCCACTCAGTCTCATTTCAGCGAGCAAAAGTTTGTTTTAAGTGGCACACTACTACTGAAGTACCATCGATTCTTACGATAGGGTCTACAGAAAACCCTGGGGGGGACGTTGGCATCTCAGCAAAATTGGTTTTCAGAGTTTCTCTCTCAAGACTCCTAGAAACCTTAATGTTTGGAGAGAAAGCAAGCAATAGAGAGAGAGAGAGAGAGAGAGAGAGAGAGAGAGAGAGAGAGAGAGAGACAGACAGACAGACAGACAAACAAACAGAGACAGAGAGAGAGAGAGAGAGAGAGAGAGAGACAGACGGAGAGAGAGAGAGAGAGAGAGAGAGAGAGAGATAGACAGACAGACAGACAGGAGGCAGGCAGATGGACGGACGGACGGACGGACGGAAGGAAGTAAGGGCAAACAGACAAAGACAGAGATAAACAGACATTCAGACAGACCAAAAAGAAAAAAAGAAGAAAAAAAACAAAGAAACAGACAAACAGACTGACAGACAGGCAGGCAGGCAGAAAAACAACAACAGATAGACAGACAGACAGACAGACAGACAGGCAGGCAGGCGGGCAGGCAGGCAGGCAGACAGATGGACAGAGGACATACTGGCAGACAAAGACAGAGAAACAGACAGACAGACAGACCGACCGAAAAACAGACACGAAGGGATAGACTGAGAGGGAATACAGAGAGAAACAAAGAGAGAGAGAGAGAGAGAGAGGAGAGAGGATGAGAGAGGAGAGAGAGAGGAGAGAGAGAGAGGAGAGAGAGAGAGAGAGTATATATATAAAAGAAATGTTCAGACAAAAACGGAGTGGTTTAAGGTGAAGTAAGAGGGTGACTTAACAAGGTCAGGGGAAGGTGGAAGCGAAACTGTTAAAGTAGATGAACATTCCCTCTTTAGAAGAAAGTTCAACAAGTTTTACATACCGTTGAACATAGTAGATAATACTAATACGGCTTCGAAAATCCTCAGCTATGCTGGGCCAGAAAACATTCTTGTGACGTTTCTAACGACCAGCGACATCCATTTGTAATGATGTGTGTGTCTGTGAATGTGTCTGAGAATTTTGACTAAAAGTTTATATATCCAACCCTGTATGCCTACAAGTCTGATATTCGATTCTGAGAAAAATGTTGTAAAGGTAAGTGAACAAGGTGCAGGAGACATGTGAATCAGGGGTAATTTCACGTTACTGTCTTGTTCTTGCTTACCTTGTCTTGGGAGGATGGCTTAATGTTACCTGTTGCAAATAGCACACACAAAATATTTCTTC
>CM060312.1:75787853-75815353 GCA_030674185.1 Monoplex corrugatus | reverse complement strand
AGAAAGAGAGAGAGAAACTGAAACTGAAACTGAAACTGAAACTGTTTATTGTCATTACCCGAAAAGGTCTTTTGACAAGGGGGATAACAATTTTCCAGTAGTGTGACACATAATCCACTCTTTGTATGTGCGCAAATTCTTCACGCATAATCAAAAACATATCGAACATCCATTCCTTGAACAGTCGAACATATTCAAATCATATATAATGAACAATCATCCATTTTACCACTACTACATAATGCAAAGAAAACAAAACAAAAATATCAGAACAGTGTTCCCACATTCAGGCCAATAATTTGTCTAGGTTTAGACAAACCAAAATCTTTTTCACACACCCACACCCACACACACACACACGCATCCATATACACTCACACGCGGGCGCGCGCTCGTGCGCACGCACACACACATCAAAACTGTAATATGATGAAACATCTGGGCTAGACCACCCAAACCTTACATTTAGTGATAATAATATAATCTTCACATAACTGCCCCCAAATACTCTCTTAACAAGGGACATCACTATTCCTTTTATTTATTTGTTTTTTGGTTTGTTTTTTTGTTTTTGTTAACATGTATAGTAGACCCTTAAGTGTCTATATACCCTTTCAATATCCACTTCTAACATATTCTACAAATATACAATGTACCATTATTTTATTATAGACTCTGTTTTGTAAAGAGCTGTTTTCATTTGCTTTATTTTGCTTTGTTTGCCGATAATTTAAGAGTAGCTAATAATATGAAAGAGAGAGAGAGAAAGAGAGAGAGAGATAGAGAGAGAGAGAGAAAGAGAGAGACAGAGAGAGAGAGAGAGAAGAAGAAGAAGAAGAAGAATGCGAAGAAGAAGAAGAAGAAGAAGAATGCGAAGAAGAAGAAGAAGAAGAATGCGAAGAAGAATGCGAAGAAGAAGAAGAAGAAGAAGCGAAGAAGAAGAAGAATGCGAAGAAGAAGAAGAAGAAGAAGAATGCGAAGAAGAAGAAGAAGAATGCGAAGAAGAAGAAGGAAGAAGAAGAAGAAGAAGAAGAAGAAGAAGAAGAAGAAAAGAAGAAGAAGAAGAAGAAGAAGAAGAAGAAGAAGAAGAAGAAGAAGAAGAAGAAGAAGAAGAAGAAGAAGAAGAAGAAGAAGAAGAGAAGAAGAAGAAGACAGACAGTCAGACAGACAGAAGCAGAAGAAAGTGAGAGAGAGAAAGAGAGAGAGAGAGAGAGAGAGAGAGAGAGAAAGAGAGGAAGAGAGAGAAAGAGAGAGATAGAGAGAGAGAGAGACAGGCAGACAGACAGAGAATGAGAGGGAGAGAGAGAGAGAAGAAGAAGAAGAAGAAGAAGAAGAAGAAGAAGAATGCGAAGAAGAAGAAGAAGAAGAATGCGAAGAAGAAGAAGAAGAAGAAGAAGAAGAAGAATGCGAAGAAGAAAAAGAAGAAGAAGAAGAAGAAGAAGAGAAGAAGAAGAAGAAGAAGAAGAAGAAGAAGAAGAAGAAGAAGAAGAAGAAGAAGAAGAAGAAGAAGAAGAAGAAGAAGAAGAAGAAGAAGAAGAAGAAGAAGAAGAAGAAGAAGAAGAAGAAGAAGAAGAAGAAGAAGAAGAAGAAGAAGAAGAAGAAGAAGAAGAAGAAGAAGAAGAAGAAGAAGAAGAAGAAAGAAGAAGAGGAAGAAGAAGACAGACAGACAGATAGAAGCAGAAGAAAGGGAGAGAGAGAGAGAGAGAGAGAGAAAGAGAGAGAGAGAGAAAGACAGAGTGAGAGAGAGAGAGAAAGATATAGAGAGACAGACAGAGAGAGACAGAGGCAGACAGACAGGCAGACAAAAAAAAAAAAAAAACAGAGCCAGAGACAGAGAAAGAGAGAGGGGTGGGTGGGAATGGCACATATGCGTCCTTTACACATCATGAACTAGACAAAACATCATGGTATTTTTTTTTAAAGTGTAGAAGGTCGAAACCTACATATTATGACTCATCATTAATGAAAGTTTTATAAATGTGCGTTTTCTGTCGTACCGCACCGCAGTGTTTTATGATATCTACGTTTAAGCAACATATATAGGCCATTTTATGAGGAAGGGGGATTTGGAGTACCTGGTCACAACGGGAAAGCTGGAGGGAAAGAGAGCACCAGGTAGACCCAGGGAGAGAATGCTGGACGGACTTGCAGAGTGGCTGGGGATAAGGAGGGTGGGGGAGATGCTGGGGGCAACGAGAGATAGAGATGGTTGGAAGTCCATGGTCGCCAACGTCATGCGGCAGGGCACCTGATGATGCTGATGATGATGATGATGACGTTTAAGTGACTCAGCATTCTGTTTTGATAGGATCTACAAACTAGTTATAAACAACTTCCTCCCATGATATAGTTGTTGACACGCTTTCTTTTCTTTTCTTTTCTTTCTTTTTTTTTTTTTTTTGCTTTGTACTTTGTCTCACTTTGTGTCTCATGTTTTCACTCTGTCTCTATCTCTTCTTTTCTGTACCTCTGTCTGTCTGTCTGTCTGTCTGTCTGTCTGTATGTCTGCCTGACTGACTGACTGTCTGTCTGTATGTCTAAATGACTGTCTGTCTGTTTCTCTGTCTGTCTGCATGTCTGACTGACTGTCTGTCTGTATGTCTGACTGACTGTCTGTCTGTTTGTCTGTTTGTCTGACTGACTGTCTGTCTGTCTCTCTGTCTCTCACTCTCTCTTTCTTTCTCTTTTTCTCTGTCTCCCTGTCTCTCTCTCTCTGTCTCTCTCTCTCTGTCTCTCTCTCTGTCTCTCTCTCTGTCTGTCTGTCTGTATGTATGTATGTCTGCCTGACTGACTGACTGTCTGCCTGTATGTCTAAATGACTGTCTGTCTGTTTCTCTGTCTGTTTCTCTGTCTGTCTGCATGTCTGACTGACTGTCTGTCTGTATGTCTGACTGACTGTCTGTCTGTCTGTTTGTCTGACTGACTGTCTGTCTGTCTCTCTGTCTCTCACTCTCTCTTTCTCTCTTTCTTTCTCTCTTTCTCTGTCTCCCTGTCTCTCTCTCTGTCTTTCTCTCTCTGTCTCTCTCTCTGTCTCTCTGTCTGTCTGTCTGTCTCTGTCTCTGTCTCTGTCTCTGTCTCTGTCTCTGTCTCTCTCTCTCTCTCTCTCTCTCTCTCTCTCTGTCTTTCTTCCTCGTTTCTGATTATGCGATTCTACCATAATTATATCTATTTATCTCCCTCCCTCCCTCTCTCTCTCTTTCTCTCACAATCTATCTACCAATCGTCTATCTATGTATCTATCCAGTCTAAGCACAAACTCTTATGTTGTTATTGCACTTTCCGTGAAATTAATGCTGACACCATCAGAGCAGTGCCTCTATCGTGGACTCAGTGCCAGCAGCAGTAAGTGTCACGGACTGTGTCACGATCAAAGCAATGGAACCACCACCCTGATATAACAGTCGTCATTTCCAGGGCACGGGTCACGGGGGAGTGATAATGAATTCTGTTGGCTGTGGCTGCAGTTTGGTTTTCATGGTGGATTTGGTCACTGCTGGGGGAAAACCCGTTCTGTTGTGGTTTGGTTGAACTGCAGTGAAATCTAAATGTGATGAATGAGTGAGTTTGTGTGTGTGTGTGTGTGTGTGTGTGTGTGTGTGTGTGTGTGTGTGTGTGTGTGTGTGTGTGTGTGTGTGTGTGTGTGTGTGTGTGTGTGTGTGTGTTTTTGTATGGAGTTCATGTGTGTGTGACAGAAATATAGAGCGAGAAAATGAAAGTGAGAGACCGAGAAAAACGGAGGGAGGGAGAGATAGAGGTATAGATAATTAGAGAGAGAGAGAGAGAGAGAGAGAGAGAGAGAGAGAGAGAGAGGAGGTTGGGAATTGGGGAGAGAGAGATGATGAGAGACAGACAGACAGACAGACAGAGACAGAGATAGACAGACAGAGACAGAGACACTGAGAGGGGGAGAGCGAGAGAGAGGAAAAGACAGACACAGACACACAGAAACAGACAGACAGATAGATGGAGAGGAGAGTGTGTGTGTGTGTGTGTGTACATCTATATGTGTGTGTGTGTGTGTGTGTGTGTGTGTGTGTGTGTGTGTGCTGTATGTGTGTGTGTGTGTGTGTGTGTGCGTGGTGTGTGTGTGTGTGTGTGTGTATGTGTGTGTGTGTGTGTGTGTGTGTGTGTGTGTGTGTGTGTGTGTGTGTGTGTGTGTGTGTGTGTGTGAGTGTGTGTGTTTGTGTATGTCTTTGTAGACAGATGCATACAGACAGAGACAGAGACAGACAGACAGACCGTAAGTCGGACATAAAAAAACATTAACTGTTGGCTGTAGTGGGGGACCTGGTGCGAGAGGTCTGATTTTTACGGGCAGACATGGTACTTCAGGGGAAGACAGTTCTGTTCTGTTTGGTTGAAAAGCGGAAAGATCTAAATGGTTCAGCCCCCATCATCTTTCTCAATGTATTTGTATGTGCGTGGTTGTGTGTGCCTTTGTATGTGTGTCTGCTACTGAATAGATAAGCGAAAGATTGAGGGCAGTTTGCATTGAACAAAGAAAGGATTAACCTAAGAATTTTCTAAAAGAAATTTGGATACTTTGAATATTATGTATATTAAATCTTGGCATATCAGTGTAAATACTTCACTTATTGTATACACCAAAGTGACTGTAATTGGTGACAAATAAGTAGATGTACATTTTGAACGACACAGTCAATTTTTTGTTCAAAAGATTTGAGTTTGAGTAAAGAAAACTTTCAGGTTAACATTATGGACATGCTGGATTACTGTAAGCATTCTGCCCTTGTATTCTCTTTATCATACTGTCTCTCTCTCTGTATGCCTCGTTGGATCTTTATCTCTCTCTCTATGTATCTTTCGACTACTTTTATATTGATACTGCAATCGTCATAATATAAAACAATCATGCTGATTACGTATTTATATCCCTTGACAGAAGGCAATGACCTCTATCAGAACAAGCTACCTGAAGTCTGGGGTTTGTCTGTCTGTCTTTCTCTCTGTGTATTTGTTTCTCTCCAGACTAAAGCAGACCCCTATGCTGATATTACGCATGGAATCAAAGTCCACACCGAAACCTTTGCCTCCGTCATCAGAGAAGTGGATCTGTCATGTAGACATGGTGCCAGCAGTAGTAATTGTCGAGCTGTCATGGGGTCTGTCGCAATCAAAGCAATGAGGCCATCACCGTGAATCGATAGTGCCCATTTCCAAGAGCACGAGTCGTGGGGGGTGGGGATGGGGATATTGGGCTGGCTGTGGTGAGGGAGGATTTCATTTTCATGGTGAGTTTGGTCGTTACGGGCATGGACTTGCCTGTTTTGCTAGCAACGCTGAATTGATTTAAAGAAAAGATGATTTGATAAAAAAGAAAATAAAGAACAAACAAATAAAAAAAGACAAAGCGAGAGAACGAGAGAGAGAGAGACAGAGACAGAGACAGAGACAGATGTACAAAGAGAGAGAGAGACAGACACACAGACAGATAGACAGACAGACAGACAGAGATAAACAGGCAGACAAACAGACAGTGAGAAACAGAGAGAGAGAGAGAGAGAGAGAGAGAGAGAGAGAGACAGACAGACAGACAGACAGAGATAAACAGACAGACAGACAGACAGAGACAGAGAAAGACAGACGTGGAAAACATAAAAGGCTGGCTGTAGTGGGGACTTGGTTAGAGGGGGTGTGATCTTTATGGCAGAGACTTGGTAGTTCAAAGGACAGCCATTTAATAATAATAATAATAATAATGTTTATTTGTATAGCGCATTTCTGTTCTGTTTGGTTGAAAAGTGTAAAGATCTAAATGGTTCACCCCCCCCCTTCATCCCCATCGTCTTTCTCAGTGTATTTGTGTGTGTGTGTGTATGTTTGTCTTTGTATATTGACCCTGCGATCATCATAACATAAAACAATCATGGTGATTACGTATTTATATCCCTTGACATAAGGCAATGACAATCCACCTGAAGTCTGGGGTTTGTCTGTCTGTTTTTCTCTCTGTGTATTTGTTTCTCTCCAGACTAAAGCAGACCCCTATGCTGACATTAGGCACGGAATCAAAGTCCACACCGAAGCCTTTGCCTCCGTCATCGGAGAAGTGGATCTGTCATGTAGACATGGTGCCAGCAGTAATAATTGTCAAGCTGTCATGGGGTCTGTCACAGTCAAAGCAATGAGGCCATCACCGTGAATCGATAGTGCCCATTTCTAAGAGCATGAGTCGTGGGGGTTGGGGTGGGGGTGGGGATGGGGATGGGGGATATTGGGCTGTCTGTTGTGTGGGTCTGGTGGGGGAGGGTTTCATTTTCATGATGAGCTTGGCCATTGGGGGTTGGGTACAGATCTGGTTTTCTTGAAACGCTGAAATGATTTAAAGAAAAGATAGACTTGATACAAAAATGAACAAAGAAAGGAGAAGAAAAAAAACGACACAGCATAGAAAAGACACACAGACACAGCAGACAAACAACACAGACACACACCACAGACAACACACACAGACAAGACACACAGACAGACACACACACAGACACAGACACAACACAACACAACAAAAGACAGCACAACAAACACAAGACACACACACACAGACACACACAACAGACACACAACAACACACACACAGCACACACACACACAAGACCCCACACACACAGACACACACACACACACACACCACACACACACAGACAGACCACACACACAGACAGACACACACACACAACACACACACACACACACACACACACACACACACACACACACACACACCCACCAACCCACCACCACCCACCCACAGAGAGAGAGAGAGAGAGAGAGAGAGAGAGAGAGAGAGAGAGAGAGAGAGAGAGAGAAAGAGAGAGAGAGAGACAGACAGACAGACAGACAGACAGGCAGGCAGACAGACAGACAGATAGACAAACAGTCAGAAGGAAACAGATGTGGGAGATGAGAGAGACAAAGAGGAAAGGATAAAGAGAAAGACAGATATACATTAGGCAGACTTACAGACAGACAGATATACATTAGGCAGATTTACAGACAGACATATATACATTAGGCAGACTTCCAGACAGACAGATATACATTAGGCAGACTTACAGACAGACAGATATACATTAGGCAGACTTACAGACAGACAGATAAACATTTGGCAGACTTACAGACAGACAAATAGAGAAAGTGGCTATAAAGACTAAAGAATTGCGAAGATGAGTCAGTGATAATTTTTGTTTTGTTTTTGCTTTTTCGCTGGCGAAAGAGACAGTGTCCATGGCTATTTCTAATATGAGTCACCTCTAATGTATCAACCAATAACCTGAATCTAGTGATCATTTTCCGAAGTTCGGATGGTTACAATAATTCGTTACTTCAATACACATTTCCATCTTGTTTATGTACGTATCACTTAGCCAATATATAAATTATATTCATTAGTTATATCTCATGATTTCCTTTCATAAACATTTTTATTAAACCTATGTATGACACTGTACCAGGATATGCATTTTAATGCCAAGACTTGATTGCATCATGTAAGGACTGTAAGACACTTTTGGCTGTAAATGTTTACCAGGCAAAACGTTTTCACTGAAACAAAACATGAATCAAACAAATAAACAACATTCTCAAAAAAAAACATGGGTATAGTTCATCCGTATGACACACGGAAGAACAGTCATCAGCTTTCAGTGGTGAAAGCATGGCTATACACACACCCACAAGGTATGAATATAATATTCTAGACAAAAAAGAAAAAGTTAAATTTCTTTGCGGATAGTGAAAGTGAGGGTTCGTCTGTTTTGTTTCTTTGTTTGATTTTTACTTCTTTTTTTTTTATCCAACTACGCACCCTGTCTGATGTTAGCCTGTTAGCTTTTCTGGTGCTCTTTGCAATGTAGGTCCTTCTTCTCTTTTCTTTTTCTTCAAATATTACATAATGCATTTTTACGCAGTAAGTACAAAACAGAATGCTATCGATAACCTTTGCATCTTGTCATCTTATATCTTTTTATGTTCTAAGAAAGAGCCTCATTTTCTGTGGTATACGCTCGCATTCTCTAACTTCTCTCTCGTTAACCGTGTCATCTTCAATATCTATTTTCTGCCTATTGTCTTGTTTGTCTGCTGCTGCTGCTGCTGATGTTGTTGTTGTTGTTGTTGTTGTTGTTGTTTTGTTGATGTTGTCGTTAAGAAACTTCCCTCTGCTTTACGAGGGTTATCTACCAGAATGGCTCATTGGCTTTTTTTTTCTTTTTCTTTATTTTTTTTTTTTTAATTCCATCTGTGACACACTATTCTGGCAGGAAAGTCATGATTGTGATCCTAATGACTGCGAAAGTAATGTACACCCATGGAAAGCTATTGAGTGAGGCTGTAAGCTTAGTTCTCATAGGACACTTGATGCCCATTTTTGACAGCGTTTATTTGTCAGAGCTCTTTATGTACACCGGCGCCGTGGTCAAATTAATGGATAAACGTCGGATGTCTAATCAGGTCTTCCTGGGTTCACCATTCTCAGTAGTGTAGTAGTTAACGCTACGGACTACTGACTGGAAGATTGTGGGTTCGAATCCCCATCAGTCCCATCTACATATATCATTGTGGGATTGTTCCGCTCTGTCTGGCTCCTCCCCAGAGTTGGGCGTGCTATGGGCTCAGTGGGAAGACTGGGACCACATAGTCGAGTCTCATCCACGTAACAGATGCGTCATTGAGGGTGTTGGTTAAATCTTCTGACCAGAACCGCAGGGGTCTGTATCTCTCAGGCCTGGCTGACGCCAGGATGTATCATGATAGTAAGCCCTGTCACGCAGTCTCGATCCTAGATGGAACTCCATAGCATCATGATTGTCATCCTTATCGACATCATCATCATCGGATTGTAAAAAAAATAAATAAATAAATCATGTGCGATTTTCTGTGGTCATTAATACGGCATAGACAGTGGGATGACAAAAAACAATGTTCCTGGGTTCGATTCGCCTAGACACTTCAACCTGACAGGTGGAGATTCTTTTGACATCTCCCAGGTCAATATGTGTGCAAGCCTGCCAGTGCCTCTGTCAGATCCTTGTGTACATACTGCAGAACACCAACTATGTTCGATAAAGATCCTGTACGTCATGTCAGTGGCTGGCTTATTCAAGAAACACGAAAACATCCAACAAGAACAACCACAAATGTGACCCATTCTCACAAAAGGCACAAAAAGTCTCAGTCTAGACAATTTCAGGTTATGGTATCACTATAAAGTTTAGAATCTCAACTTTCAAATGGTACTAAAGTTGAGTTTCAGGCTACAAAAACAAAGAAAGTTATGGGCTTTCAAAGATGAGAGGGGTCAAGTCAGCTATTTTGAGAAAAAAACTGTTGAAGAGAAATAGCCTGAATTGAAAAGATATTGTCAGAAACTCCTTAGCAACAAGCATTAAACATCAACCAAATCAGCTGAAACTCCATACTTACCGTGTTTATTAATTGTCCATCCATCCAAAACAACAAAAAGAAAAATAAATTTAAGAAAAGCGGGCTTTAATCACCAAAATATTACGGAACTTGTGAATATTTTGAAAGGAGAAGAAAACATAAAACACACAAAAAATGATACTTATCGATTGAATTTGACTTTATTGTGTTAGGACATGGTGTTAAAGTGGTTATAAAGCATGAAAATGCAGAAAACTCAAAATCGACTTATTGTCTCTGTTCAGAGTTTTCAGTCCACAAAAACAGAAGGCCTCACCCGACTTATTGTACTTTCAGTCAGAGCGGGTCACACATATGTAGACTGTGCAACGGAGGAATGTGATCAGCTTGCCTGACACAAGGGAAAAGATGTCTAAACCCTTGATTCCTTACACATATATGAAATCGAAAGTGCACAGTTACGTGAGAAGTCTGTGGCAGGAGAACTGGAATGAACAGACAGATAACAAACTTAATCAAATCCGTCCCAGCCTGAAATAAATGTTCCCATCTACTGCAGGGAACCGTATGACAGAGACAGCGTTATATAGATTACACACGGGCCACACATCCTACACTCATTCGTACCTTTTAAAAAAATGAAGAAGCACCATGGTGTATACCGTGTGACGAGCCGTTGAAAATCAGACACCTCCTCCTTGATTGCTGGACTTGTACGATGTGAGACAAAAGCAGTACACGGCGGACTCCTTAAAGAACCTCTTCCGAGACGTCCCTCCTGATGCAATTTTCCAATTTTTACAAGAGATCACTAGATTTTACATGATGTGATTTTACGGCTGTTTTTCTTTAATTGCATTTTAGACTTGCAAGGTTAACGGTGAGCATGGTTTTCAACTGTTGTCTTTTATCTTAATCGGGTTGTCGTTTTTGACGTGGTGTTAGCCCTGATATGGCTGTAGTAGTCGGCTGGGCTATAAGCAATATGAACATGAACTTGAGCTTGCCTGACTGCTTGAGTTCTCCCTGCTGCACCACAAAGTCAAATGATGTATACTGCATAGTGAATTCGCATGAGTTTGAAGAAATGCGCTATATAACTATGGTTCATACCCACATGAGTTATAGTTTCCTTCCTGATTGCC
Source organism: Monoplex corrugatus (assembly GCA_030674185.1). Lineage (NCBI taxonomy): Eukaryota > Metazoa > Mollusca > Gastropoda > Littorinimorpha > Ranellidae > Monoplex > Monoplex corrugatus. The sequence goes on along the minus strand of CM060312.1, from coordinate 75,804,806 downwards.
GACTTTTTCTGCTTATGGAGATGATAATTGAAAAAAAAAAAGAAAAACGACTATCACCTCCGACATAGTTCAGTTTATTTTCGTCCTGTGAGCCTGGTTTATTACCAAAATAAGCGAGTACCAGGCAACATATTCAAATATACATAAATGATATGCAGGTTCAACGCAACGGTGGTCTCTTTTCTAAAGAATGTGTTTGGAAAACAAAATTCAGCTAGAGAAATGGATGGTGGACACGAAATCATTCAATATTAATTTTCTAGATTTTGTATAAGACAATCCAGAAAGGGAATGAAGTAAGAACACTTCTAGGGGAAGGATGAATATTGTTACAGACCAAAGTATTCCAGGATAATGTCTCGTAAACCTTTTGTTCATTGTCTCTTAATTAATGTTGGTTGATCTTTTCGTTTATTTGTTTTATTTGTTTTGTTTGTTTGTTTGTTCGTTTTTTCGTTGAGGGTCAGGTTTGTAATGCCATGTATAGGTGTCATAGATGGAGCGCAAAACATTCAAGAACAGGATGATAGTTTTGTTTTCTGTTCTTTATGGTGACTATTTTGTTTGGAGTAATGTCATTTCAATGTCAACTTAACCCATAATAAACCGTGTATGTAGTGATAACCCCGTAGCATTGAAAGACATGCGGAGAAATGTTTACAGACACTGAGTGAAATGATGAGGAAAAATGTAGAGAGAGAGAAAGAGAGAGAGAGAGAGAGAGAGAGAGAATGAGAGAGAGAGAGAGAGAGAGAGAGAGAGAGAGAGAGAGAGAGAGAGAGAGAGATAGGCAGACAGACAGACAGGCAGGCAAACAGAGACAGAAAGAGAAGTTCTGATTTCAAACTCCAGACCTCACACCTCAGATTTCAGACTGCAGACTTCGGATTGAAGACAATTTATTCACATTATGAGCCATTACCCTTTATGAAGGAATATCAAAGCAAATGTACAGTAGAGTACATTTGTAACTGACAATAATTTTTGGAATTCAGAAAGTAATGATCGCTTTCATGGAGTCCTTGTTTCTTTAAATTTTAATGTCTTACATAACAACAAGTAGAAACTGACTACAACATCAGTGTTTGCTGACAACATCAACAACGCACTATTTAAACACTGGGAACTGTCAAGAATATACAAGCAGTATAATATTTTCTCAAGTACTGTTAAGTGCTTCACAACTTAGGACGAAATGTACTTCACCTTCTTTGGATTTCTTGTGAATTTCTTGTATGATGAACGTATGAAATCATGAGCATTACATGACTTGTGTCTGGAAAAATGTAATGCCAAATCAGATATATCTTACTTAAACCTGATCGTTATAGATTTACGATCTTTGATCTCTTTTAAACAACAGATGTAATTTAACCTCAGGCATACTACAAAATGTTATGTACATATCAATGGTTCACTCTTATTAACCTTTTGATTCCCGCGCTCTGTCCCAACGGGAAAGCTGGAGGGAAAGAGAGCATCAGGTAGACTCAGGGAGAGAATGCTGGACGGACTTGCAGAGTGGCTGGGGATGAGGAGGGTGGGGGAGATGCTAGGGGCAACGAGAGACAGAGATGGTTGGAAGTCCATGGTCGCCAACGCCATGCAGCAGGGCACCTGATGATGATGATGATGACTCTGTCCGGCAGCATCTTGCATTTTCGACCATGCTAGCAAAGCAAAAACGTAACCCTTAGACTCCATCACCCTATCTACTAGCTTTTTGCAGGAAGATGGTGGATTAGGGTGAGGGAATCAACGGGTTAAATTTTTGCAGTTGGTGGATACGGTTTGGGAGTCAAAGGGTTAAAGCGATTTTGTTACTGACCATTTAGAGTCTATCACGCGTTGACGAAATAGAAATATACACCTATTATAGCCACTAAGACACTGATATCAGCACATGTATCCACATTGATATTCATACAGATAAAGATATACGTTTGGAACCAAGTTTCTATAACCTCTAGTATCTAAATCAAATAATATTTTGTAAGCTTTTATGTGGTATCCGAGGTTCTTTCGTGTATATCATTTTAAACCATTAACGAATGCAACTATTGGCAGAATTCATACGTGATTGATAACAGTTTGTTGCACCAAACATAAAGTCACTGGATTTGCGCATGTCAACCTCAAGAAACTTTCTTTCAAGGCAAACAAATGAACAGACTCACATCGATTCGCATCATTTTCCAATCCCCATAGTTCTGGGCCTTACAACATGATTGATTGAACCTGAGATTCCAGCAATTTTAGAAACAGTTCCAAAGAATGTTTTTGAATAACATTCATTGTTTACTGAATTATAGACAGCAATGCATTTTCCTTTATGAGTCAACAATCCACACCTCTCCAAATCACACCTCCATACCACATCACACCACATAAAAACACAGTGAAAAATCACATATAACGCAAGGCAGTATAAAACAACTCAACGCAACACAAATCATGATAGGTCAGAGTTTAGAGTTTAGAGTTTAGAGTTTAGAGTTCAGAGTTCAGAGTTCAGAGTTTAGAGTTCAGAGTTCAGAGTTTAGAGTTAGAGTTTAGAGTTGAGAGTTGAGAGTTGAGAGTTGAGAGTTGAGAGTTGAGAGTTGAGAGTTCAGAATTCAGAGTTTAGAGTTTAGAGTTTAAGGTTTAGAGTTTAGAGTTCAGAGTTTAGAGTTTAGAGTTCAGAGATTAGAGTTTAGAGTGTATAGTTTAGAGTTCAGAATTTAGAGTTTAGAGTTCAGAGTTCAGAGTTTAGAGTTTAGAGTTTAGAGTTTAGAGTTCAGAGTTTAGAGTTCAGAGTTCAGAGTTTACAGTTTAGAGTTCAGAGTTTACAGTTTAGAGTTTAGAGTTTCTCAAAGAGAGATTCATTGCACAAGAACACGTTCATATGCAGTTCACAGGAATGCCCGACAACCATCTAGTAGACTCCCTGAGCCTGGAACAAAACCCTCTCCGTTGGCATGAACAAACACAAGCAAATTAACATCAGCATACCTGCAGCCAAAACAGAACAAGAAGAACACACATCACCAAACATGTAGCCAAAACAGCAAACACACACATCACCAAACATGTAGCCAAAACAGCAAACACACACATCACCAAACATGTAGCTAAAAACAGCAAACACACATCCTCAAACATGTAGCCAAAACAGCAAACACACACATCACCAAAATGTAGCCAAAACAGCAAACACACACATCCTCAAACATGTAGCCAAAACAGCAAACACACACATCATCAAACATGTAGCCAAAACAGCAAACACACACATCCTCAAACATGTAGCCAAAACAGTAAACACACACATCACTAAACATGTAGCCAAAACAGCAAACACACACATCACCAAACATGTAGCCAAAAACAGCAAACACACACATCACCAAACATGTAGCCAAAACAACAAACACACACATCCTCAAACATGTAGCCAAAACAGCAAACACACACATCCTCAAACATGTAGCCAAAACAGCAAACACACACATCACTAAACATGTAGCCAAAACAGCAAACACACACATCACCAAACATGTAGCCAAAACAGCAAACACACACACCACCAAACATGTAGCCCAAACAGAAAACACACACATCACCAAACATATAGCCCAAACAGCAAACACACACATCACCAAACATGTAGCCAAAACAGCAAACACACACATCACCAAACATGTAGCCAAAACAGTAAACACACACATCACCAAACATGTAGCCAAAACAGCAAACACACACACATCCTCAAACGTGTAACCAAAACAGTAAACACACACATCACCAAACATGCAGCCCAAACAGCAAACACACACATCACCAAACATGTAGCCAAAACAGCAAACACACACATCACCAAACATGTAGCCAAAACAGCAAACGCACACATCACCAAACGTGTAGCCAAAATGGAAACAGGAACACACCGCGCCACACACACACACACACATACGCACAGACACACACACACACGCACACACACACACACACACACACACACACACACACCACACGCACACACACACACACACACACACACACACACACACACACACACACACACACACACACACCGTCTAATATCACTTATAGTGAAAAGACGTTAAATTAAAGAACGAACGAACACACACACAAATACAAACACAAACACAAACGTACACACGCGCGCGCACAAACACTCACACACACACACACATACACGCACACACACACAAACGCACACGCACACGCACACGCATAAGCAAACACACACTCACACACACAAACACAAACGTACACACACACACACACACACACACACACACACACCCACACACATACACACATACATACACACACTCACACACAAGACACACAGACACACAGACACACACACACACACACACACACACACAGACACACACACATACACAGACGCACACACAGACACACATACACACACAGACACACAGACACACACAGACACACACACACAGACACACACACACAGACACACACACACACACACACACACAGACACACACACACACACACACACACACACACACACACACACACACACACACACACACACACACACACTGAAATCAGAACAAGTATTCAATATCACAGAACAAGGCAAATGTAAATCATAGGCTTACATTCTTACCAACAGTTGCAAATCAATTAACATCAGAAAGAGAGTCCTTGAATGTTATATAGAACCAATACTGTTGTACGGATGCGAGGTGTGGACAGTCAGCAAGCAAAGCCAGAGCAAGATAGAGGCAGCCGAGATGTGGTTTCTCAGAAGAATGTTGAGAGTTATATGGACAGCAAAAAAAACAAACATGGTGATTACGTATTTATATCCCTTGACAGAAGGCAATGACCTCTATCAGAACAAGCTACCTGAAGTCTGAGGTTTATCTATCTGTTTTTCTCTCTGTGTATTTCGAGGGTTGACAGCCAGAATCCAATATCTGAATTTTTTTGTAAATTTGTCACTTTTTTATACTGAACCATTGCTTTTAATGTGATCTTTCACTTGGTGCCATGATATTGATTTTTGATCGGTTATTAATAAAACCAAAACCAGTATATTAAAATGTAGATATAGCCTCTCCACGAAAACCCAGTTAAAAATCGTCTCCTGTAATCTATCAGAAAATCGAGATACTTGGTTCTGGTTGTCAACCCTCGATTTGTCTCTTTCTGGAATAAAGCAGACCCCTATGCTGATACGTTCACATGGAATCAAAGTCCACACCGAAACCTTTGCCTCCATCATCAGAGAAGTGGATCTGTCATGTTGACATGGTGCCAGCAGTAATAATTGTCAAGCTGTCATGGGGTCTGTCACAGTCAAAGCAATGAGGCCATCACCGTGAATCGATAGTGCCCATTTCCAAGAGCATGAGTCGTGGGGGGTGGGGTTGGGATGGGGGATATTGGGCTGGCTGTTGTGTGGGTCTGGTGAGGGAGGGTTTCATTTTCATGATGAGCTTGGCCATTGGGGGTTGGGTACAGGTCTGGTTTGCCTGAAACGTTGAGTTGATTTAAAGAAAAGATAGACTTGATACAAAAAAGAACAAAGATAAAAAACAATGACAAACAGAGAAAAAGAGAGAGATGAGAGAGAGAGAGAGAAAGAGAGAGAGAGATAGAGAGTTTCAGACAGACAGATAGACAGACAGACAGACAAACAGATGGTGGACAGGTCTGTTTTGCTTGAAGCGCTGAGCTGATTTAAAGAAAATATAGACTTGATACGAAAAAAGAACAAAGAAAAAAGAAGCAATGACAAACAGGGAGAGAGAGAGAGAGAGAGAGAGAGAGAGAGAGAGAGAGAGAGAGAGAGAGAGAGAGAGACAGACAGACAGACAGACAGACAGACAGACAGACAGAGAGAAAGACAGAGAGAAAGAGAGAGAGAGAGAGAGAGTCAGACGTGGAAAACATAAAAGGATGGCTGTAGTGGGGACCTGGTTAGAGGGGGTCTGATTTTTACGGCAGAGTTGGTAGTTCAAGGGAGAGACAGTTCTGTTCTGTTTGGTTGAAGAGCAGAAAGATCTTAATGGTTCAACCCACATCATCTTTCTCAGTGTATTTGTGTGTGCGTGAGTATGTGTGTCTTTGTATGTTTGTCTGCTACAAAGTAAATGTACAAAGGAAAGGATTAAGCAAAGAATAATCTAAAAGAAATCGGATACTTTGAATGCTATGTATATTAAATCCTGACATGATATTGGAAGAATTTTACTTATTACATACACCAAAATGACTATAATTGGTAACACATAAGCAGGTATGCCTTTTGAACAATACAGTCAATTGTTCTTCCAAAAATCTTAGATTCAGCAATGAAAAGTATCAGGCAAACTTTACAGACAGGCTGGATTACTGTAAGCATTCTGCCTTTCTAGTCTTTTTATCATACTGTCTCTCTTTCTGTATGCCTCATTCGCTCTCTCTCTCTCTCTCTCTGTCTATCTGTCTCTGTCTGTCTGTCTGTCTGTCTGTCTGTCTCTCTCTCTCTCTCTCTCTCTCTCTCTCTCTCTCTCTCTATCTGTGCCTCTTTTGACTATTTCCATATTAATGTTGTGATTTTCACTGTATAAAATGATTATGGTGTGTACGTATTTGCACTCCTTGACAAAAAGGAAGGACCTACAACCGAGCAAGCTATCTGAAGTTTGAGGTCTGTCTGTCTGTTTTTCTCTCTGTCTGTTTGTTTCTGTCCAGACTAAAGCAGACCCCTATACTGATATTACGCATGGAATCAAAGTCCACACCGAAACCTTTGCCTCCACCATCAGAGAAGTGGATCTGTCATGTAGACATGGTGCCAGCAGTAATAATTGTCAAGCTGTCATGGGGTATGTCACAATCAAATCAATGGGGCCATCACCGTGTGAATCGATAGTGCCCATTTCCAAGAGCATGAGTCGTGGGGGGTGGGGATGGGGGATATTGGGCTGGCTGTGGTGAGGGAGGATTTCATTTTCATGGTGAGTTTGGTCGTTAAGGGCATGGACTTGCCTGTTTTGCTTGCAACGCTGAATTGATTTAAAGAAAAGATAACTTGATACAAAAGAAAATAAAGAACAAACAAATAAAAAAAGACAAAGCGAGAGAATGAGAGAGAGAGAGAGACAGATGTACAAAGAGAGAGAGAGAGAGACAGACAGACAGACAGACAGACAGATAGACAGACAGACAGAGATAAACAGACAGACAAACAGACAGTGAGAAACAGAGAGAGAGAGAGAGAGAGAGAGAGAGAGAGACAGACAGACAGACAGACAGACAGATAGACAGACAGACAGAGATAAACAGACAGACAAACAGACAGTGAGAAACAGAGAGAGACAGAGAGAGAGAGAGAGAGACAGACAGACAGACAGACAGACAGAGAGAGAGACAAACAGACAGACAGAGATAAACAGACAGACAAACAGACAGTGAGAAACAGAGAGAGAGAGAAACAGAGAGAGAGAGAGAGAGAGAGAGAGAGAGACAGACAGACAGACAGACAGAGAGAGAGACAGACAGACAGACAGAGATAAACAGACAGACAAACAGACAGACAGAGAGACAAACAGAGAAAGCCAGACGTGGAAAACATAGAAGGCTGGCTGTAGTGGGGACTTGGTTAGAGGGGGTGTGATCTTTATGGCAGAGACTTGGTAGTTCAAAGGACAGCCATTTAATAATAATAATATTAATAATAATGTTTATTTGTATAGCGCATTTCTGTTCTGTTTGGTTGAAAAGTGCAAAGATCTAAATGGTTCAACCTCCCCCCCCCCCCCATCCCCATCATCTTTCTCAGGGTATCTGTGTGTGCGTGTGTATGTGTGTCTTTGTATATTGATCCTGCGATCATCATAATATAAAACAATCATGGTGATTACGTATATTTATATCCCGTGACATAAGGCAATTACCTGTATCAGAACAAGCTACCTCAAGTCTGAGGTTTGTCTGTCTGTTTTTCTCTCTGTGTATTTCGAGGGTTGACAGCCAGAACCCAGTATCTCAAGTTTTTGGCAATTTTTCACTTTTTTTATACTGCACCGTTGCTTTTAATGTGATCTTTCACTTGGTGCCATGATATTGATTTTTGATTGGTTATTAATAAAACCAAAACCAGTATATCAAAATGTAGATATAGCCTCTCCACGAAAACCCAGTTAAAAATCGTCTCCTGTAATCTATCAGAAAATCGAGATACTTGGTTCTGGTTGTCAACCCTCGACTTGTCTCTTTCTGGAATAAAGCAGACCCCTATGCTGATACGTTCACATGGAATCAAAGTCCACACTGAAACCTTTGCCTCCATCATCAGAGAAGTGGATCTGTCATGTTGACATGGTGCCAGCAGTAATAATTGTCAAGCTGTCATGGGGTCTGTCACAGTCAAAGCAATGAGGCCATCACCATGAATCGATAGTGCCCATTTCCAAGAGCATGAGTCGTGGGGGGTGGGGTTGGGGATGGGGGATATTGGGATGGCTGTTGTGTGGGTCTGGTGAGGGAGGGTTTCATTTTCATGATGAGCTTGGCCATTGAGGACTGGGGACAGGTCTGGTTTGCTTGAAACGCCGAAATGATTTTATGGGGGCAAACCTACCCAGATTTGGGTACCAAGATTGTGATGTTCAGTGTTTCAGTTCTAATTAACCAGTCACCATGATATTTGGCAAGCAGATACCTCAGACAGTATTCTTTAGATTGAATATCTTTGTTGGGGTCTGTGACTTATGAAAAGTTGACAAAAAATAATTAATTAAAAAATGTTCTCGCAAAAATGAAAAAATATAGTACATACTGTGACAATTCTAACTACACATATATTTATGTTAGGAATTTGATATTTAGTGAGCAAACACATCTGCATAGTATGTATGGCATGTAGTATAATATCAGCTCTACTATTATTATTTTCTGTACAATCATCACACCAATTTTTAGAATAATTTAAATAAAAAAAAGTATAATACAACTTTTGATAAAAATGTTTTTTTCGAGCAGAATTGCAAGATTTTACTACCGGTTATAGGTACCTGTCCCTGCAATATGTGTGCCAAATATCAAGGAAATCGGATGAAAACGTTTGAACATATTATGTCTGATGTATACAATCTCGTGAAAAATCGAAATTAATTAATTAATTATTTTTGGTCAATTTGTCATAACTCACAGACCCGAACAAAGATATCCAATCCAAAGAATACTGTCTGAGGTATCTTCTTTCCAAATATCATAGTGATTGGTTAATTAGAACTGAAACATTGAACATCACAATCTTGGTACCCAAATCTGGGTAGGTCTGCCCCCTTAAAGAAAAGATAGACTTGATACAAAAATGAACAAGAAAGGAAAGAAAGAAAGACAGAATGACACACACACAGATACACAAACGCAGATACACACACAGACAGACACACACACAGACACACACACACACAGACACACACATACACAGAGACACACAAACACAGACACACACACACACAGACAGACACACACACAGACAGACACACACACACACACACACACACACACACACACACACACACACCACCCACCCACAGAGAGAGAGAGAGAGAGAGAGAGAAGAGAGAGAGAGAAAGAGAGACAGACAGACAGACAGACAGACAGGCAGGCAGGCAGGCAGACAGACAGACAGACAGACAGACAGACAGATAGACAAACAGTCAGAAGGAAACAGAGATGTGGGAGATGAGAGAGACAAAGAAGAAAGGATAAAGAGAAAGACATATATACATTAGGCAGACATACAGACTAACAGATAAACATTTGTCAGACTTACAGACAGACAAATAGAGAAGATGGCTATAAAGACTAAAGAATTGCAAAGATGAGTCAGTGAGAATTTTTGTTTTTTTGTTTGCTGGCGAAAGAGACAGTGTCCATGGTTATTTCTAATATGAGTCACCTCTAATGTATCAACCAATAACCTGAATCTAGTGATCATTTTCCGAAGTTCGGATGGTTACAATAATTCGTTACTGCAATACACATTTCCATCTTTTTTATGTATGTATCACTTAGCCAATATATAAATTATATTCATTAGTTATATCTCATGATTTCCTTTCATAAACATTTTTATTAAACCTATGTATGACATGGTACCAGGATATGCATTTTAATGCCAAGGCTTGATTGTATCATGTAAGGACTGTAAGACACTTTTGGCTGTAAATGTTTACCAGGCAAAACGTTTTCACTGAAACAAAACATGAATCAAACAAATAAACAACATTATAAAAAAAATCATGGGTACAGTTCATCCGTATGACACACGGAAGAACAGTCATCAGCTGTCAGTGGTGAAAGCATGGCTATACACACACCCACAAGGTATGAATATAATATTCTAGACAAAAAAAAAAAAGTTAAATTTCTTCGCGGATAGTGAAAGTGAGGGTTCGTCTGTTTTGTTTCTTTGTTTGATTTTTTTATCCACCTACGCACCCTGTGTGATATTAACCTCTCTGACTGTTAGCTTTTCTGGTGCTCTTTGCAATGTAGGTCCTTCTTCTCTTTTCTTTTTCTTCAAATATTACATAATGCATTTTTACGCAGTAGGTACAAAACGGAATGCTATCGATAACCTTTGCATCTTGTCATCTTATGTCTTTTTATGTTCTAAGAAAGAGCCTCATTTTCTGTGGTATACGCTCGCATTCTCTAACTTCTCTCTCGTTAACCGTGTCATCTTCAATATCTATTTTCTGCCTATTGTCTTGTTTGTCTGCTGCTGCTGCTGCTGCTGTTGTTGTTGTTGTTTTGTTGATGTTGTCGTTAAGAAACTTCCCTCTGCTTTACGAGGGTTATCTACCAGAATGGCTCATTGGCTTTTTTTTTTCTTTTTCTTTATTTTTTTTTTTTAATTCCATCTGTGACACACTATTCTGGCAGGAAAGTCATGATTGTGATCCTAATGACTGCGAAAGTAATGTACACCCATGGAAAGCTATTGAGTGAGGCTGTAAGCTTAGTTCTCATAGGACACTTAATGCCCATTTTTGACAGCGTTTATTTGTCAGAGCTCTTTATGTACACCGGCGCCGTGGTCAAATTAATGGATAAACGTCGGACGTCTAATCAGGTCTTCCTGGGTTCACCATTCGCAGTAGTGTAGTAGTTAACGCTACGGACTACTGACTGGAAGATTGTGGGTTCGAATCCCCATCAGTCCCATCGACATATATCATTGTGGGATTGTTCCGCTCTGTCTGGCTCCTCCCCAGAGTTGGGCGTGCTGTGGGCTCAGTGGGAAGACTGGGACCACACAGTCGAGTCTCATCCACGTAACAGATGCGTCATTGAGGGTATTGGTTAAATCTTCTGACCAGAACCGCAGGGGTCTGTGTCTCTCGGCCTGGTTGACGCCAGGATGTATCATAATAGTAAGCCCTGTCACGCAGTCTCGATCCTAGATGGAACTCCATAGCATCATGATTGTCATCCTTATCGACATCATCATCATCGGATTGTAAAAAAAATAAATAAATAAATCATGTGCGATTTTCTGTGGTCATTAATACGGCATAGACAGTGGGATGACAAAAAACAATGTTCCTGGGTTCGATCCGCCTAGACACTTCAACCTGACAGGTGGAGATTCTTTTGACATCTCCCAGGTCAATATGTGTGCAAGCCTGCCAGTGCCTCTGTCAGATCCTTGTGTACATACTGCAGAACACCAACTATGCACGATAAAGATCCTGTACGTCATGTCAGTGGCTGGCTTATTCAAGAAACACGAAAACATCCAGCAAGAACAACCACAAATGTGACCCATTCTCACAAAAGGCACAAAAAGTCTCAGTCTAGGCAATTTCAGGTTATGGTATCACTATAAAGTTTAGAATCTCAACTTTCAAATGGTACTAAAGTTGAGTTTCAGGCTACAAAAACAAAGAAAGTTATGGGCTTTCAAAGATGAGAGGGGTCAAGTCAGCCATTTTGAGAAAAAAAAACTGTTGAAGAGAATAGGCCTGAATTGAAAAGATATTGTCAGAAACTCCTTAGCAACAAGCATTAAACATCAACCAAATCAGCTGAAATTCCATACTTCCCGTGTTTATTTAATTGTCAATCCATCCAAAACAACAAAAAGAAAAATAAATTTAAGAAAAGCGTGCTTTAATCACCAAAATATTACGGAACTTGTGAATATTTTGAAAGGAGAAGAAAACATAAAACAAACAAAAAATGATACTTATCGATTGAATTTGACTTTATTGTGTTAGGACATGGTGTTAAAGTGGTTATAAAGCATGAAAATGCAGAAAACTCAAAATCGACTGATTGTCTCTGTTCAGAGTTTTCAGTCCACAAAAACAGAAGGCCTCACCCGACTTATTGTACCTTTAGTCAGAGCAGGTCACACATATGTAGACTGTGCAACGGAGGAATGTGATCAGCTTGCCTGACACAAGGGAAAAGATGTCTAAACCCTTGATTCCTTACACATATATGAAATCGAAAGTGCACAGTTACGTGAGAAGTCTGTGGCAGGAGAACTGGAATGAACAGACAGATAACAAACTTAATCAAATCCGTCCCAGCCTGAAATAAATGTTCCCATCTACTGCAGGGAACCGTATGACAGAGACAGCGTTATATAGATTACACACGGGCCACACGTCTTACACTCATTCGTACCTTTTAAAAAAATGAAGAAGCACCATGGTGTATACCGTGTGACGAGCCGTTGAAAATCAGACACCTCATCCTTGATTGCTGGACTTGTACGATGTGAGACAAAAGCAGTACACGGCGGACTCCTTAAAGAATCTCTTCCGAGACGTCCCTCCTGATGCAATTTTCCAATTTTTACAAGAGATCACTAGATTTTACATGATGTGATTTTACGGCTGTTTTTCTTTAATTGCATTTTAGACTTGCAAGGTTAACGGTGAGCATGGTTTTTAACTGTTGTCTTTTATCTTAACGGGTTGTCGTTTTTGACGTGGTGTTAGCCCTGATATGGCTGTAGTAGTCGGCTGGGCTATAAGCAATATGAACATGAACTTGAGCTTGCCTGACTGCTTGAGTTCTCCCTGCTGCACCACAAAGTCAAATTATGTATACTGCATAGTGAATTCGCATGAGTTTGAAGAAATGCGCTATATAACTATGGTTCATACCCACATGAGTTATAGTTTCCTTCCTGATTGCCGACTTTTTCTGCATATGGAGATGATATTTGAAAAAAAAAAAAAAGAAAAACGACTATCACCTCCGACATAGTTCAGTTTATTTTCGTCATGTGAGCATGGTTTATTACCAAAATAAGCGAGTACCAGGCAACATATTCAAATATACATAAATGATATGCAGGTTCAACGCAACGGTGGTCTCTTTTCTAAAGAATGTGTTTGGAAAACAAAATTAAGCTAGAGAAATGGATGGTGGACACGAAATCATTCAATATTAATGTTCTAGATTTTGTATAAGACAATCCAGAAAGGGAATGAAGTAAGAACACTTCTAGGGAAAGGATGAATATTGTTACAGACCAAAGTATTCCAGGATAATGTCTCGTAAACCTTTTGTTCATTGTCTCTTAATGTTGGTTGATCTTTTCGTTTATTTGTTTTATTTGTTTTGTTGTTTGTTTGTTTGTTTGTTTGTTTGTTTGTTTGTTTGTTTGTTTGTTCGTTTTTTCGTTGAGGGTCAGGTTTGTAATGCCATGTGTAGGTGTCATAGATGGAGGGAAAAACATTCAAGAACAGGATGATGGTTTTGTTTTCTGTTCTTTATGGTGACTATTTTGTTTGGAGTAATGTCATTTCAATGTCAACTTAACCCATAATAAACCGTGTACGTAGTGATAACCCCGTAGCATTGAAAGACATGCGGAGAAATGTTTACAGACACTGAGTGAAATGATGAGGAAAAATGTAGAGACAGAGAGAGAGAGAGAGAGAGAGAGAGAGAGAGAGAGAGAGAGAGAGAGAGAGAAAGAGAGAGAGAGAGAGAGAGGCAGACAGACAGACAGACAGGCAGGCAGGCAGGCAGAGACAGAAAGAGAAGTTATGATTTCAAACTCCAGACCTCACACCTCAGATTTCAGACTGCAGACTTCGGACTGAAGACAATTTATTCACATTATGAGCCATTGCCCTTTATGGAGGAATATCAAAGCAAATGTATAGTACAGTACATGTGTAACTGACAATAATTTTTGGAATTCAGAAAGTAATGATCGATTTCATGGAGTCCTTATTTCTTTAAATGTTAATGTCTTACATAACAACAAGTAGAAACTGACTACAACATGTGTTTGCTGACAACATCAACGCACTATTTAAACACTGGAAACTGTCAACAGTACACAAGCAGTATACTATTTTCTCTAGTACTGTTAAGTGCTTCACAACTTAGGACGAAATGTACTTCACCTTCTTTGGATTTCTTGTGAATTTCTTGTATGATGAACGTATCAAATCATGAGCATTACATGCCTTGTGTCTGGAAAAAATGTAATGCCAAATCAGATATATCTTACTTAAACCTTATCGTTATAAATTTACGATCTTTGATCTCTTTTAAACAACAGATGTAATTTAACCTCAGGCATACTACAAAATGTTATGTACAATATCGATGGTTCACTCTTATTAACCTTTTGATTCCCGCGCTCTGTCCCAACGGGAAAGCTGGAGGGAAAGAGAGCATCAGGTAGACTCAGGAAGAGAATGCTGGACGGATTTGCAGAGTGGCTGGGGATGAGGAGGGTGGGGGAGATGCTAGGGGCAATGAGAGACAGAGATGGTTGGAAGTCCATGGTCGCCAACGCCATGCGGCAGGGCACCTGGTGATGATGATGATGACTCTGTCCGGCAGCATCTTGCATTGTCGACCATGCTAGCAAAGCAAAAACGTAACCCTTAGACTCCATCACCCTATCTACTAGCTTTTTGCAGGAAGATGGTGGATTAGGGTGAGGGAATCAACGGGTTACATTTTCTGCAGTTGGTGGATACGGTTTGGGAGTCAAAGGGTTAAAGCGATTTTGTTATTGACCATTTAGAGTCTATCACGCGTTGACGAAATAGAAATATACACCTATTATGGCCACTAAGACACTGGTATCTGCACATGCATCCACATTTATATTCATACAGATGTCTCCAGTTGGGATGCCGCGGGCTCTTTCAGTATAAATAGTATCCCCACCTTCTGGAAATTCTGTGCTAGAAATTTCCTCTTTTCTATCACTCTCTTTGTTTATGCCTTGTTGTCTTGCTTTCTGTAATTTCTACTTATTTTCTGCCTTGATGGTCCATTCACATGTATTTTTTTGATAAAGTCTTACGTACTTTTTCTTCGGATTAATAATTGGGTACATGTGTTAGTGCATTTTTGGCTCTAAGGAGGTGAGATGTGCGGAAGCAATTTTAGGTAATTTATGCCTGTTTTATATATGTTTTGGTGTCCTTATGTATGCTTATATTTGTATTCAGGTGTGTTTTTTAAATCTCCCCTGTGCAATAAATCGGACGGAATGGTCCTACCCAGGGGGCATGTCCTTAGATTATGTGCGCGAATGCATTGATATGTGTACTTAATTTTCTTTTCTTTTCTTTTTTCCTTTTGACGTTTTGTGTGTTTTGAAGCGGTTATAGCCCTGGTATGGCTCTGCACAGTCGGCTGGGCTTTAAACAACAATAAAAGAAAAGAAAGAAAAAATCATACAGATAAAGATATATGTTTGGAACCAAGTTTGTATAACCTCTAGTATCTAAATCAAATAATATTTTGTAAGCTTTTATGTGGTATCCGAGGTTCTTTCGTGTATATCATTTTAAACCATTAACGAATGCAACTATTGGCAGAATTCATACGTAATTGATAACAGTTTGTTGCACCAAACATAAAGTCACTGGATTTGCGCACGTCAACCTCAAGAAACTTTCTTTCAGGGCAAGCAAATGAACAGACTCACATCGATTCGCATCATTTTCCAATCCCATTAGTTCTGAGCCTTACAACATGATTGATTGAACCTGGGATTCCAGCAATTTTAGAAACAGTTCCAAAGAATTTTTTTTGAATTACATTCATTGTTTACTGAATTATAGACAGCAATGCATTTTCCTTTATGAGTCAACAATCCACACCTCTCCAAATCACACCTCCATACCACATCACACCACATAAAAACACAGTGAAAAATCACATATAACGCAAGGCAGTATGAAACAACTCAACGCTACACAAATCATGATAGGTCAGAGTTTAGAGTTCAGAGTTCAGAGTTTAGAGTTTAGAGTTCAGAGTTTAGAGTTTAGAGTTTAAGGTTTAGAGTTTAGAGTTCAGAGTTTAGAGTTCAGAGTTTAGAGTTTAGAGTTTAGAGTTCAGAGTTCAGAGTTTAGAGTTTAGAGTTTAGAGTTTAGAGTTCAAAGTTCAAAGTTTAGAGTTTAGAGTTTAGAGTTTAAAGTTTAAAATTAAAGTTTAGAGTTTAGAGTTTAGAATTAAGAGTTTAGAGTTAAGAGTTCAGAGTTTACAGTTTAGAGTTTAGAGTTTCTCAAAGAGATATTCATTGCACAAGGACACGTTCATATGCAGTTCACAGGAATGCGCGACAACCATCTAGTAGACGCCCTGAGCCTGGACAAAACCCTCTCCGTTGGTATAAACAAGCACAAGCAACATTAACATCAGCATACCTGCTGCCAAAACGGAACGAGAAAAACACACATCACTAAACATGTAGCCAAAACAGCAAACACACACATCACTGTAGCCAAAACAGCAAACACACACACACACATCCTCAAACATGTAGCCAAAACACCAAACAGCAAACATACATCACCAAACATGTAGCCAAAACAGCAAAAACACACACCACTGGAGCCAAAACAGCAAACACACACATCACCAAACATGTAGCCAAAACAGCAAACACACACACATCACCAA
>CM060312.1:75782853-75785353 GCA_030674185.1 Monoplex corrugatus | reverse complement strand
TACCCTGTATGACTTCGTACCCAGACACACATTTTAGTAACCTGTACCTGTGCCCTGTTCTATTGTGCTTGACCTTTTATGGCACTATATTGCTATATCACTTTTTTACCTGAAAAGCTGCTGCTTTTTATTTTATTAAAGAAATACTGACGTGGCAATGAGTAGGGGAAATGGCAGATATATATTCTAGTAAGTAGATAACATTGGAGACAAATGTGTTTTACAGGGTAAAAGTGGTCATGCCATGCCATATTATATCATATCATTGTTGTTCACTTGAAGAGAGATGGTTTGAAATAATGGAAATACATTATTGGGAATTAGCAAATATAATGCACTTTTTGAATGTATTTCTTGAGGAAAATGCACACACGTATACATGTATACATAAAAGAAATACACAACAAAATATTGAATGAATGGGATAAATGTAAATGTGGGAGGTAAGATTGATAGAAATGAATTATGCCACACCATAAAACACACACGAAAAGCCACAGCACATCACACCACACACCACATCACCACCACACCACATCACACCACACCACACCACAACCACATCGTACCACACCACACCACACCACATCACGCCACAACACACCACACATACCACATCACTAGGAAACACACCATACCACACCAAAACCATACCACATCACACCATCCTACACCACGCCATAGCACACACACCACTTCATCACACACATCACACTACATACACATCACATACACACACACATCACAATCACACCACATACACATCACACTACACCAAACATCACATCACACTGCACAAACACAACAACATACACACAGCATACACATCACCACAACAACATCATACACCACACAGCATACACCACACAAACAACACACACCAACACACCATCCACACAACACCCACACATCACATCACATCACATCCACACATCACATCACCCACTCACATCACATCACCACATCACATCACATCACATCACACACACATCACATCACATCACATCACATCACATCACATCACACACATCACATCACATCACATCACATCACATTATATCACATCACATCACATTATATCACATCACATCACATCACAATATATCATATCACAATATATCACATCACGTCACATTACATTACACCATACCACACCACACCACACCATACCACAACACAACACAACACAACACACCCTGCACACAACACCACACACAACACACCATGCCACGCCACGCCACGCCACACCATATCACACCACACCACACCACATCACACCCACGCACCACATCAACACCGCATCACACCACACCATAACACACCACACCATAACACATCACACCACATCACACCGCACCGCACCACACCACACCGCACCACATCACACAACATCACATCACACCTCACCGCCCCACACACCGCACCACCGCACCGCACCGCACCGCACCGCACCGCACCGCAACCGCACCGATCGCATCGCATCGCATCGCATCGCATCGCATCGATCGCATCGCATCGCATCGCATCGCATCGCATCGCATCGCATCGCATCGCATCGCATCGCATCACATCACATCACATCACATCACATCACATCACACCGCACCGCACCGCACCGACCGCACCACCGCACCGCCACACCATCAACCACACACACCACACACACCGCATCACACCACACCACACAACACCGCATCACACACACCACACCGCGCTGCACCACACACACATCACACCGCATACCACACACACATCACCACCACACACAACACGCATCACACCACACCACACACCACACCACACCACATCAACACCACATCCACCACACCACACCACACCACACCGTCACATCACACCACACCACACCACACCATCACACCACATCACACCAACACCCACACAATCACACCACACACCACACACACAACCCATCACACCACACCCACACACACACGCATCACACCACACCACACCACACCACACACCATCACACCACACCACCCACACACACACACACACACACACCACACACCACATCACACACACACACCACACACTACATCACATCACATCACATCACATCCATCACATCACATCACATCACATCACATCACATCACATCACATCACATCACATCACATCACATCACATCACATCACACAACCACACACGACACCGCACCGCACCGCCCACACACACACACCACCACGCCACACCACACCACACCACACCACGCCACACCACCACGCACACCCACGCCACCACCGCACCGCACCGCACCGCACGACCACACCACACACACCACACCGCACACCACACACCACACACACCACACGCACACACACCACACATCACACCATCACATCACATCACACACACACCGCACCGCACACACCCACACCACCACACACACACACACACCCACACCACACACCACCACACCCACCACGCACCGCACACCCACCGCACCACCGCACCCACACCACACCCACCATACACA
>CM060312.1:75760353-75767853 GCA_030674185.1 Monoplex corrugatus | reverse complement strand
GGTGCTCTCTTTCCCTCCAGCTTTCCCGTTGTGACCAGGTGTTCCAATTCCCCCTTCCTCACAAAATGGCCTGTGAATGTTGCCTGTCTTCTCCTAATCTTCCTTATGAATGATCTACTTGTGTCTGCCTCTATCAAGACTGTCTCGTTTGTTTTCTTTGCTGTCCATGGAACTCTCAACATCCATGGCTCTGTTTAAAGAACAAGTCAACCTGCAGTATAATGACTGGCACAATTGTCAAGTGTTTTAGACGTTTGGAACGTCTGGGGTTGTATCTTGATTGGATAGATCCCACTTGGTGGGTAAAGGATAGAGACTTTTCCCACCTTCCACATCAACTTCTGTACAGATCTGTTAATGCCTAAAGTTTCCTCGAGAGTATCACCATCATCATAATGTGCCCTGCCGCATGGCGTTGGCGATCATGGCCCTCCATACGAATCTACCCACTGTCGCTGCAAGTACATCTCCCACCCTGTCTGTCCTCAGCCACCTTGCAAGTCCGTCCAACATTTTCTCCCTGGGTCTACCTGGTGTTCTCTTTCCCTTCAGCTTTCCTGTTGTGACTAGGTGCTCTAATCTCTCTTTGCCTCGTAAACTGTCCTGTAAATGTTGCTCGTCATTTCCTGATCTTCTTTATTAATGATCTTCTTGTGTCTGCCTTTTTCAAGACTGTCTCGTTCGTTTTCTTTTCTCGAGTGTATACGTTCGCATAACATCAAGTATGCTCGTTAAAGGCCCTGTAAGTCTTGTCAGCGTCTGCTGGCTTATAGAAACACGACCCCCCCCCCCCCCACGCAGCATGCACGACCACTAAAAATGGAATATGCAGACTGTTCTCTAGAGTCCAGACAGTTCTCTACAGTCAAAAGCATTATCTGTCCACCATCTGCTCTTTGAAAGTCCTATCTTACTTACGACATATCATCATCATCATCATCATCATCATCATCATCATCATCATCAGGTGCCCTGCCGCATGGCGTTGGCGATCATGGACTTCCAACCATCTCTATCTCTCGTTGCCCCCAGCATTTCCCCCACCCTCCTCAACCCCAGCCACTCTGCATGTCCGTCCAGCATTCTCACCCTGGGTCTACCTGGTGCTCTCTTTCCCTCCAGCTTTCCTGTTGTGACCAGGTGCTCCAAATCCCCTTTCCTCATAAAATGGCCTATAAATGTTGCCTGTCTTTTCCTAATCTTCCTTATGAGTGATCTACTTGTGTCTGCCTCCATCAAGACTGTCTTGTTTGTTTTCTTTGCTGTCCATGGAACTCTCAACATTCTTCTGAGAAACCACATCTCGGCTGCCTCAATCTTGCTCTGGCTTTGCTTGCTGACTGTCCACACCTCGCATCCGTACAACAATATTGGTTCTATATAACATTCAAGGTATCCTTTACAACGAAAATAATGATATTATTTCGGTAGTCCAGCTGATTCTCAGATCTCCTGTTGGCAGATTGTTATGAAGAGTTAGTTAATTGTTGTCTGTTACTAATTGACACTGTTAACTTATTGCTCTGAATTATTAATTGTAATTGTTCCCATTCTTACATTCAAACTTCCACTACTCCTTCCAATCCTCATCCCCCCCCCCCACCCACGCCTTTTCTTTCTGTGTGTGTGTGTGTGTGTGTGTGTGTGTGTGTGTGTGTGTGTGTGTGTGTGTGTGTGTGTGCGTGTGTGTGTGTGTGTAAGTGTGTGTGTGTAAATGTGTGTGTGTGTGTGTAAGTTGTGTGTGTGTGTGTGTGTATGTGTGTGTGTGTGTGTGTGTGTGTGTGTGTGTGTGTGTGTTGTGTGTGTGTGTGTGTGTGTTTGTGTGTGTGTGTGTGTGTGTGTGTGTGTGTGTGTGTGTGTGTGTGTGTGTGTGTGTGTGTGGTGTGTAAAATCACTATTGTGAACAGACATTAAATAAAGTTTCCATTCCATTCTTCTACAGTCCATCACAGTGCACAGTGTGTGTATACAATTCAGTCTGCATGCACACATCCAGTATAACATCGGAACAAGAGACAGTACAAAATGTGTGTGGGTGAGTGGGTGTGGCGGTGGTAGTGGGTGGTCTTGAGAAGAGACTGTGCATATGTGTGTAGTATGTTGTGTGTTGGAAAAAAAAACTGCAGTGTGTGCAAAACCTTCTTACCATTTTCCCCAAGGGTTCATGGGAACTTGAATTAAAAAAGAAATCTTGCGAAATACGTGTTATGACAGATCAATGGGCCCTGTGTTCCTCTATTTCCACATTTATCAAACTTGCTAATTTGCATATGTGACCTCCCACCACGAAATCAGTCTTAATTTAACTCGCAGTCAGTCGAACAGCACTAGGAGCTGAACAGGTGACTGAGGGTCTATCTGGGGTATTTTGACTTTTTCTCAAAATTGATTTATGTAGACTATAATCTATCCTTCACATAATTTTTTTTCTTGAAAAAATATTATTAATCAATTTAGAATGGTATTTTAATGCACTGATCGCAGCAGAAAGAACACAATTTCCTACCAAAAGTACCTATTTTTGTCTCTTATTATGAACCGTAACCTGTACAGTACTCGCACATGTGATATACTGACAGAAAGCTCTTTGGTGCACCTTTCAGATAATGACAGCTTAAATTAGAAACAAACTGGGTCAAAGTCACCAAATAAAGAAATTTAAGGAAAATGTATAGGAGAGTACATAAAAACTTTAGAGGCCGTTTTCTCAAAATGACCGTCATAGAATGTTATGATTTTAAACATAGGGCCTACATGACGTCTACATTTTTTGAGTACAAGCTTCATTCAAGTACCAAAAAAAATCAGCAAAATGTATACTTTCCAGTGATATGTATATCTTAAAATGCCCAAAATGCTAGTTAAGACTGATTTCGTGGTGGAGGGTCACATATGTAACATCTCTCCTAATAAGATAAAAACAACAACAAACAAACAAAGACATACGACAAAACGCTACACAAAACAAATCAAATCACAACACAACATAACCCAATATAATACGAACGTAACTCAGCACAGCCTAAAACGATGTGTCACGATTTGGCATAATATACAGGGGGGGTGCAAAAGTAGGTATACAGTAAGTATCACATCACTGCTTAATTCTGCTCTCGAGTAGAGGAGTATGTGAATACCGACGGCAAAACAGTTTGAGTATCTGAGGGATTAAGGCTGTGCTTGTTATTACACGTATATGCAATATTCATTTGTTTGTATAATACATGTAATGAGTATTGTACGTGTTTTCTTTTTTCATAATTGTATACCTACTTTTGCACCCCCCCCCCCCCCTGTATTATGGTATGACTAACACAATACAATACACACACAAAAGCACAATGTTATAACACACACTAGAGTCGTTATGATATGAAGGCCAACGTCGCACAATATTGTGGCCCCAGGACTTCGTTTTGCTGCTGTTTTCCATTGTAGATTAGCACCTGCCTCACACTAACACTGTCAGTAGATTGCTTTCGCTCTCTGGTACAGTGGCCTGCTAGAACCCGCCGCAGTGATTCATCAAATGAAATATGAGGACTATAGCCGTGTGTGTGTGTGTGTGTGTGTGTGTGTGTGTGTGTGTGTGTGTGTGTGTGTGTTGTGTGTGTGTGTGTGTGTTTTGTGTGTGTGGTGTGTGTGTTGTTTGTGTGTGTGGTGTTGTGTGTGTGTGTGTGTGTGTGTGTGTGTGAGTGTGTTTGTGTGGTGTGTGTGTGTTTGTGTGCGTGTGAGTGTGTTTGTGTGCGTGTGTGTGTGTTTGTGTGTGTTTTGTGTGTGTGTGTGTGTGTTAAGAGAGAGAGAGACAGACGAGCAGACAGACGAGAGAGGGAGGGGAGAGCGGACATTACAGCCAGCCAGCCAGCCACACAGAGAACAGACAGACGATATGAGAGAGGAGATGAGTGGGGGAGTGTGAGGTGAGGGATGGTAGATACAGCAGCCAGCAGCCTACAGACTAGACACAAAGTTGACACGTGGTGTGAGAGAGTGGAAATGGGAATGGATGGAGTGGCTTTAGTTCGCAGAACACTGAAACATTCAACATTTTGTTTGTACTATTTTGTTTTTCTAATCGTTTTGTTCTAAAGTAAGAGAAACAAGATATAGGAAAAGAAGAAGAGAGAGATAGAGAGAGAGAGAGACGAGAGATGAGAGAGAGAGAGGAGAGAAGGAGGAGAGACATACAGCAGCCGCAGACAGACAGAACAGCACAGGGACAGACAGAACAGTGACCTTACGCAACGCACCGATCCCGTACCACCTATCATCTCGAACGATGAACAGAAAGACACGAAGAGAGACAGAGAGTGAGGAGAGAGAGAGAAGAGAAGAGAGAGAGGGACAGAGAGAGAGAGAGACAGAAGAAGAGAGAAGAAGATAGACGAGAGAGATACGACGACGAAGAAGAAGAGAGAGAGAGAAGTGTGAGGAGATGAGAGTAGATAGCAAGAGAAGAGAGGAGATCAGAGGAAGAGAGAAGAAGAGAGAAGATTGTGTGGATGCGTTACAGTGTGTGATTTTGTGTGTGTAAGTGTGTGTGTGTTGTGTGTGTGTGTGTGTGTGTGTGTGTGTGTGTGTGTGTGTGTGTGTGTGTATGTGCGTGTGTATGTGTGTGTGTATGTGTGTGTGTGTGTGGGTATGTGTGAATGTGTGTATGTGTTTGTTTGTGAATGAACGCGCGCGCGCGCGCGTGTGTGTGTGTGTGTGTGTGTGTGTGTGTGTGTGTGTGTGGGTGTGATTGTGTGTGTGTGTTTATGTGTGTGTGTGTGTGTGTGTGTACGTGTGCGTGTGTATGCGTGTATGTGTTGTGTGTGTGTGTGTGTGTGTGTGTGTGTGTGTGTGTGTCTGTGTGTCTGGTGTGTGTGTGTGACTGTGTTTGTTAGACAGACACAGCTGTTACCCTGTGTTGAACGTCGTGTATGCAAGGATGGACAAACTGTGTAGAGTTGGTTATTCCCTACCTGTGAGTGCATCTTTTGTATGTATGCATTCAGACATTTCCTGCATGGTATCCATCACTGAATGTTATATAGAACCAATACTGTTGTACGGATGCGAGGCGTGGACAGTCAGCAAGCAAAGCCAGACCAAGATTGAGGCAGCGGAAATGTGGTTTCTCAGAAGAATGTTGAGAGTTCCATGGACAGCAAAGAAAACAAATGAGACAGTCTTGATGGAGGCAGACACAAATAGATCACCCATAAGGAAGATTAGGAAGGAAAAACAAGCAACATTTATAGGCCATTTTATGAGGAAGGGGGATTTGGAGCACCTGGTCACAACGGAAAAGCTGGAGGGAAAGAGAGCGCCGGGTAGACCCAGGGAGAGAGTGCTGGACGGACTTGCAGAATGGCTGGGGGATGAGGAGGGTGGGGGAGATGCTGGGGGCAACGAGAGATAGATATGGTTGGAAGTCCATGGTCGCCAACGCCATGCGGCAGGGCACCTGATGATGATGATGATGATGATGATGATGATGATGATGATGATGATGATCCATCATTAGCACTGAGGGGTCCAAATCAGATATTCTCCCGGGGGGCAGCAAAGACACCAACAGCACTGTCCAGACTGAAATCTGTATGGAAAGGACAAGAATATCTCCATGAAGCACAAAACCTGGCTTACATCTTTCCAGTATATTCCATTTTTCCTGTATGAATGGGAAACATAGACCCTTATATCGGATTTCATCATCAGGTGCCCTGCCGCATGGCGTTGGCGATCGTGGACTTCATCATGAGCGGTTAAGAAAGACGAAAAAAGAAGAAGACCAAAAAAAAAAGATAAAAATATCCAAATTCAATTTGGATTTGGATTTCAATATCGCATTTGGAAATCTAAATTCAAGCTGTGGAAATGAGGCGTTATCGCAGGATACTAAACATCAGCTACGTGACTTAAATGAAGGCGCTAGACTCTAGTTGAGGGAATAAAACTATCTTAGTAAAGGCAGCGTAATATGGTCACGTGACTTTGCTAAATAAGTCCTCCAGGGAACTGTTTAGGAAGGGAGATGAAGTGGTGGAAAAAGAAAAAAAAAGATGGATTGACGGCAATGCAAAGCTGACAAAGAAAACCATTTGCAGAGACCCACGCTTTGGCGCACGACCGACAGAGTAGAAGGAATCTGTTATTAAGTGCCGAGCCGAACCTTAATGAGTCTTCACAGAGTTAAGGGAAAAGATGATGAAGAGAAAATAAGAAGAAAGAAAGAAGAGGAAAGAAGAGGAAAGAAAGAAAGAAGGATAAAGCAAGCAGGAGAAGAGGAAGGACGAAAGAAGAAGACCCCCCCCCCCAAAAAAAAAAAAAAAAAAAAAAAAAAAAAAATCAATTATTTTACGGATTCGAGTTTTGTCAATTTTCTTCAAAAGAGATTCATCACATTCAGGCAACCACATAAGCGCTCCACCCATACATATCTTTTTTTTTTTTCATCTGCCAAGCCTGTGAAAACTCTGTGCTCTATTAAGATCTTGGAAGGGTGGAGGGGGTGAGGAGGAGCTGGGAAGTACGAGACTATGAAAGAATAAGTTGACAGTACCAGAATGATAATGATTGGAATATTGACTTGGACAGCGAACAGACAGGATTCACGTCGAAACATGGGATTAAACTCTTGACATCTGTTCTTGACTCACATATCTTCAAAGACAGACAATTTGTAATGACTTATTTCGATAATGGAACATGAATAACATTCAAATCGAAATTTCCATATGTGACCCCTCACCACGAAATCAGTCTTAACTAGCATTTTGGGCATTTTGAGATATATATATATCACTGGAAAGTGTACATACTGCTGATTATTTTCGTACTTGAATAGAGCTTGTACTCAAAAAAATGTAGAAGTTATGTATGTTTAAAGTCATTAAGTTGTATGACGGCCATTTTGAGAAAACGGCCTCTAAAGTTTTTGTGTGCTCTCCTACACATTTTCCTTAAATTTCCTTATTTAGTGGCTTTGACCCAGTTTGTTTCTAATTTTAGCTGTCATTATCTGAAAGGTGCACCAAAGAGCTTTCCATCAGTGTATTACATGTGCGGGTACTGTACAGGTTACGGTTCATAATAAGAGAGAAAAATAGGTACTTTTGGTAGGAAATTGCGTTCTTTCTGCTGCGATCAGTGCATTAAAATACCGATCTAATTGATTAATAACATTTTTTCAAGAAAAAAAATTCTGTGGGGGATAGTTTATAGTCTACAGAAATCAATTTTGAGAAAAAGTCAAAACACCCCAGATAGACCCTCAGTCACCTTTTCAGCTCCTAGTGCTGTTCGACTGACTGCGAGTTAAGACTGATTTCGTTGTAGGAGGTCACATATGTTCATGTGATTATACACGAAATGTCGTATCTGTATCATCACTGATTTCGTTTTAAATAAAAATTGTGATATATTTCATAATAATTTTGAAAAAAAACAACCTAGCGTCAACATATTGTGAACGGTTAATCTTTGTTTATTTTTTTTACTCATATAGCACAACAT
>CM060312.1:75742853-75745353 GCA_030674185.1 Monoplex corrugatus | reverse complement strand
TCTTTCTTCTTTCTTTCTTACTTATTTTCTTACTTTCTTTCTTTCTTTCTTTCTTTCTTTCTTTCGTTCTTTCTGTCTTTTCTTTTCTTTTTCGGACAAATTCGTTATTAGAAGACATTTGCTGTCTTTGTTAGCCGTAGCAGTTAACTTACCTCGCAAATATTTGGTCTCGCCATTTTAATAGAATATGCACTTGCACATGTACAGCAACGATGTTCACCGCCCCCCGCCCCCCCCCCCCCCCTCACACATAGCCTTTAATGGCACTAAAGCTACGCCATCAGTGCGCTATAACTGGTGCTAGAAGTGAACAGCGGTTCCTTGAGAGATTCCCTAATGGTCATTGACTTGGGAAACATCATTTTCCTGGCCTTCTGTCTACCGCTGGGCTGGGTGATACTGTGGTGCAAAGAGATTCTGCTTCACATACATAAAAACAAACGAGACAGTCTTGATGGAGGCAGACACACGTAGATCACTCACGAGGAAGATTAGGAAAAGACAAGCAACATTTATAGGCCATTTTATGAAGAAGGGGGATTTGGAGCACCTGGTCACAACGGGAAAGGTGGAGGGAAAGAGAGCACCAGGTAGACCCAGGGAGAGAATGCTGGACGGACTTGCAGAGTGGCTGGGGATGAAGAGGGTGGGGGGGGATGCTGGGGGCAACGAGAGATAGAGATGGTTGGAAGTCCATGATCGCCAACGCCAAGCGGCAGGGCACCTGATGATGATGATGATGACACATGAAGGCATTGCTACCATTTCCTTTAAATGTCTGAACAGATGACACGCATCCTGTTGAG
The DNA here is from genome assembly GCA_030674185.1 of Monoplex corrugatus. NCBI lineage: Eukaryota > Metazoa > Mollusca > Gastropoda > Littorinimorpha > Ranellidae > Monoplex > Monoplex corrugatus. Next base: position 75,744,547 of record CM060312.1, on the reverse strand, counting down.
CGTGTTTGATTTTACTTGTTGGATGACAGTGTTACTATGACGATAGCCATTGTTACCATATAACATGCAGAATGGCGATTTGGTTTAACCCTTTGACTACCGCACCCTGTCTACCAGCATCCTGCATCATCAACCATACATGCAAAGCAAAAGCGTAATCCTTTGATCTTTGATTCCCTCACCCTATCCACTAGCTTCAAACAGGAACCTGGTGGATAGAGTCAGGGAATCAAAGGGTTAATGTTTTTCACTTAGTGGATAGGGTGCGGGCATCAAAGGGTTAATGATGACCGGGTAGGAAGCAGATTTGTTTTTTTTTTTGTTTGTTGTTGTTTTTTTCTGTCAAGTGTGATGAAAGCTAAATGGAATGCTAAGTCAATGTATGTTTTTTGTTGTTGTAAAGATCAAGGTAAATATGTGAAGCATTTTTCAGCAATTTTTTTTTTTTTGAACCTTAAATTGTAATAATTGTACTTTTCCATGAAATCAGCTTTGTTATCACTATTAGTATTTTAAACATGCAAAACTGTCATGGACCTGGCAGCCTATTTCCATCAGCATGGTAAGAGCCAGGCGGAACCGACCAGATCACATGATAATATTGAAAGAACTCATCGTCATCATCATCAGGTGCCTTGCCGCATGGCGTTGGCGACCATGGACTTCCAACCATCTCTGTCTCTCGTTGCCCCTAGCATCTCCCCCACCCTCCTCATCCCCAACCACTCTGCAAGTCCGTCCAGCATTCTCTCCCTGGTCTTCCTGGTGCTCTCTTTCCCTCCAGCTTTCCCGTTGTGACCAGGTGCTCCAAACCCCCCTTCATCATAAAATGGCCTAAAAATGTTCCTTGTCTTTTCCTAATCTTCCTTATGAGTGATCTGCCTCCATCAAGACTGTCTCGTTTGTTTTCTTTGCTGTCCATGGAACTCTCAACATTCTTCTGTGAAACCACATCTCAGCTGCCTCAATCTTGCTCTGGCTTTGCTTGCTGACTGTCCACGCCTCGCATCTGTACAATAGTATTGATTCTATAAAACATTCAATGACTCTCTTTCTGATGTTAATTGATAGGCATTTGTTGGTAAGAATGCTTGTCATCTTCTTGAATGCTGTTTTGGCTTGGCCGATTCTGCCAGCTATTTCCGATGTGCATCTGCCGTCTGATGAAATGACCGTTCCAAGGTATTTGAACTTATTAACCTGTGTCAAGGTTGTGCCATTTGCTGTTATTTTGCATGAGGGGATTTCATGTTTTTTACTGATAACCATGACTTCAGTCTTCCTGCTGTTTAGTTCCAACCCCTTACCTCTGCTTTCTATTTCTAGTATATTCACAAAGTTTTGTAGGTCCCTTTCATTTTCTGCAATTACCACGGTGTCATCTGCGTACCGAATGTTGTTTATCATTTTCCCTCCAACCTTTAATCCAGGGTCTTCTTCTAGGTTTCTCATGATGTTTTCGCTGTATAGTGAAAACAGATCTGGTGACAAAACACAACCCTGTCTGACTCCTCTTTTGATGTTTTGGAAAGAGCTTATATTGTTTTCTATTCTCATTGCAGCTGTTTGTTCCCAGTACATATATTATCGAAAGAACTGGTAAGGTTGAAACCATACAGCTCCAGTCTATAAACTGTTGCATAACTACTATTACAACTATCGCTACTACAATTACTATCATTAGTTTTGCTGCT
>CM060312.1:75730353-75732853 GCA_030674185.1 Monoplex corrugatus | reverse complement strand
CCAGTAGTGCGACACATAATCCACTCTTTGTATGTGCGCAAATTCTTCACGCATAATCAAAAAAAATATCGAACATCCATTCCTTGAATAGTCGAACATATTCAAATCATATATAATGAACAATCATCCATTTTATCAGTACTACATAATGCAAACAAACAAAAACATATCAGAACAGTGTTCCTACATTCAGGCCAATAATTTGTCTAGGTTTAGGCAAACCAAAATCTTTTTCACACACCCACACACACACACACGCACCCATATACACTCACGCGCGGGCGCACGCTCGTGCGCACATACACACACACATCAAAACTGTAATATAATGAAACATCTGGGCTAGACCACCCAAACCTTACATTTAGTGATAATAATATAATCTTCACATAACTGCCCCATAATACAAGGGACATCACTATGCCTTTTATTTATTTGTTTTTGGTTTGTTTTTTTGTTTTTGTTTTTTTTGTTAACATGTATAGTAAACCCTTAAGCGTCTATATACCCTTTCAATATCCACTTCTAACATATTCTACAAATATACCATTATTTTCATATTATTAGCTACTCTTAAATTATCGGCAAACAAAGCAAAATAAAGCAAATGAAAACAGCTCTTTACAAAACAGTCTATAATAAAGCGGCTTCTTTTGGAGTTAACGTGATATAGCCCACGTCAGTCAAAAGAGATTAAATTAATCCCAGTATGATATTGTCTAGCACTATTGTCGGGCTTGTAAGTGTTTATGTCTTATTTTTTGTGCTTCCGCAAAGAGAGAGATAAAGAGAGAGGGACAGAGAGAGATAGAGAGAGAAAGAGAGAGAGAGACAGAGAAACAGAGAGACAGAGAGACAAAGAGGAGAGAGAGAGAGGGAGAGAGAGAAAGAGACAGGGAGAAAGAGACAAAGAGAGAGACAGAGACAAAGAGAAAGACAGAGAGAGAGCACATAATTAAAAGGAGCATGATCGAAATTTTGTGAAAATTTCGTCCAACGTTTACAAACCATATTGCTACAAAATACATCTTTGGTTATTTCTTATTCATGGTATATGTGCTCTTACAGTCTGGGAGATATGAGTGAGCAAAAACTTGAAGATGTAATTCTTCGGTTTTTTTTTTCAGGAATTTTCTTAAACACACACCAATGCTAAACGCAACCAGTCCCCCGACCATTTGAGGCACTGTACATGATGTATGATCCACTATCATTTGACCAAATGAGACAACAACGAGTTTCTTTTATATTTTCATGTCCCATTCCCCACGCCATATGAGTGGCCACAAAATCTGGAACAGTATTTCAATACAAGATGATGACGCCAATAGAGATAATAATCGTGATGGTATGGAGTTCTATTTTAAAATGAGGTTGCATGAGAAGATTGTATTCTACGTTTAATATCATACTATATCCCAATGTCAACAGGGATCGAGAGATACCGGCACCTTTGGGGTTAGATTTTTTTTTAAGGATCATTGCACTCAGGGAGGTTACCTTTGTCCTCACCCTTTTTCTCGTCCCATTTTCTACGCCACAACAAATAGCCACAGAAAGTGGAACCGTTTTTACAATGCAATGATGATGTCGATGAGGATGATAATCATGATGCTATGCAGTTCTTTCTAGGATTGAGACTTCGTGACAGGGCTGTACTCTACGCTTACTATCATAATGTATCCTGGCGTCAAACCAGGCCCGAGAGAAACAGAAGCCTGCGGTGCTGGCCAGAAGATTCGAGCAACATCCTCAATGATGCATCCGTGAAGTGGATGAGTCGCAACTGCATGGTCCCAGTCTTCCCGATGAGCCCATAGCGCGCACAACTCTGGGTAGGAGCCGGTTACAGCCGAAAAAAAACCGCAATAATTTTTTGAAGGGGCTGATGGCGATACGAACCCACAACCTTCTGGTTGGTAGTCCGTTGCACTAACCACTACACCACGGCGACTGGCTAATCAGGAGATTTAACAACGTATCTATGTGTTTTGTCACCAGATCTGTTTTCACTATACAGCGAAAACATCATGAGAAACCTAGAAAAGACCCTGGATTAAAGGTTGGAGGGAAAATGATAAACAACATTCGATACGCAGATGACACCGTGCTAATTGCAAAAAGTGAAAGAGACCTACAAAACCTTGTGAATATACTAGAAATAAAAAGCAAAGTAAAGGGGCTGGAACTAAACAGCAGGAAGACTGAAGTCATGGTGATCAGTAAAAAATATGAAATTCCCTCATGCAAAATAACAGCAAATGGCACAACCTTGACACAAGTTGATAAATTCAAATACCTGGGAACGATCATTTCATCAGACGGCAGATGCACATCAGAAATAGCCGGCAGAATCGGCCAAGCCAAAACAGCATTCAAGAAGATGACAAGCATTCTTACCAACAAATGTCTGTCAATTAACATCAGGAACAGAGTTCTTGAATGTTATATAGAACCAATACTGTTGTACGGATGCGAGGCGTGGACAATCAACAAACAA
>CM060312.1:75717853-75720353 GCA_030674185.1 Monoplex corrugatus | reverse complement strand
TGGGGTGGGGTCGGGGGTGAGGGATGGTGGTGATTGGAAAACCGACAAACCAATTAGAACTAACTCGTTTCTTTCTCTAAAGAAAACTAATTACAAATATTTTTGTTTAAACCCTTTGTAACCTTCAACACGAATCGTGAGTGGTATTCAAGACACGCATTCACACACATACACACATGTAAACACACACACACACACACACACACACACACACACACACACACACACACACACACACACACACACATACACGCACGCACGCACGCACGCACACACACACACACACACACACACACACGCTCGCAGAAATGAATACACATTCACGGAAGGGAGTCTAACCATACTTGAGTACGTATGCCAACAGTCCTAATCATGAACATACATGAATTAGTTCATCACGCCACATGATCAGACGTCAAAAGTGAGAGTACATGTATCGATGGGTAAGCAGTTATGACATCCAACTGGAATCCTGAGTGAACACATGTCTGTATTCGTGACAATTTATATGTTTCCATTATACAGCGCATGACAGTTTACTATTTCCAAACCTTCGCTATTGGCTGTTTTTCTACGTTTAATGTGTACCGGCAGATCAACCGTTATATTAACTACATACGATAACTTTTTAACTCACCAAATCGACTTGTCTTTCACAGGGGTCTTCCACAAATTGATAGCTCCAGACAAAAAAATTGATAGCGCATGACAGTTTACTATTTACAAATCTACGCTATTGCTTTTTTCCTACATTGAATCTGTACCGGCAGATCAACCGTTTCATTGACTACATACAGTAACTTTTTAAACTCACCAAATCGATTGTCTTTCACAAGCGTCTTCTGCAAATGGATGGCTGCAGACAAAATTGATAGCCACAGTGTGGAAGTAACTTTGAGGGGAAAAAGCCAGACTAGATGGTGAAAGGCAGGGAAATAGAGAAATGGTTTTAGCAGCAAATTACTTGTACTGTCAATGACAGGACAAAACCTGACAGGTTCTTCCTGGTGGGGGTGGGGTGAGGTCAGGGGTGAGGGATGGTGGTGGTTGGAAAACCGACAAACCAATTCGAACTAACTCTTTTCTGTCTTTAAAGAAAACTAATTACAAATATTTTTGTTTAAACCCTTTGTAACCTTCAACACGAATCGTGAGTGATATTCAAGACACGCATTCACACACATACACACATGTAAACACACACACACACACACACACACACACACACACACACACACACACACACACACACACACACACACACACACACACACACACACATATATATATACACACACACATATATATAACACCACACACACACACACACACACACACACACACACACACACAGAGAAATACAAATACACTCACACACACACACACACACACACACACACACCGTCTAATATCACTTATAGTGAAAAGACGTTAAATTAAAGAACGAACGAACACACATACATAATGTACACACACGCTCTCCTCTCTCTCTCTCTCTCTCTCTCTCTCTCTCTCTCTCTCTCTCTCTCGCGTGCACAGAAATGAATACACATTCACGGAACGGAGTCTAACCATACTTAAGTACGTATGCCAACAGTCCTAATCATGTACATACACGAATTAGTTCATCACGCCACATGATCAGATATCAAAAGTGAGAGTACATGTATCGATGGATAAGCAGTTATGACCTCCAACTGGAATCCTGAGTGAACACATGTCTGTAACAGTGACAAATTATATGTTCCCATTATACAGCACATGACAGTTTACTATTTCCAAACCTTCGCTATTTCTACATTTAAATTAATCCGTACCGGCAGATCAACCGTTACGTTAACTACATACGATAACTTTTTAAACTCACCAAATTGACTTGTCTTTCACAAGCATCTTCCACAAATTGATAGCTGCAGACAAAATTGACAGCGCTTGACAGTTTTACTATTTCCAAACCTTCGCTATTGCTGTTTTTCTACATTGAATCTATACCGGCATATCAACCGTTATATTGACTACGTACGGTAACTTTTAAACTCACCAAATCGACTTGTCTTTCACGAGGGTCTTCCACAAATGGATAGCTGCAGACAAAATTGATAGCCACAGTGTGGAAGTAACTTGGAGTAGAGAAAAAAGCCAGACTAGACGGTGAAAGGCTGGGAAGTTGAGAAATGGTTTTAGCAGCAAATTACTTGTACTACCATTGACAGGACCACAGGACCAAACCTGACAGGTTCTTCCTGGTGGAATGGTGGAGGTTGGGAGAAGGCAGGGGGAGGGTTCAGGGATGGTGGTGGATGGAAAACCGACAAACCAATTCGAACTATTTCTTTTTTTTGGTTTTTTTTTGTTTGTTCTTTAAATGAAACTAATTAGACATATTAAAATTAAACCCTTTGTAGCCTTCAACACGAATCATGAGTTGTATTCAAGACGCACATTCACAAACATACACACACATAAACACACACACACACACACACACACACACACACAC
>CM060312.1:75705353-75707853 GCA_030674185.1 Monoplex corrugatus | reverse complement strand
ACACACACACACACACACACACAACACACACACTCACATACACAAGCACACACACACACACACACACACACACACACACACACACACACAACACACACACACACACACTCACATACACAAACACACACACACTCATACAAATAGTATCGTGTCCCTAACTAGATCGCTTTCCCCCCTAACCCAAGGCAAGTATAGAGACTCAAGAAGGTTTCCAAACAAATCTAAAAGAAAAGCTGTGGGCTGGAAGAGGGAAGATGTATCCATCCAATACAGAAAAGAACAGAACCAAAGGAAACCATCGATTGTCTGTAGAGAGTCGCTGGAAATGTACATGTGGAAGCATTGTATTTCTGTTGTCAGATCAAGTTGGACTTGAGACCCTAAAAGCCTTCCAAGTGAACAGCCGATCTTTTTGTCTGTGTCGTGGTTGACTGTGGTCTGTTGGTCTTTCTGAGTGGGGTCGATAGATACTTTTTTTTTCTTTCTCTGTGTCTGCCAATGTTCGGTAGATAAAATGACACTCTGTTACCTGCTTTCTTATAGTGTTGGAGATATGATTCATTCATAATTATTTGTTTTGCTTTCTGAGCAATGAATCATTTTCTTTTCTGTCTCTCCTACTGATCTCTACTCTGTCTGTCTGTTTTGTCTGTCTGTCTCTCTCTTCTCTGTCTCTTCTCTCTTCTGTCTCTCTCTGTGTCTCTTCTGATCTGATTAATCTCTTTCTCTCTCTCTCTTCTTCTTTCTTTTCCTCTCCCATCCCTCCCCTCTCTCTCTCCCACTCCCCTCTCTCTTTCTCTCTTCTCTGATTCTGTCTCTCTACGTCTCTGTCTCTTCTGTCTGTCTTCTCTTCTCTCCTTGTCTCCTCTTTTTCTCTCTCATTTCTCTCCACTCTCTCTCTCCTCTCTCTCTGTCTTTCTCTCCGTCTGTCATTCTGCCCTAGTCTCGGACACTCTAACAATATTGTGTCACCTGAACCCGAATGGTATCCGCCCCAAAATGTAAAAAGGCAAGTCTGGAGACCAAGACGTGTCACAAATTAAAAGAAAGCTGTGGCAAATGAGGAGAAGGATGTATCCATCCAATGAGAAAAGAAGAGAACCAAGGGAAACCATCGATTGTCTGAGAGAGTCGCTGGAATGTACATGTGAAGCTGTATTTCTGTTGGCAGATCAAGTTGGGACTTGAGACTAAAAGCCTTCCAAGTGAACAGCCAGAGCTTTTTGTCTGTGTCTGTGGTTGACTTAGTGGCTCTGTTGGTCTTTCTGGAGAGGGGGAGATAGATACTTTTTTTTCTATTCTCTGTGGTCTGCAATGTTGGGTAGATACAAGACACTTTGTTTAACCTGCTTCTTATAGCGTTGGAGGATATGATTCATCATAATTATTTGTTTTGCTTCTGATGCAATGAATCATTTTCTGTTTCTCTGTCTCTCTACTGATCTCTAACTCTGTCTGTTTGTCTGTCTGTCTCTCTCTCTCTGTCTCTGTCTCTCTCTGTCTCTCTCTCTGTCTCTTCTGATCTATTACTCTCTCTTTCTCTCTCTCTCTTTCTTCTTTCTCTCCCTCTCCCATCCCTTCCCTCTCTCTCTCCCACTCCCCTCTCTCTTTATCCCTCTCTCTGATTTTGTCTCTCTACGTCTCTGTCTCTGTCTGTCTGTCTGTCTCTTTCTCTCCTTGTCTCTCTCTTTTCTCTCTCTTTCTCTCTCATCTCTCTCTCTCTCTGTCTGTCTCTCTCTCTCTCTCTCTTTCTCTCTCTCTCTCTCTCTCTCTCTCTCTCTCTCTCTGTGTCTTTCTCTCCGTCTCTGTCTGTCTGCCTCTGTCTCGGACACTCTAACAATATTGTGTCACCTGAACTAAATGGTTTTCGCCCAAAATGTAAAAGGCAAGTCTGGAGACCAAGACGTGTCACAAATTTAAAAGAAAGCTGTGGGCAATGAGGGGAGAAGGATGTATCCATCCAATGAGAAAAGAAGAGAACCAAGGGAAACAATCGATTGTCTGAGAGAGTCGGTGGAATGTACATGTGAAGCTGTATTTCTGTTGGCAGATCAAGTTGGGACTTGAGACCCCTAAAAGCCTTCCAAGTGAACAGCCAGAGTTTTTTGTCTGTGTCTGTGGTTGACTTAGTGGCTCTGTTGGTCTTTGGAGGGAGGGGGCAAGGGATGGGGAGATAGATACTTGTTTTTTTTGTTTTCTTTTCACTGTGATCTACAACGTAGGGAGATACAAGGCGTTTCTTTAACCTGCTTCTTGTAGTGTTTGGAAGATATTGTTCGTCATGTTCGCTTTGCTTCTGATCCAGTGGACACAAATGTTGCACGCACTTTTTTCTTTTCTTCTCTCTATCTCTCTCTGCTGATCTCTTACTTTCTCTCTCTCTCTCTCTCTCTCTCTCTCTCTCCCCTCTCTCTCTCTCTTCTCTCTTTCTGTCTCATTCTCTCTCACGCTCTCTTTCTCTCTCTCTCTATGTCTGTCTCTATCTATGTCTCTTTTGGTC
>CM060312.1:75685353-75687853 GCA_030674185.1 Monoplex corrugatus | reverse complement strand
GTGTGTAAGTAATTTGGTCATCATCATCATCATCATCATCATCATCAAGTGCCCTGCCGCATGGCGTTGGCGATCATGGTCCTCCATATGTATCTATCCCTTGTTGCCGCAAGCACATCTTTCAACCTTTCTGTCCTCAGCCACCTTGCAAGTCCGTCCAATATTTTCTCCCTGGGTCTACCTGGTGTTCTCTTTCCCTCCAGCTTTCCTGTTGTGACCAGGTGCTCCAATTCCCTTTCCCTCATAAAATGGCCTATAAATGTTGCCTGTCTTTTCCTAATCTTCCTTATGAATGATCTTCTTATGTCTGCCTCCATCAAGACTGTCTCGTTTGTTTTCTTTGTTGTCCACGGAGCTCTCAACATTCTTTTAGAAACCACATATGGGCTGCCTCAATCTTGTTCTGGCTTTGCTTGTTGACTGTCCACGCCTCACAACCAAACGTAAGTTGGTGTAGAAGAAAAAAGGATCTTACTGGATGCTGTAAGCTTGAATGGCAGAAACTTGGTAGACTGTTTTGTCTTGCTAACGACATGACAAACACAGATTGTCCCTTGGCGAGAAAAACTGCAAAACTATTCCGAAGCGGTTTTTTTCCCATTACCATTCAAACCCTCTGTCTCCAGCACCCTACCCACCAACAACAAAAACTGAACCTTTCGACTCCCTCACTCTAATCTCCAGCTTCTGCAGAAAGCTGGTGGATAGGGTGAGGGATTTATAGGCTTAAGTTTTTGTGGTTGGTGGATAGAGTGCGGGAGTCAAAGAATTAAACAACTAAACATCCAGAAAATGGCTATATTAAAATTAATGCATGAATCATGTCATGCAGGAAGCTGGTGGACAGGATGAAGAAGTGAAAGGATTCAAATGTTTTACTATGCTGGTATGGTTGACAAAGCAGGATGCTGGGGGACAGGGTGCGGGAGTCAGAGGGTTAACATTCTTTTGTCAGGATGTAAAAACGGAGAGAAAGACAGATTGTTAGTTAGTAGAGTTGAAAGAAAGATCAAGACGATCGAACTGGAAAAAAAAAACAACAACAAAAAACAAAAACAAAATAAAACAAGCAAATTCTTTTGAGGTATCCTTTTCTCAACAGTTGGCTTTCTCTGACAACATCCTAACTCACTAATTTCATTTAATTCTTAGCTAGTTTCCTCTGAGAATTCATTTGAGGGCTTGTGTGTGTGTTTTATTTATGAATTTGTGTGTGGGGTTGTGTGTGTGTGTGTGTGTGTGTGTGTGTGTGTGTGTGTGTGTGTGTGTGTGTGTGTCGTGTGTGTGTGTGTGTGTGTGGGGTGCGCGCGTGCACGCGCGTGCGTACGTGTATGTCTGTGTATATGTGTGTGCGTGCATGTATATGTATATGCCCGCCTGCGTGTGCGTGTGTGTGTGTGTGCCCGCATGTGTACTTGTAAGTACGTGTGGTGACGGTCGGATATAATCTCTGTGAGGATTACATGCGTTCAGGGAATTGCAGGATTTTTTCACCTATGAAATGTCCTACGACTGGCGATTAGCTTAGGCGTCCAGAAAACGTCTTTACCAGAATAACATGCATGAATTATTTTTTAAGAAGGTTACTGTGACCAGAGACATAAAAAAGTAACGTTGAAGAATTTGATATTTTCTCGGACAAAACTTTTTAAACCCATCCAACGTCTGAAATCGCTATTGGTATTCAATTGTTAATAAGCTTTCTCTCAAAACATTCAGAGGCTCTCTCTCTCTCTCTCTGTCTCTCTGTCTCTGTCTCTCTGTCTCTGCCTCTCTCTCTCTGTCTCTGTCTTTGTCTCTCTCTCTCTTTCTTTCTGTCTGTCTGTCTGTTTGTCTGTCTGTCTGTCTGTCTGTCTGTCTCTCTCTCTCTCTCTCTCTCTCTCTCTCTCTCTCTCTCTTTTATCAGTAACCAGTGTTTGTAAGTAGCAAATCGAGAGGGAGGCTGGATTTTGAAAGCTTGGATGGAAAAGATTATTTTCTGTGGTGGGTAGCTTGTTGATGACATGACCAAACCAGACATCTCTTTGACTGAGAAAAAACCAGGGTATTCTGAAAAGTTCGTCTACACTTGCGCCTTCATCCTTTCGTTCGAAAAGAGAATGAACTAACACAAAGAACGAGATGCTCAAATTGGAGACAAAAAAGCAAATCTCTTGAGGTGTCGCTGTCTCATCAGCTAGCTTTCTCTAACAATATTATAGTTTGCTAATGTTATTCGATTCTTAACCAACTTCCATTCAAAAATTATGAGGATCTCTCTCTCTCTGTCTCTGTCTCTCTCTCACACACTCTCTCTTCTCTCCCTCTCTCTCACACTCTCTCTCTTTTGCTCTCTTTCTCTCTCTCTCTCTTTCTCTCTCTTTCTCACTTTTCTCTCTTTATCCCCTCTCTCTCCCCCTTATCTCTGTATCTCTCTCTCTTTATCTCTCTTTATCTTTCGCTCTCTTTTATCTCCCCCTCTCCTCTTTCTCTCTTTCTCTCTCTCTCTCTCTTTACTTAT
>CM060312.1:75675353-75680353 GCA_030674185.1 Monoplex corrugatus | reverse complement strand
ATACAGTACAAACTAGACACCATGTGCTACAAAAGCCTCAATAACGCAGCCCCCGATTACCTGTCAAGCCTACTTGAGATCTATCTTCCCTCACGTACCCTCTGCTCTGCCTCCGATCCTCTGACTTTTCGCTTTCCACACACTAAGCTCAATACCTATGGTCCACGAGCCTTCTCTGTTTCTGGTCCACTCTCCTGGAACAAACTTCCTCTCTCAGTCCGTCAGCAACCTACTTTTGTCTCCTTCAAGTCCGCTCTCAAAACTCACCTTTTCTCCTCCGCATAAAATCCTAACCTCACTCAACCCCCTCCCCCCCCCCCCCCCCTGCAGCCTGTCTCCGCTCACATGGTTATAATATATAATTATATATGCTATGCTCTCTATAATTTTCCATTGCTTTTATTCTTGCTTTTATTGCTTTTATTCTTTCTCCCCATTTATAGCCATGCGTGTGTGTGAGTGTGTGTGTGTGTGTGTGTGTGTGTGTGTGTGTGTGTGGTGCGTGCGTGTGTGTGCGTGCGTGCGTGCGTGCGTGCGTGCTTGCGTGTGTGTCTGCTTCAGCGCTTAGATTTGATTTTATCAAGATTTTGCGCTATATAAATATTGTAATTATTATTATTATTAAAAAAGAACGTAACATTTTGCTGTAAAATAAACAGTGAAACAGTGTGAATTGCTTGCCGCAAATACACTTGATATTTTTTCAATATTTTGTTTTCAACGCGTTTAGCTGAATACGAAAATGAACAGCAACAATCGATCTCGAATTACATTTTGAAGAATACTGCAATTTTATACATACATTTTGAAATGAAAGATTTATCTCTTGTTGTCTTACAAACTGTTCATTGAAATGTTCATGAAAACGAATCCATGAGGCTGATTCTAGCAAGCTGCAAGCTTCTTTTACGGAAGTTTTAATACGTAATTCTACAGTATTATCAGTGTTGTGTGCACTTTGCTTAGCTGCTCTGTCAACTACTTCATTGCCGTGAAGACCAACGTGAGAAGGCACCCAGCATAAACTGATATATGTACCTTTTGTCCTTGAACGATGTATAATATAATTTGCCTCAGTAATCAAATCAGGTCTTGTGTCTGTATCAAAGTACCGTAAGGCATATAATACAGATTTTGAATCAACAAAGAGAACCACTTTAAAAAAGACAGGTTTAAGGTCTACTAAATAATGCAACGCTTGTATAATAGCGACTAATTCCGCTGTAAACATAGATATATTTGGCCCATTGAAAAACGACTTTTGTATTTTAAATTTTGGAACATAAAATGCTGCTCCAGCAGATTTATTTCCTAAGACTGACCCATCGGTAAAAATATGGAGGTGGGTACGGTATTTTTCATGGACGTGTTCTCTCGCTGTGCATATCGAAATGTTAATGTTTTCATATTTCTTAGCATCTGTATAATCAATATCAAAAGTGGCTTTAAGAATTTCCCATTTAGGGATAGGCGTTATGGATGTGTCTCAGCTATTTCATCCAAATTTATGTTAGACTGTTTGACTAAGTCAGATACGTAAGTTGCAACAGTCATTTGTGATGAAATTTTTCTTGCTCGTTTTGGAAAGTCAACATTAGACCTTAGTTTAATTTCCTAGCTAACAAAATTGTCCGTTTGTGAAGTAGTTCTAACTGCAAATTTTGCTGTCGCTAGCTCACGATAGTTGTTCAGAGACAGAATTCCAGCAAATTTGTACGTTTCCAGATTTGAAGCATGGGCTGGTACACCTAGCGTAATTTTAAGACTTGCAGTCTAAGCTTTGAATCGTCTTTAGTAAATATTTAGGTGCATCGAAGAACACTTTTTGTGCATAGGATAATTTAGATCTGACAAGTGCTGTTGATAGATGAAATAGTATGTTTGTATCCATTTCCCAGGGTAATCTGCTTATTATCTTAAGAAAATTTAAGGCTTTTCTTGCTTTTGTTAAAATATAATCAAAATGGACATTCCAGTTTAATTTCGATGTTATAAAGTCTCCCAGAATGTTTACAACCTGTTTGTAATTTATCACTTCACCATGCAGTCTGAAAGTAGGCAAGTTACTTAAAGTACCACCAGGATTAAATAGCATCATGTTAGTTTTTTCCCGTTGACAACGACAGACCATTTTCTAACATGTAGTTTCCAAGACTATCAAGATCAGATTGATACAACTTCCTGATGTAATTCTGCGCTCTCTGGGGAGTTGTCTTTTTTAAAGCAATATTCATCCATATATATATCATATACCATCAGTGTAATGTACCAAAACAACACGATTTGAGAGTTCTTTAGGAATATCCTGTATAAGGATATTGAATAAAATAGGTGTTATCACTGAACTTTGAGGAATTCCCATGTCAAGACATCGTGAAGAAGAATAACGTGTTTCCACTCTTGCCTGAATTGTTATATTGGCTAAATAGGACTTAATATAATTATACGTATTGCCAGATAGACCAATAGATTTCAGTTTGTACAATAAACGTGTATGCCAAACATGATCATAAGCATTTTTTCACATCAAAAAAGTTGCTAAAAGACTTTTTTTACGGGCAAATTCTGTTGTTTTATCTGAGCTGTAAGTTTAACCAGGTGCTCAACTGTGGATCTCCATTTTCTGAAACCTGCTTGTGTGTGTGTTTGTGTGTGTTTGAGTGTATGTATCTTTGTGTGTGTGAGCGCGCGCACGTGTTCTTGTGTGTATGTGTGTATACATATTTGTGTGTGTCTGTGTGTCTGTGTACGTGTATGTATACATACATACATACATACATATATATATACACATATATATGTGTGTATATGCATATATATATATATATATATATAATATATATATATATATATATATATATATACAAAATATATAAATAATATGCATATATATAATATACATATATATATACATTTAAATATATATATATATATATATATATGTATATGTACATGTGTTTATGTGTTTGTGTGTGTGTGTGTGTGTGTGTGTGTGTGTGTGTGTGTGTGTGTGTGTGTGTTGTGAGTGTGCGTTTGCATGTGTTTATGTGTGTGCATGTGCGTGCGTGCATGCGTGTGTGTGTGTGTGTGTGTGTGTGTGTGTGTGTGTGTGTGGTGTGTGTGTGTGTGTGTGTGTGTGCTTGATCACATAACCTAAAAAGTACAAACCCTCAAGGGACTGTATATATATATATATATATATATATATATATATATATTATATATATATATTTTTTTTTTTTTGTATTCATACTGACGTGATAAATTTAAAGAAGGACTTAAGCATCTAGACATATCTACATTTGCATGGTAAGCACACATTATTCTTAACCTCATCGTGACCAGAGACAAAAATGAAAAAAAAATACACACGAAAAATAAAACATCACTTTTAACAGGATCTTGCGTTGTTTTGTAAAAAAAATTATTTTAAAACCAAATCCATGTTTAGATAATTAGAGTAGCGATCATAAGCTTTAAGTAACGAGGTTTATGTACACGTCGAAACCACCAATCAACAGAATTCGAAACACTTATAATCAATGGTTTGGTATTGTTTAAGTATTGTTGAGCCAAGCTCCAGTCTAATTGTCTTTTCCTTTACACATTTTCTCATCACTGACGTTTTTTGGAGACAAACTATCACGCTTACTATGCACACTCACACACACACACACACACACACACACACACACGACAGTCAACAAAGTTCGACACAATTTTAACCCTCTGACTCCCTCACCCTATCTACCAGCATCCTGCAAAGCAAAACCTTAACCATTTGACTCCTTCACCCTGTCCACAACCTTCCTGCGCTGGTTGGGCCACGTTCGCCGCATGGAAGATGGTCGCATCCCAAAAGACATCCTTTATGGTGAGCTTGCCACAGGGCAGAGAAACATTGGCCGCCCTCAGCTGAGATACAAAGACGTTTGTAAGCGTGACATGAAGGCGCTTGAGATCAACACTGAGTCCTGGGAGGACCTCGCAGACGACCGCTACAGCTGGAGAAACACTCTCAAGAAACAGTGCGGATTGGTGAAGACAAACTGTCAGCTGCTGCAGCAGAAAAGCGAGTTCGCAGAAAAGGGATGACAGCCAACAGACCAGCATCAGCATACACATGCGACCGCTGCGACAGAGACTGCCTCTCTCGCATCAGTCTCTACAGTCACAGGCGACGCTGCTTGGACCAAGCAGACAGCCCATCTAGACATTAAAACGGATATTCTTTGACCATGGTCAGCCATGACCGAGGGAGACCTACAGGGTGAGGAAGTCAAAAGGTATTTTTTTGCAGTTGGTGGATAGGTTGCAGGAGTCCAAGGTTTAATTAATCAACGGTGTGATATTGTGTAACTACAGCCGAAGCAAGTTTCAGTCTAATCAATGGCTTGGTATTGTTTAAGTATTGTTGAGCCACGCTCCAGTCTAACTGTTTTTTCCTTTACACATTTTCTCATCATTGACACCCTTGCAGACAAACCATCACGCTAAGCACAATTGCGAACAAATCACCAACTTATTCATTTCCACTAGGATTCAGCTTAACCCTTTGACTCCCACACACTGTCCACTAGCATCCTGCATTGTCAACCATCCTCCTCATCATCATCATCTGGTGCCCTGCCGCATGGCGTTGGCGATCATGGATTTCCATCTGTCTCTATCTCTCGTTGCCCTAGCATCTCCCCCACCCTCCCCGTCCCCAGCCACTCTGCAAGTCCGTCCAGCATTTTCTCCCTGGGTCTACCTGGTGCTCTCTTTCCCTCCAGCTTTCCCGTTGTGACCAGGTGCTCCTAATCCCCATTCCTCATAAAATAGCCTATAAATGTTGCCTGTCTTTTCCTAATCTTCCTTATGAGTGATCTACTTGTGTCTGCCTCCATCAAGACTGTCTCGTTTGTTTTCTTTGCTGTCCATGGAACTCTCAACATTCTTCTTAGAAACCACATCTCGGCTGCCTCAATCTTGTTCTGGTTTTGCTTTTTGACTGTCCA
>CM060312.1:75667853-75670353 GCA_030674185.1 Monoplex corrugatus | reverse complement strand
AAGCGCTTGACTGACTTAAAAGGTTAAAGGTCCCATGGTCAATATGACCGTAGGGGCGGTGAACTGTTAAAGATTCACCGTGTCTAGGGCACGGCATTATGAAAGGCGGAGCCCATCCCTCTCCTTTCGCCGCCTTTTTAAACCTCCCCCGACCGAAGTCAGGTACCCATTCACTGCTGGGTGGACAGAGGGAGTTTTCAGGCCGGAAAAATCGAACCAGCGTTTAGCGGATTCGAACCACCGACCTTCCGCACCGCAGACGAGCGCTCTAACCACTCGACTACAGGCCCCCTGACTGCCACATGAAAATCAGTACTTTATCGCAATTCATTTTCATAACTAGCTGGACGTTGCATGTGTTAAAGTGTATTATGTTTTCATCATAACATTATAAATGACATGTCTCCTCCCCTGCTTTTGTACATTTTGATGCTTCCTATACATTCATCTTTTTCACAGATTTTAGGAGTTCCATTTATTCGTTTTCCTACCATTGCTAGTTTCATTGTTATAACAACGATTTCAAATTATATACACTATCCCTACTACTGTAAGCATTGTTATGTTCCTGTTGTCATTGTTGTTACTCTTGTTGTTGTCCTTGTTTTTGTTGTTGCTTTTGCTTTGTATTTTACAAGTATTTGCTTTACCTTTCTCTGTCTTTGTCTTTCATGGTAATATATGGTAATATAAAACCCCTGGCCAACTGAAATAAAGAAACCAATAGTTTATTATGATTCATTTCTGAAACTCCTTTGGTATTATATGCGGCACAGTGCACCCGGTTTCATTATGGTATTGTTGATAGTGTTTCACCTCTCCGTTCTCTATCTTCTTTTTCTGTTATATTCATTTTCTATTGTTGTTGTTGTTGTTGTTTTGTTTACATTTTTAACATGCTAGTGTTATCTGTGTTAGAGAACAAGCTGTAAAACAAGCGCAGAGAGACCTAATGTTATTATCCTTGAGTAATAAAGCGTCCTGAAATTTGGAAAAAAGAAGTTTGAAGGGCAAATGACTGTGTACGAGGGAGAAAGGAGGTGTATGACTTTGTTGTATTAGTGTTTGCGTGCATGTGATTGAGAGAGAGAGAGAGAGAGAGAGAGAGAGAGAGAGAGAGAGAGAGAGAGAGAAACTGACAGACAGACAGATGAGACAGAGACAAACAGATGGAGACAAACAGACAGATGATAGAGGAAGAGAAGAGAAGAGAGAGAGAGAGAGAGAGAGAGAGAGAGACAGACAGACAGACAGACAGACAGACACAGAGAGAGAGACAGAGAGAGAGAGAGAAAGAAAGAGAGAGAGAGAGAGAGACGGAGAGACAGAGACAGACAGACAGTCAGATGGACAGACAGACAGAGAGACATAGAGAGACAGAGACAGAGAGACAGAGAGGGACTGAAACGAATGAAACCTATTCTAGCCACTACGGAAAGACAGATAAACTGACAGAGGAACAGGTTTTGAAGAGAGACGAACAGTGTTCATTCTGCAGAAAATCTGATTGTAGCTGCTCCCCCCTTTTAACAGAATGGTCACAGTGAGGAGTAAGGATGTGAAGAATGGGGGGTTGGGTGATGAAGGGGTCAGAAGGCTGGTGGTGGCATTGAATTCCCTTGTTGTCCCCCCTACCTTGTGAGTGAATTGGCTGTCTTTGACATCTTCCTGTCTCAGTACTGTTATACAATTCTTAGCTAGTTTTTGTGTTTGTTTGTTTGTTTGTTTTTTTGTTTGTTTGTTTTTTCCAAAACTTTGTAGACTCTTTCTGTCTGTCTGTCTGTCTCCCTTTCTGTATCTATCCATCCCTGTCTCTACTTCCTATTCTCTCCACTCTCTCTCTCTCTCTTTATCTCTCTATTTCTCTGTCTCTGTATCTGTCTCTGTCTGTCTGTCTACCTGTCTATACCACTCTCTCTGTGTCTCTGTCTCTGTCTCTTTCTGTCTGTCTTTCTTTATCTCTGTCTTTGTCTCTCTGTCTCTCCGTCTCTGTCTCTGTCTTTCTTTATCTCTGTCTTTGTCTCTCTGTCTCTCCGTCTCTGTCTCTGTCTCTCTGTCTCTCTGTCTCTCCGTCTCCGTCTCTGTCTCTGTCTCTGTCTCTGTCTGTCTGTCTGTCTCTCTCTCTCTGTCCCCCGATCACCACCTGTAATTTACTAATTTTATTGATTTTATCTTTTCATTCTGTCCTTGAAAAAATGTTGTTTGAAAACAATATACCAAACATCTTATAGGCAACTTTTTAAAATCGAAAATTTATGTTTTCAGACACCAAAATCCTCTTCCATTGCTAAAATATACTCATTAAGTCTCACATAAGTAATGACAAGTCAGAACAATTCAGGAAGATTTGGCCATGGTTGGTCAGGAACAGTTATTGCTGAAATTGAGGTCAATGTGCATTTTATCTCAAGAACAGAAATAAGTAACATACTGATTTTATTTACTCTCTGTACAAACTGTTCATGACCATCTGATGACAAACGATTCATTTCATGACGGA
>CM060312.1:75645353-75652853 GCA_030674185.1 Monoplex corrugatus | reverse complement strand
CCCATGCTCTGTTGTGTATATCAATCAATAAATAAAGAATAAGCTAATAAATGAATAAACAAATAATAAATAATAGATATACTTTGATTTCCCTATAGATGAGACAGTAAGAGAGAATAAGAGAGAGAGGGGGAGAGGGAGAAAGAGAAGGGGAGAGAGAGACAAGGATGGAGGGAGAGAGAGGGAGAGAGAGGAGAGGAGAGAGAGAGAGAGAAAGAGAGAGAAAGAGAAAGAGACAAAGAGACAAAGAGACAGAGAGACAGAGAGAGAGAGAGAGAGAGAGAGAGAGAGAGAGAGAGAGAGAGATGCACCAAACAGACGTACACAGAAAAATAGGGCAGACACACAGGAAGACAGGCAGACAGACAGATAAAGCAGGCATAGAGACAAAAACAAAGACTAAAACTAAAGCAAAGGTTAATACTAAGAAACCTGAAAGAAGGAGAGTTTAAAAACTAAAAAAAAAAACGAAACAAGAAACAGGAACGTAATAATAAAGGGAAGGAAGCCTGGAACAGAAAATAGAAGACGGCAAAAGTCAGATAATAATAATAATAATTACAATATTTATATCGCGCTAAATCTTGGTAAATCAAATGAAAGCGCGCTCACTCACCAATCACACGCAGGATCGCACTCAAAGATGAACATTTGTAAAACAATCAATTAAGTCAAAAATAGGCATAAATGTCCATACAATGCTGAAATTATGAACAATGGAAAAATAGCAGTAAAAAACGGCGAAAAAGGCCTCAGAAATTCATTGACGTGGAAAGAGGTGAGTTTTCAAACCTGACTTAAATGCGGAAAGAGTAGATGTGGTCCGGAGCGATAGGGGAAGATTGTTCCACGCAGCTGGTCCTGAGACAGAAAAAGAGCGCTGACCAACGGTTAAGAGTCTAACCTTGGGAATTTGTAGGGTAAGAGTATCAGAGGAAGAGCGCAAGGTGCGAGCTGATGTACGAATTTTGATCTTGTCACAGAGATAGGATGGAGCAGAATGATGAGTAGATTTATAGCATAAGGTGTCTATTTTGTATTTGATTCTATCAGCGACAGGAAGCCAATGCAGAGACCGAAGGAGGGGACTAACATGATCAATTTTTTTCTTTCTAAGGACGAGGCGGGCAGCTGTATTTTGTAAGCGTTGCAGGCAAAGGAGATGAGAAGCTGGTAGGCCAGATAAAAGAGCATTGCAGTAGTCCAGGCGTGACAGAACAAGGGAAGTTACTAGTTTAGATGCAGCATCGGTTGAAAGGAATCGGCGAATGCAGCCAATGCGTCGAATCTGAGGGTAGCATGATTGACAGGTCTGGGTGGTAAATTTCTGCATACAAAGAGATTTATCAAGAATCACACCAAGGTTTTTGACAGAGTTCGAAAGAGGGATGGTGTTGTCTCCGAGTTGAATGTTATTGATTGAAACAGCATCTAGTTTATCTAGATCACTACAATCAGTGGCAAAATGAAATACACTGAATGACAAAACAACAACAACAACAACAACAAAAAACACACACATTTTGCTAGGGTTTTCATTCTTTTTCCCGATTTTTCTCCGATACATATCTGCACGTTTTGTTGTTGTTGTTTTTTTCCCACATAGTGCAAGCTGTGTGTTGCTGAACAATCTACATACTCTGTCTTTGATGGGCATGCATGCTGGGTGTTTAAGTGTTTCCTTCACTCAAGTCAGTCATTGAAATACATTTTACGATCTTTAACGTGCGTAGCTTATATCTTGCATGCTTATACACTCCAATATAGTTTTCGGCATTACCAAGTCTGCTCACATGTTAATCTGGAAGATCGGAGAAAAAAATATACACTCTTTGTTCACCAAGCAGATGTATCTAGGTGGTTTGAAACTGAGGATTTTTTCATTGAAAGTTCAAAATTCACCAATCTGATTTCCTCTTACCCCCGTGAAGATACCGGGTGTTTTTTCAGTATACATTATATCCCCACCTTCTGGAAGTTCTGTGCTAAAAGATTCCTCTTTACTGCCACTCGATTTGTTTCTGCCTTGCTCCTATTATTTCTGTCATTTCTTCGTATCATTTAATCGCCTTGTGGTCTATTCACCTGTATGTGTCCGCTAAAGTCTTACGTACTTCCTCTTAAAATTGATAATTGGATACATGTATAAAGTGCAGTTTTGGCTCAAGGAAAATGAGCTATGCGGAAGCAATTTTAGGTAATTTAGACCCACTTTATATGTTTTAGTGTCCTTAGTTATGTTCAAATTTGTATTCAGGTATGTTTTTTTTTAAATCCCCTGTGCGAGAAATTGGACAGTGTTTAACGCCAGGGGCATGTCCTTAGATTATGTGCGCGAATGATTTGATATGTGTACTTAATTTTCTTTTCCTTTTATTTATTTTCCTGTTGAAGTATTGTGTGTGTTTTGAAACGGTTATAGCCCTGATATGCCTCTACACAGCTGGCTGGACTTGAAACAAGAAAACATTAATAACAATAACAATAGCAATAACAATAACAATAACCAATTTAATCACCATGCCCGTCAATTACGAATGTGTTAACTGTACAACATCTTGAAAAACATGGCACAAGACAAAGCATGACGATTTGGTTCTGCCGTTCTAGAAAACACAGTTTTCAGTCTCTTTTCACGTTTTTGTAAGAGACGCCATAAAACTAGGTCACGATCAATCACAACTTCGAAAAAAAGTGGAAATAGCTCTGTCATTTATCCATTTGGGCCATCTGTCAGAATATGGAAAGGTTGAAGAGTTTAAAATGTTACCTTATTTTCGGATATAATACAAGTGGGTGTTCATTTTTTTTAAAAGTTTTTACTCTTTCAAAATATACAATAGTGATGACGAAGAGAGAGGGAAAAAAAGAACAGAAGAGAGAGAGAGAGAGAGAGAGAGAGAGAGAGAGAGAAGAGAGAGAAGAAGAGAGGAGAGAGAAGAGAGAGAGAGACAGAGAGGAAGAGAGAAAAGAGAGAGAAGGGAAGAAGAGAGAGAGAGGAGAGAGATATGGGGAAGAAGAGAGAAGAGACGAGAGAAGAGAGAGAGAGAGAGAGAGAGAGAGAGAGATAAGACAGAGAGAAAGAGAAAGGGGAGAGAGATGGGGAGAGACACAGAGAAAGAGACACAGAGAGAAAGACAGAGACGAAGACATAGAAGATGGGATGAGCAGGCACACAGACAGTTCCATAAACAGACACAAAGACAAAGGCAGAGAACGAAGTAAAAAAAAAACAGCAATCTTTTAAACAAAGCAGCAAGAAAAAAAAAAAAAAAACGAAAAAAAAACAAAACAAACAAACAAACAAACAGACGACGAAGAGAAACCCAACAACAGCAGGAGAACACCACCACCAACCACTCTTGGCCAAAAAACAAGAAAAGTTTGCAACAGTTGGGAAACCCGTTCTCTAAGTATATTAAAAGCAGAAGGGCAGAGTTGAGAGGCACTATACCATGCACGACAGGTTTTAATCTGTCTGATCCCTGAACCACATTGCCTGCCTACATGCTGTTTATCACTCGGTGCCAGAAGCCATAAACACACCCAGATTTGTCCAGATCCTAATTTTCACAAAACTTGCTAAAAGATTCAATGATAATCGGTCGTATAATGTGTTTGTCGTTAAAAAGGTTATTAAATGATTCCAAATGGTTAGTAGAAAAACAGACGTCTCAAAAATAACAAGCAAAAAACAAACAAACAAACAACACAAAAACAGCCAACAACAACAACAACTACAAACAAAACACAACAACAACAACGATTAAGACATCAACAAACATCAGCAACAACACAATCCTTCTGTACTCTGACATACTCACACACATTTTACGAAATAATATGTTGGTGACAGAGAATATTTTTGTGATATTAATGAGTGAAGCAATATTTCGGAAACAATACATAGTACATAAGAGACAGAAATGAAAGAAAAGAATCATACATGTCCAAATTTTTTAAAAAATAGAAATAAAACCAGATAAAACACGTTATCTACTTTGGGCCATTTGTCAGAATATGGAAAGGTTGAAGAGTTTAAAATGTTACCTCATTTTGAGATAGAATTACAAGTAGGTGTTTTTTGTTGTTGTTCTTTTTTTCAAGTTTGCTGCTTTTTCAAAATACACAATAATGATAACGAAGAGAGAGAAAAGAAAAAAGAAAAGAGAGAGAGAGAGAAGAGAGGAGAGAGAGAGAGAGACTAGGGAGTAAAAAGAGAGAGAAAGAAAGAGAGAGAAGACAGAGACAGAGAGAGAGGGGGACACAGAGACAGAGAGAGACAGAGAGAGAGAAGAGACAGAGAGCAGAGAGGGAGAGAGAGAGAGAAGGGAGAGACAGAGACAGAGACAAAAACAGAGAAGGTGTGATGAGCAGGCACACAGACAGTAACATAAACAGACACAAAGACAAAGGCAGAACAATGAAGTAAAACAAAACAAAACAAAACTTTTAACAAAGTAACAGAAAAAGAACAGAAAGGAACAAAAAACCCGCAGACGAAAAGAAACCCAGCAACAGCGGAAGAACACCACAACCACCTCTAGGAGGACCAAAAAAAAAAAGAAAAAAAGTTTGCAACAGTTGGGAAACCCGTTCTCTAGTATATTAAAAGCAGAAGGGCATGAAGGACTTGACGAGGCACATACCATGCACGACATGTTTTAATCTGTCTGATCCCTGAACCACATTGCCTGCCTACATGCTTTTATCACTCGGTGCCAGAAGCCATAAACACACCCAGATTTGTCCAAATCCTAATTTTCACAAAGCTTGCGAAAGATTCTACGATAATCGGTCGCATAGTGTCTTTGTTGTTGAAAGGTTTAAGGATTCTAAATGGTTAGGTAGAAAAACGGACATCTCAACAAACAAAAACAAACAAAGAAACAAACAAACAAACAAACAAACAAACAAAAAGAAAAACCACCACCACCACCAACAACAACAACGATCAAGATACCAACAAACAACAGCAGCAACAACAACAACAGAATCTATCTGTACTCTGACATGCTCATACGTATTTAAGAAACAATATGTTGGTGAAATAAACTATCTTTATGGTATGTAATAAATGAAGCAATACTTCAGAAACAATACATAGAACATAAAATACAGAAATTAGTAAAAAAAAAAAAAAAAAAAAAACACAAAAACAAACAGACATAAAAAAAAACAACAACAAACAAACAAAAAACACAGACATTTAGACAGGAAAAAGATAAAGAAAATCAACAACAAAAAGATATACAGAAACAAACAAATATCCAGATTTTCTTCTGCATATTTCATATTTTTCTATTATCAAGAAGCAATCTCTGGTCTCAACAAAATTCAAGCAGAACACAAAACATGATGATTTTGCCCTGCTTCCCTAAAACATATCGTTTCCATAGCGCTCATTTTTTTTAACAAACGTCATAAAATTAGGCCACGATCAATCATCTCTCTTTACTAAAACAAAATGTGGAGACAGGTCTGTCATTATCCACCCGGGCCATTTTTCAGAATAAACAAAGTTGAAGAGTTAAAACTGTCAGCTTATTTTGAGATAAAAGACAAGTAGGTGTTCATTTTTATGTTTCCTGCTCTTTCGAAATACACAATAATGATGGCGGAGAAAACAGAGAAGAGAAGAAAACAGAAGAGATAGAGAAAGAGAGAGAGACAGACAGACAGACAGACAGACAGAGACAGAAGCAACGACAGAGAGAAAGGGCAAGGTACGATGCGGATAAGCAGACAGTCCCATAAATAGACATAAAGTCAAGTCAGAGAACTCAGTACAAACTTTTAATGAAGCATCTGGAAATAGTATACAAGGCACCGGGAAAGAAACCCACCAACTACCTTCACAAAGAAAAAAAAAAACGCGAAAACCTGAATCCAATTTTTAGATAACCCGTTTTACGAGTACACGCATATTAAAAGCAGAACAAATGAAAAGCATGGCGATGTATTAAACTTTACACAGCAGCTTTAATTTTGTCTGATCCGCGAACCACACTGCTGCCTACGTAGTGTTTATCTTGTCTAAAAGCACACAGGTGAATAGACATTAAAAGAAATAACGAACGAACAATTAGTGTTTATCACTTGGTAAAAAGAAGCCAAAAAAAACAAGCCAGATTCGACTATCCCGTCTTTCATAAAAGTTGCAAAAAATTCATAATTCATAACATTTCTCATTTTAATTTAAAACATTTCAAGGATAAAAAAAGAGCTGTTTAAAATATCATTAAAATATTAACAAAAGAATGAAGAACAGTAACAACAGAAAAACAAACCCTCTGCCTTTTTCTTTTCTTTGAAAAGATAAGCCCATGCACATTTACTGTACACTCTGCTGTTTAAATAGTGAATCTGCTCTCTAAAGCATGTGATAAATAAAACAGATCTCAGGAAAAAAATACAATGCTCATCACACGAAGAAACTGAAAAAGAAAATCGACAGAAAACAAATTTACAGAAAAGTCGACAGAGTTAAGCAAAGAAGGAAACGAAAAAAATCGTTATCGTATTTCCGCGAAGTGCATATGTGTCTATTTCTCAAGAAAAAAGTACTTGTCAAAAATATGCAGGTAGTTTTTCCTCATGTTGACACACAGTAGACAGTTTGCTTCAAACAGTCGGAAAATGAAGAAAACAAAACAAACAGAAAAGAAGAAAACGATAACCAACAACAACAACAACAACAACAACAACAACAACAAAAATGCAGCAGCGGCAGAACACGATAGCTACCATCACGGAGGGAGAAAATGAGATCAAACACTGAGCGCATGAAAAGCAGAAAATCATTTCATGACGGCTAAATCCAGAAGACCATAAACAGCGGGTGGCGCACTAAACATGGCCTGTATTATTCTGCTTCCCTAATTCCCCGTGAGGTATACAGGAGGTCTCTCAGTATAAACAGTACCCCCTCCTTCTAGAAATTCCGTGCTAAAAATGTCCTCTTTTGTGTCACTCTCTTTGTTGCTTTCTTCCTCCTTTGCTTTCTGTCATCTCTTCCTATAATTTTCTACCTTGCTGGTCCATTCACCAGTACGTGTTCTATAAAGTCTAACGTACTCTCTCTCAGGATTGATAATTGGATACTTAAACTAAGTGCATTTTTGGCTCTACGGGGAAACATGACATACGGGGGCAATTTCAAGTAATTTAGACCCATTTTTGTGCATGATTTAGTGTCTTTAGTTATGTTTAAATTTGTATTCAGGTATGTTGTTTTTAAATCCCTTATGTGATAAAATTGGACGGAGTGGTCAGCGTCAGGGGCGTCTCCATAGATTATGTACGCCAATGCATTGATATATGTACCTAATTTTCTTTTCCTTTTTTTTTTCTCATGTGGATGTGTTGTGTATGCTTTGAACTGGTTATAGCCCTGGTATGGCTCTATGACAAAATTGATGGAGGCAGACACAAGTAGATCACTCATAAGGAAGATTAGGAAAAGACAGGCAACATTCATCGGCCATTTTTATGAGGAAA
>CM060312.1:75632853-75635353 GCA_030674185.1 Monoplex corrugatus | reverse complement strand
CTACTCTGGACAGAATTTGTTTTTAATTTTTTCAATTTTGGTGTTTGGGAAAAAACAGGGGACTCCTCAATGTTTACTGATTTTTTAAATCTTTGCTTTAATTTTTTGGGTTTTTTTTCTCGTGTTCCCCTGAAGATTTTTGCGTTTAAGTTTTTTTTTAATTTTTTTATGAGAAGGGGTAGTTTTTCATCAAGCCCCCCTGGGAACATAACCCCATGGATTATTTTTTCCGGGGAAAAACCTCCCCCCCTCCCTTCCACCCCCAACCCAATTTCCCCAATTTCTTTTTTCCCAAACTTTCCCCAAAAAGAAATAATTTTTTAATAAATAACCAACCCAAATTTTAAAACCAAACCCAAACCCTCCCAAAACAACCCAAACAAACCCCAAAAACCCAAACCCCAAACCCCCCCAAAACAACCCCAAACAAAAAAAAAACCCAAACCCAAAAAAAAACAAAAAAAAAATTTTTTTTTTTTTTAAAAAAAAAACGAAATTTTTTTTTTTAAAGGGGTTTTTCCCAAACCCCACAGTAAAGGGGCCAAATTTTTTTCCCAAATCCTAAACCCTAAAAACCCCAAAACCCAAAAAGAAAGTTAAACCCAAATTGGGCAACCCCTTTAATCAAATGGAAAACCCCCAAACAAACCTTTTAATTTTAAAACCAATTAAACCAAACCCCCCAAAACCCAATCATTTCATAAAAAATTCCCCCAAAAAAAACCCCCCCCAAAAAATTTCCCTTTTTTCCCTTTCTTCCCCCCAAAAAACGGAAAACCCCAAATGCCCCCAAAACCCTTCCCCAAAGATCAACCCACCCTATCCCAAAAAAAAAAAATCCCATTTTTTTCCCCCCCCTTTAATCCCCACCGGGGGCCACCCCAAAGTTTACCCCTTTTTTTTAAAATTTACCCTCCGAAAACCCCAACACCCCACCCACCATTTACAACAAAAAAAATTTTTAAAAAATTTCCCCCCTTTTTAAAAAACCCAAAAAACCCTAAACAAACCCCACCAAAATTTTTAAAATCCCCTTTCCCACCCAAAAGGGGGGAAAGGAAAGCCCCAACAACCAAAATAGACCCCCTTCCCCCCCCCCAACAACCCCCCCCCCAAAAAAACCCCACCCCCAAAGACAACCCCCCCCACCCCCACCCCACCACCCAAGCCCGAACACCCCCAAAAATTTTCAGAAAAATTTACTTTTAAAACGCTTTTTCTTTTGTTTTTCCCAAAATTCATTGGAGTTTTAAAGTGTTTAAAAAATAAAACAACAAGACAAAAACAAAAGCCCAAAACAAAAACCTTTAAAAAAACAAACAAAAAACAAACAACAAACAACAAACAAACAAAAAAACAAAACGAACAAAAACAAAACCAAAACAAAAAAATGACATTTCAAATTTTCTTTCTGCGGATTTTGGTCTCTTTCTTGTTTTTTGTTGTTTTTTGTTTTTTTTGGGGGTTGGTGTGGGGGTTTTTTCTTTTTTTTCCCTTTTTTCCCTTTCCCCCTCTCCCGCGGGTTTTCTTTGTAACCCCTCTTTTTCCTTTCCTCTGGCCTGCCCTGGTTGGTTTTTGGGGGGTCCTTCGGGTGGTAAGTGTTGGGGGTGGGGTTTTGTGTTTTGGGGCCGGTAGGGTTGGTAAAAAGGGATGGTTGGTTTGAAAAAAAAAAAAAAAAAAATGTTTGGGTTTTTTTTGGGGGTTTTTTTGGGGGGGGTGGGTTGGGGTGGAAAGGGCCAAAAAGTTTTGGTGGTTTTAAAAATGTTTTACACCAGAAAAACCTTTATGTTTATTAAACCAAACTTTTACGGGGCGGCGTACATCAAAGCAAAGCCGAGCATCGACAGTTGGTTTCCTAGAAGAAAGTTTGGGGTTTCCATAACAGCAAAGAAAACAAAACGAAATCTTGTGGAGGCAGACCAAAATTTTCACCAAAAGGAAAAAATTAGAAAAAACAAAAATTTAAACCATTTATGAGGAAAGGGGAGGAGCCCGGGGAAAGGAAAGTAAAAAGGACCCGGAGACCCGGGGGAGAAGGACGGAGCAGAGGGGGGGGGAAGAGAAAGGGGGGGAAAGCGGGGGCAAGAGAAAAAGGGGAAGCCCCGCGCCCAAGCCAAGGGGGGGACCGAGTAAGAAAACAAACAAGAAAAGATAGATTTACAGACAACAACAACAACAAAACAACAAAAAAAAAAAAAAACAAACAAGAAAAAACACAACACAAAAAAAAAAACAGAAAAACAACCCAAACAAAAACCCCCCAAAAAACAACACAGAGAAATAAAATGTGGTTGGTGTTTGTTTGGTGGTGGGTTAAGAGAAGACAAAAAAAGAAAAAGAAAAAGAGAAGACCCCAAAAAAAGCAAGAAAGAAGAGAAGTTTTAAAAACAAAAACGAAAAACAATGGGCAGACCACAAAAAACAGACACAAGAAAGAAGGAACAAACAAAACAAAAAAAATTTTCCTCTCCGTTTTTGCGCTCTTTTTTTTTTGTTTTTG
>CM060312.1:75617853-75622853 GCA_030674185.1 Monoplex corrugatus | reverse complement strand
TGACAGGCTCTGTTGGTGACAACTGTTGTTTTGGTGGAAATGGGCATCAAAATGTTTTGTTTTAAATACAGAAACAGACAGGATAGTTTGCGATGTAGAATGGCGCAGATCTTCCAGCAGCAGTTCCAAACGGTACTGAATACTGTTTGCGTTAATATTACTTTTATAGAATTAAACGTAATAGTTGCAATGTTTCGATGTGACACTCATTTTAAGATCAGATGATACGATATATTTAACTGTGGTTCTTGCAAAACATCGTATTTACACAGATACAAATATAAATATCTATGGCACTGAGAAACATGGTCTAGATGAACATGTCATATAATGAATTTAGATAGAATTGGTTTCCTTAAAAAACATTATTCGACCTGCAAAAGTTTGGTAGTACATTACTAAACGACGAAAGATGTATAGTTGGCTTTCCATTTGTTACTGATATTGATATTTTTCGCATATGCAGATAATGCATCATGCATCATGCATCAATGCATCATGCACGAAATGAGGATAAATGTAAGTTGCTGTTTCTCTACTTCAATTCTTTGGTTTGCTGGTGAGTATGTTTGTTCCGTTTTAATCGTTTGTTTCAACAATGTTACTTATTTTCATAAGCTACAAATAAAGAAATAAATTTAAAAAATGCCAGGCTCAAAATGAAGAAAACTGGTAAACTAAAACAGAATCTCTTTTTCACAGCACCAAATCAGTTGACCATAGATGCAAACGTGATGCCATTGAATCGTTAACTTAATCTAGCCTTCTGTTGATGTGATCATACCAACTTAACCTTCTGTTGATGTGATCAGACCAACTTAACCTTCTGTTGATGTGATCAGACCAGCTTAACCTTCTGTTGATGTGATCAGACCAAGTTAACCTTCTGTTGATGTGATCAGACCAACCTTCTGTTGATGTGATCAGACCAACTTAACCTTCTGTTCGTGTAGTCAGACCAGCTTAACCTTCTGTCGATGTGATCAGACCAACTTAACCTTCTGTTGATGTGATCAGACCAACTTAACCTTCTGTTGCTGTGGTCAGACCAGCTTAACCTTCTGTTGATATGGTCAGACCAGCTTAACATTCTGTTGATGTAGTCAGACCAATGTAACCTTCTGTCGATGTAGTCAGACCAACTTAACCTTCTGTTGATGTGATCAGACCAACTTAGCCTTCTGTTGATATGGTCAGACCAGCTTAACCTTCTATTGATATGGTCAGACCAGCTTGACCTTCTGTTAATGTGGTCAGACCAATTTAACCTTCTGTTGATGTGGTCAGACCAACTTAGCCTTCTGTTGATATGGTCAGACCAGCTTAACCTTCTGTTGATGTGGTCAGACCAACTTAACCTTCTGTTGATGTGATCAGACCAACTTAGCCTTCTGTTGATATGGTCAGACCAGCTTAACCTTCTATTGATATGGTCAGACCAGCTTAACCTTCTGTTAATGTGGTCAGACCAACTTAACCTTCTGTTGATGTAGTCAGAACAACTTAACATTCTGTTGATGTAGTCAGAACAACTTAACCTTCTGTTGATGTAGTCAGACCAACTTAACCTTCTGTTGATGTGGTCAGACCAACTTAACCTTCTGTCAATGTAGTCAGACCAATTTAACCTTCTGTCGATGTGGTCAGACCAACTTAACATTATGTTGGTGTAGTCAGACCAATTTAACCTTCTGTCGATGTGGTCAGATCAAGTTAACCCTATGTCGATGTGGTCAGACTGTTGCTATGACAAGACAAATGAAATCTTGAATACAAATCATAAGCTTACATTATGGTTAGTATTCCTTATCTACATTCAGCACGTCGATATACTTCACCAACCGTTCAACTTGAATAACGCCATCAATCGAGACAGTCCATTTTCATCATTTGATTCTGGAACTACAGTAATCATTCAGAGACAGGGAAAGGGGTGGGAGGGACTTGGCTGATGAGATGCAGCATCGACAAGGTCCTTTACCAAAGTCTCTGATTCTGGCAGCGAAGAGATTAGATAATACTGAGGTTCAGGTCATTAGATGATTCCAGCACTAACACTTCCATTCTGATCTGGCAAACGTGCATGACTAAGGGGGAAAAGTTCATCAGTCTGTTCTAATTCATCGAGAAAATGTCAGTAAATCTGCTACTAGTATTATTCTGGCGAATATGTATTCAGTTGTGTGTACTGTTGGAAACATCTGTTAAAAAAGATAAGTCAGAAAACTGGAGTAATAAACCAATCAATTACACCCAAATATCACTATGTGTTACGTTGTTGTGTGTTGGTTGTGTGTGTGTATTTGAGAAAACGTAGCGTATTAGAACAAATAGAAACCTAGGCAAGGGGGGGGGGGATACAATGCATACCCAAATGACATTGGTTGATAAATCTGTCGACACCCGCATTTGAGCGCGCGCTCGCACACACACACATACACGCTCGCACGCGCGCACACACACACACACACACACACACACACACACACACACACACACACACACACACACACGCACGCACACACACACACACACACACACACACACACTAACACTAACACACACACACACACACTAACACTAACACTAACATTAACACACACACACACACACAACACACACACACACACACACACACACACACACACACACACACACACACACACACACACACACACAGACCACACATAAACACACGCGCCCGCGCGAGCACAAACACACACACAACCACGCACTCACACACGCCCATCCTCATCGTCATCAACATCATCATCGTCACCTCACCATCATCATCAAAAACCATTTATTTGCAGGTCAACATAAAATGTGTATTGACGGTTGTCATACCACACACACACACACACACACACACACACACACACACACACACACACACACACACACACACACACACACACACACACACACACAACCACACACAACCACCACACACACACACACACCACACACACACACACACACACAACACACACACACACACACACACACACACACACACACACACACACACACACACACACACACACACACACACACAACACAACACACACACACAACACCACACACACACACACTTACACACACAGAGAAGCGGGCAGTGACAGGGATATGACAATGTATTGTGGCTACTGCTGTGGAATGATTTATAATGTGTGATTCATAACAACCCCAATGTGCGTCTGCCTGTGACTTCGCCTAGGGAGAAAACTACAATCCATATCGATGTATCATCCACGGATGAAAATATGGTTGAATCAATGAAACAAAAGGGGAACTAGTAAAAAAAAATGAGAAAAAAAATGTTCCGAATATCTACACGCAAATGATGTACAATTAAACTGAGGAAAACACACAAAATGCATGATAAATATAACATAATCAAAATTGCACACATGTATGTATAGTTACATACACACATGCACGTTCAAGTACATAATATGGTAGCTCGGATTTGGGCGCCTTGGCGTGAGAGTGTGTGTGTGTGTTGTGTGCGTGTGTTTCTTCGATTCCGTGGATGACCGACGAATTTGTATTTTATAAGGTTGAATATTGTAATGGTTGTGAGGCGTGAGTGTGATTGTATGTATAGCCAAAACATTTTCCTTGTGTCTGTGCACTGGGCTGAAATAAAATATTGTTATCTTGTTGTTATCTTGTTGTAATATGTACCTACAATATAGGTACCGCGAAAAATCTGTCTACTGTCTACACACTCACAAGGTAACACAAACGCACAAGCACACGCTCAGGCAATAACAGACAGACAGAAGTACCGGGGTGTTGTTGTTTGTGTGTGTGTGTGTTGTTGTGTGTGTGTGTGTGTGTGTGTGTGTGTGTTGTGTGTGTGTGTGTGTGTGGTGTGTGTGTGGTGTGTGTGTGTGTGTGTGTGTGTGTGTGTGTGTGTGTGTGTGTGTGTGTGTGTGTGTGTGTGTGTGTGTGTTGTTGTGTGTGTGTGTGTGTGTGTGTGTGTGTGTGTGTGTGTGTGTGTGTGTGTGTGTGTTGTGTGTGTGCGGTGTGTGTGTGGTGTGCGTGTGTGTGTGCGTGGTGCGTGTGCGTGCGTGGGTGCGTGTGTGTGTGTGTGTGTGGTGTGTGTGTGTGTGTGTGTGTGTGTGTGGATGTGTTTGTGTGTGTGTGTGTGTGTGTTGTGTGTGTGTGTGTGTGTGCGCGCGTGCGTGTTTATGTAAGTACATTACAACCTTCACAAACACATTACGCATGGAGAATTTTGTAAGGACAACACATCATAAGTGATAGCATAACGTGGCAGGTTTGAACAACTATGTGCCTAACAATAATGCTGTACCATTACTTTTTTCCTGCCACTAATTGATCGTTATTGTCATTGTTGTTTTCGTTTTAAAGCCCAGCCGACTGCGTAGAGTCATGTCAGAGCTACAACCATTTCAAAACATACATAATACTTCAACAAGAAAAAAAAACGAAAAAAAAAACTTAAGTAAATATATCAATGCATTCGGACACACATGTCATGGCATGCCCCTGGCCTTGACCACTCCGTGAAATTTATCATACCGGGGATTTAAAAAAAAAAAAAAAGTAAAAACCTGCATACAAATTCAAATGTGTGTGCGTGCGTGCGTGCGTGCACTAAACCATTATATGTAACCTGCCAGCACGAAATCAGTCTTAACTAGCATTTTGGGCATTTTGAGATATACATATCACTGGAAAGTGTACATTCTGCTGATTATTTTGGTACTTGAATAAAGTTTGTACTAAAAAAAAATGTAGAAGTTATTTATGTTTAAAGTCATTAAGTTATATGACGGCCATTTTGAGAAAACGGCCTCTAAAGTTTTTGTGTGCTCTCCTACAATTTTACCTTAAATTTCTTTATTTGGTGGCTTTGAGCTGGTTTGTTTCTAGTTTTAGCTGTTATTATCTGAAAGGTGCACCAAAGAGCTTTCTGTCAGTATTATTACATGTGGGGGTCTGCACAGATTATGGTTTATAATAAG
>CM060312.1:75605353-75607853 GCA_030674185.1 Monoplex corrugatus | reverse complement strand
TTGTTGATTCAAAATCTGTATTATATGCCTTACAGTCTTTTGATACAGACACAAGACCTGACTTAATTATTGAGGCAAATCATCTAATACATTGTTTAAAGATAAATGGTTCGGAAATCAATTTATGCTGGGTGCCTTCTCATGTTGGTCTTCATGGCAACAACGTAGTTGACAGAGCAGCTAAATCCGGTGCCCTCCATTCTGAAAATTCCATAGAATTACATGTTAACACCTCGGTAAAAGAAGCTTACAACTCGCTAGAATTAGCATCATGGATTCGATTTCATGAACATTTAAATGGAAAATTTGTGTCTCAAAAAAGAATCAAACTTTCAGTTCAAAATATCTGTAAAAATTTGCAGTATTCCTCGTTATATCATTTGAGATTAATTGTTATGACATATTTTCGCATTCAACTGAACGCTTTGAAAACAAAATATTGTAACAACGTTTTATGTATTTGTGGCGAACAATTCACATTGTATCACTGTTTGTTTTACTGCAGAAAGCTTCGTTCCTTTTTACCAAAGACGTTTACACAAGGAAACTATCTTGAAACGCATTTTAAAGAAGTAGTATCGGATCAAGTTTTGTTAGTTAAAATTTCAGAATCATTGGTTCACAGTCCTGTTAATGCGTTACTTTAAGATTATTATTATAATTATGATTATTTTTGTTTTGTTTTGTTTTTATGACGATTTTTCTTTTACATTATTGATGTTAGCGTTGTTCTAGTTTCATTTCTCTGTTCATCCATATCCTTTTTCTTAAGACCTTGCCGCTTCCTTTTAATTTTTTTTACGTCCCTTACTCTGTTCCCCTCTCCCCTCCACCCCCCCCCCCCTTATTTCATCCTCCATGCCATTTTTCCCCGTCTAATATCACTTATAGTGAAAAGACGTTAAATCAAGCAACGAACGAACACACACACACACACACGCACACACACACACACACACTCTCTCTCTCTCTCTCTCTCTCTCTCTCTCTCTCTCTCTCTCTCTCTCCCCTCTCTCTCACATACACCCACACATACACACACAGACACACAGACACACAGACACACAGACACACAGACACACAGACACACAGACACACACGCACGCACGCACGCACGCACACACGCACGCATGCACACATTCACACACACACACACACACACACACACACACACACACACACACACACACACACACACACACACACACACACACATACACACACGTTCGCTTGCGCTTCGATAGGAATGTTGAAACTCGTATTCAAAGATGTATTGGTAGACATATTGAGCATTATACAGTATTTTGTGATATCAAAGATTGATTGTGCATCACAGTTAACTGGAACAGCATTAGTTTATCCAGCATTTTATTTTGCATTGAGTCCTAAATAATGATGTGTGAATAAAGACGACAAGTAATAACAGGCTCCTTTTAATTACCCTTCAACATTATTTTTGCCAACAACTGAACTAACGGTTCCACTGAAAAAGCTATGAATCTCCTGAGGCTTAATCCCGCGTCCACCGACCCCTCGAACCCCCCCCCCCCCCCCACCGGCTCCTCGCGCTACTAACGTGGTTTAACCCTTTGACTCCCTCACCCTTTCCACCTGCATTTTGTATTGTCAACCATGCTCATCATCATCGTCATCATCATCATCATCATCATCATCAGGTGCCTTGCCGCATGGCGTTGGCGATTAAGGACTTCCATCTGTCTCTCTCTCTTGTTGCCTCAAGCATCTCTTCCACCTTCCCTGTCTTCTCAGCCACTCTGCAAGTCCGTCTAGCATTTTCTCCCTGGGTCTACCCGGTGCTCTCCTTCCCTCCAGCTTTCCCGTTGTGACCAGGTGTTCCAATTCCCCTTTCCTCACAAAATGGCCTATGAATGTTGCCTGCCTTTTCCTAATCTTCCTTATGAATGATCTACTTGTGTCTGCCTCCATCAAGACTGTCTCGTTTTGTTTCTTTGCTGTCCATGGAGAGATAGAGAGAGAGAGAGAGAGAGAGAGAGAGAGAGAGAGAGAGAGAGAAAGAGAAAGAGATAGAAAGAGAGAGAAAGAGAGACAGACAGACAGAGACCGTACTAGCAAAGCAAACAATTATCACTTTGGCTTCCTCACCCTGTCCACCTGCATCTTGCATTGTCAACCATGCTAGCAAAGCCAAAACTTATCTCTTTGACTCCATCACCCTATCTACCAGCTTCCAGCAGGAAGCTGGTGGAAACGGTGAGGGAATCAAAGGTTTCAGTTTTTGCAATTTAAGTTGACAGACAGGTAACTCAATATATTCGATGTCTTGAGCTCAGTTCCAGACAGTACCATAAAAAAAAACTGTCTTCCTCTGCTGCCTGTCTTTACGCTCCAATCACCCCTGTGGTGTCAGCTTAGTGTCTCTTAGGTTGCATACCACACCTTCCTATTTTGAAACTCTTTGATTCCTGAACCCTATCCACCAGCTGCATAAACTTAACGGTTTGACTCTCTCACCCTATCC
>CM060312.1:75599952-75605253 GCA_030674185.1 Monoplex corrugatus | reverse complement strand
TTAAATTTTCCCGTAGTATTGTCTAGCACTATTGTCGGGCTTGTAAGTGTTTATGTCTTATTTTTTGTGCTTCCGCAATGTATAGTGCCACTGATTTGATTATGACTTCGTCATCAGATGACAAAAATAGATACAACATCTTGTCTTTTGGCCATGTCGGATTCAAAAACTTTGCATTTTCCACGTATTGTGTCAAAAATTTGGCATTGGAATAAAAAGTGTTTTTCATTATCGACATTGTTTCCACATAAGGGGCAAGGATATAACTGTGGACGTCCCAGGTTGAAACCAATTTTTATTTGCATTGAAACCAAGTGTTCTTAATCTAAATCTTGCGTAATTAGTTCTTTGCCATTTATCCGTAACAACACTGAGATATTTTTCGGTTTGAAAAACATCTTTAAATGAGAAGAAACCAATATATTTTTCTTTGTTTTCCATATCTGAGTGCCAATTTTGTTTAAACGAACAAATAAGCCTGTCTTTAAATTCATTAATAAACTGACACTCATTTCCTACTCCCTGGGACAACCACACGATTCCAAACCCAAGTTCTGATAAAGCCTTTTTTACCTGATAGGCCCAGTTTCTGTTTTCCTATTTCCATTTGAGTAACCATCATTTCATATGCCTGTTTACATAACCGAGATCGTGGAAGCCTTAACAATTTCAACCAGTATTTAATACTCTTCACAAAGGTTCTAATGTATAAAGGATATCTTCCAGTTTCCCATATAAAACAGTATTAGAAGAGTGAATTGGTACAGCCAAAAAACGTTTTATAGCATATGTATGCACTTTTTCCATATGTGGATTTACAGTAAGACCCCATACTTCAGCTGCATATGTAAGTAAAGGTTCTATCTGTGTATCAAACATTTTCCAATATAAATTACAATCAATAGAATTGGCTTCCGTAAGGATTTTAGAATTTCAATAACACCTTTTTTCCTTTATTACAAGATTCTTCCCATGCATAATTTAAACTTAATTTTGTCGAAAATATTATTCCTAAGTATTTATAAGAATTAACAACTTTAACCTCGTTAATTCCATAGAACCATTTTTCGTGTTTTGATAAATGTCCACCCTTCCTGAAAATCATAATATTAGTTTTATCCATGTTAACTGTTAAAGCTAGTCGATCCGATTCTTCCTTTAAGACATTTAACTGGTTTTGTAAGCCTTTGACTGTACCAGAGAGAAGAACAACATCGTCTGCAAACAGCAATAGGAATATCTCAATAACCCCAGGGATAATTTGAATGCCATGCCTGCCTTTTCTTGACAGTTCCACTGCTAATTCATTAATGAAAAATGAAAACAATTGAGGACTCAATTGACACCCTGTTTCACTCCTTTAGGGCATTCAAAATAATCTGAATATTACACACTTCTCACGCACGCATGCAAACACGGCGAATAGCAGCTGTTTTGAGTTGCTGTGTATACTTTTCTCCATGACAGTGTTTTGATGATCTGTATCAAACAGCTATCCTGTGCAGTGCTTCAGTGATGTCCCATGTGAGAGACAGTGCAGGAAAATGGTGGGCATTGAAGTGTGGAGAGCTGCTATCGGCATTTTCTGTGGACAGACAGAGAAAGAGAGAGAAAGACAGACAGACAGAGACAAAGACAAAGAGGACAGGACAGAGAGACCGACATAGAGGAGAGAGAGAAAGAGAGAGAGAGAGAGAGTGTATGTGTATGTGTATGTGTGTGTTCGTGCTTGCGTACGTGTATGTATGTTCGTTCGTGCGAGCGGTGTGTGTATGTGTGCGTGTGTGCATGCGTGCGCGCAGGTGTGTGTTACGCGTACGCGTACGCAAGCGCGCCTCCTCAATCGTGTTTGTCACAGGAAATATCTGGCGACAAATCTAATCAAAACGTTGTAATCGCCACGGCAATATAAGACGCAAAGGTCAATAAGATTTACAGGTTTCCTCACGTAGAGCTTCTTAATCCTAAACAGCTTTATGTTTCCTTCTGTGTCAGGCTTAGTGTGACCGCAGCTTGTCAGACAGTGAGTCTTGCCAACAAAAAAAAAACAGAAAGTGTACAACAACAGAGCAGATGTTTTGTCCAGAACAAAGTTGTGCGAGCAATATCACAGAAACAAAAACATACACACAGGCACATAGATCAGAACACACCAAAAAAAACGTACACTGACTTGTATACAAAGACACAGAAAAACTGAAAGAGAGAGAGGAGAGAGAGAGAGGAGAGAGAGAGAGAGAGAGAGAGAGAGAGAGAGAGAGAGAGACAGACAGACAGACAGACAGACAGACACAGAGAGACAGAGAGAGAGAGAGAGAAAGAAAGACAGACAGACAGACAGACAAACAGAGACAGAGAGAGACAGAGAGAGACAGAGAGAGACAGAGTGACACAGACAGAGAGAGAGAGAGAGAGAGAGAGAGAGAGAGAGAGGAGAGAGAGAGAGAGAGAGAGAGGAAACGCACACACATGCCACACACACCACACACACACACACACACACACACCACACACACACACACACACCACACACACACACACACACACACACGTGATAAAGTTGGACAGGGCTGCCAAACGGGGAGCTAATAACTCACCAGATTCAAACAATATCCAGCTTTCTCTCTCGTTGCACGAGAATTACACTTTAGTGGACAACTACGTCTGGAAGCAGTTCCAATTAAAACAGAAAAAGTATGATAAATGTCACCTGAACTTTGAAGTTAACAAAATACTTAAGCAGCTTCCTGCCAGCAGAATTATACAATCCCTTATGTTCAGATGGAAACTTGTGTGCATTTAAAACAAAATACACCAAGAACATAGTGTGTCTGTGTGGAAAGAAGATAAACACATAGTCATATCTTTTTTGCATTAGGGTAAAACGACATATTCCTATACCATCTTTGAGTACAGTTTCTGACATATTTGCCTCATCATCATCACTATATGATTTTTTGTTAGCCTGTCAAAAAGTCCTATAGCGTATTGCCTTTAAAAATGTTATTTCACTTGTTCACTGTTATGGTTAGTCCAATTCTTAGTTTTATTTTTTATTCATTTCTTCTAGATGTTATTAATTTTGTTTGTTAGTTACTTTGTTTACATCGTTACTTATGGTAACGTTATTTGTTAGTTTTACCTTCCTTCCTCGAAGCAGTTGTTTTCTGGATCATCTTTTCTCAAATCCAAAATTGACAATTTTCAAATATCCTCTTCACTCCTCCTCTATCACCCCCACCCCCCTTTTTTGTGTGTGTCTAAAATCACTTTAGTGAATAGATATTAAATCAAAGACCACCACACACACACACACACACACACACACACACCACACACACCACACACACACACACACTCTCTCTCTCTCTCTCTCTCTCTCTCTCTCTCTCTCCCCTCTCATTCACATACATCCACACATACACACACAGACACACAGACACACATACACATACACACACGCACTCACGCACACACACACACACACACACACACACGCACGCACGCACGCACGCACGCACGCACACACACACACACACACACACACACATGCTCGCTTGCGCTTCGATAGGAATGTTGAAACTCGTATTCAAAGACGTATCGGTAGACATATTGAGCATTATATTTTGTGATATCAAAGATTGATTATGCATCACAGTTAACTGGAACAGCATTATCAAAACGTCAGTCTCTTCTAAATGGCCTCTTTTCCTTTGTTTTGTTTTTGTTTTTGTTTTGTTTGTTTTGTTTTGTTTTGATTTGTTGTATCGGTTTTCATTCAAAACAATTATGAATTATTGTATTATTACTTTATTCCGCAGTCTGACACGCGATCATTCTCTATTGCTCTCACAAACGCAGAAGCATTTTATTAGTTAGTTAGTCAGTCAGTCAATCAGTCAGTCAGTCAGTTGTTTCATGACAGTTAGAATTTTATCATTCTTGAAAACCGAACTTGCTCTTGGAAATGTTCGCAGCCAAGGGTTATCCTACGTTTTATTTCTAAGTCTTTGGAGGAGGATTCTGCTGAGATGTGTCGGCCTAAGGAGATGCAGTGGTCGACCATTTCTAGCTCTTCATTTTCGATCGTTACTTTTCCGTCTAGGTCTTCGATGTTGTTGTTGAACGTAAATGTTGTTTTCTTCAAGTTTATTGTTACTCCTAGTTTTTTGTTGCATTCATTTAGTTTATCCAGCATTTTATTTTGCATTGAGTACTAAATAATGATGTGTGAATAAAGACGACGAGAAATAACAGACACCCCCCCCCCCCCTCCCCGGCCCCTCGCGCTACTAACGTGGTTTAACCCTTTGACTCCCTCACCCTTTCCGCCTGCATTGTGTATTGTCAACCATGCTCATCATCATCATCATCATCAGGTGCCTTGCCGCATGGCGTTGGCGATTATGGACTTCCATCTGTCTCTCTCTCTTGTTGCCTCAAGCATCTCTTCCACCCTTCCTGTCTTCAGCCACTCTGCAAGTCCGTCTAGCATTTTCTCCCTAGGTCTACTCGGTGCTCTCCTTCCCTCCAGCTTTCCCGTTGTGACCAAGTGTTCCAATTCCCCTTTCCTCATAAAATGGCCAATGAATGTTGCCTGCCTTTTCCTAATCTTCCTTATGAATGATCTACGTGTGTCTGCCTCCATCAAGACTGTCTCGTTTTGTTCTTTGCTGTCCATGGAGAGATAGATAGAGAGAGAAAAGAGAGAGAGAGAGATAGAAAGAGAGAGAAAGAGAGACAGACAGACAGAGACCGTGCTAGCAAAGCAAAAACTTAGCACTTTGGCTCCCTCACCCTGTCCACCTGCATCTTGCATTGTCAACCATTGCTAGCAAAGCAAAAACTTAACTCTTTGACTCCATCACCCTATCTACCAGCTTCAAGCTGGAAGCTGGTGGATACGGTGAGGGAGTCAAAAGTTTCAGTTTTTGCAATTTAAGTTGACAGACAGGTAACTCAATATTCGATGTCTTGAGCTCAGTTCCAGACAGTACCATAAAAAAAAATGTCTTCTTCTGCTGCCTGTCTTTACGCTCCAATCACTCCTGTGATGTCAGCTTAGTCTTTCTTAGGTTGCATACCACACCTTTCTATTTTGAAACTCTTTGATTCCTGAACCCTATCCACCAGCTGCATGAAC
Organism: Monoplex corrugatus; assembly: GCA_030674185.1. Taxonomy (NCBI): domain Eukaryota; kingdom Metazoa; phylum Mollusca; class Gastropoda; order Littorinimorpha; family Ranellidae; genus Monoplex; species Monoplex corrugatus. The sequence continues at coordinate 75,600,110 of CM060312.1, read as the reverse complement.
TTAACCTTTTGACTCCTCACCCTATCCACCATCTTCCTGCAGTGTGGGCATCGATCGTTACTCTATCGTCTAAGTCTTCGATGTAGTTGTTGAACATAGTTTTCTTCAAGTTTACTGTTAGTCCTACTTTTTTTCTGCATTTAGATCATCTAGCATGT
>CM060312.1:75587452-75594952 GCA_030674185.1 Monoplex corrugatus | reverse complement strand
TCACGTCAGGTACATTTCCATGAACACAAGTTATGGACCCATCATGTAGCATCTGAGGCCAATACCATCAGGATAGCGGTAGCAAACACATCAAAGACCTCTTCCTCTCCCACCCCCACCCCCCATCATCATCATCAAGTGCATTGCCACGTGGCGTTGGCGATCATGGCCTTCCATCTGTTTCTATCCCTTGTTGCCGCAAGCACATCCTCCACCCTCTCTGTCTTCAACCACTCTGCAAGTCCTTCCAATGTTTTTTCCCTGGGTCTATCTGGTGCTCTCTTTCCCTCCAGCTTTCCTGTTGTGATCAGGTGCTCCAATTCCCCTTCCTCATAAAATGGCATATAAATGTTGCCTGTCTTTTCCTAATCTTCTTTATGGATGATCTTCTTGTGTCTGCCTCTATCAAGACTGTCTCGGTTTATGTTTTGTTTTGTTTTTCTGTTTTTTTGTTTTTCTGTCCAAGGAACTCTCATCATTCTTCTTAGAAACCACATCTCGGCTGCCTCAATCTTGTTCTGGCTTTGATTGTTGACTGTCCACACCTCACAACCGTATAATATTATCGGTTCTATGTAACATTCAAGAACTCTCTTCCTGATGTTAATTGATAGGCATTTGTTGGTAAGAATGCTTTTCATCTTCTTGAATGCTGTTTTGGCCTTGCCGATTCTGCTAGCTATTTCTGATGTGTATCTGCCGTCTGGTGAAATGATCGTTCCCGGGTATTTAAACTTATCAACCTGTCTTAAGGTTGTGCCGTTCGCTGTTATTTTGCACCCACACCTGCGCACTGTTTTATATGGCCCACTGTCCAGACACACATTGCCCATTCGTGCAGGCCAGGCATCTGCTGAACAGATTTCGCCACCAAACTCGGTTCCATGCCGTGGGTGTGGTTGTGTGGAGCCAACTATTTTCACCCTTTGACTCCCGCACCCTGTCCATCAGCATCCTGCATATTTGCCAACCATGCTAGCAAAGCACATGCACGTAGTACATCAACTACACACGATAAAGATCAGTTAAGCTATGTCAGTGTATGGTGTCTTATATACAGGGGGGGGGGGGGGGTGCAAAAGTAGGTATACAGTTATGAAAAAAGAAAATACGTACAATGCTCATCGCATTTATTATACAAACAAATGAATATTGCATATACATGTAATAACAAGCACAGCCTTAATCCCTCAGATACTCAAACTGCTTGCCGTCGGTATTCACACACTCCTCTAATCGAGAGCGGACACTCATGCACACTCTAGCACAAAGATCTTTATCAGCATCAATTTCTTGACAAGCCTGCAAGAAGAACTGAATCATTTCATTAACAGTGCGTGGCTTGCGTGCCAAAAACCCTGAAAATATCGAAAATAAGGCCAACTAACTTAATGAGCTAATAATTTTAATGAATTAAGCATTGATGATGATGTGATACTTACTGTATACCTACTTTTGCACCCCCCCCCCCCCCCCTGTAGTTGACATGGTGTTGGTCTTTAGGTTTAAAACTGTTCACTTTCTGGTTGCTTTCTCTCTCTTTCCGGCGCACATACAAACATACATAGATAATCACATACGCACGCACGCACGCACACACCCACACGCATTAAACACATAATCATAAACTGTTTTTAGAAAAGGTAACATTAATGCTGCATTTTTATATTAAAAAATACACGTTATGAGAGAAACACGTTATGACAGAAACACATTATGAAAGACATTCTATTTAAAATTTGTTGTTGTTTTTTCGCGCATGCGCATGCGCGTGCACACACACACACACACACACACACACACACACATACCACACACACACCACACACACACACACACACACAACACACAACACACACAATCGCGACACAAACACACACCACACACACACACACATACATAAAACAATACACGATAAAAAAAAAAAAAACATTATGAAGAACACGTTACAAAGAACTCTTTATATTTTTTTTCACGCTTGCGCGGTACACACACACCACACACACACACACACACACACACACACACACACACACACACACACACACACACACACACATTCACACACATACACACACATATAAGACACACACACAGACACACACACAAAACACACACACACAACACACACACACACCAACACATCACACATTATGAGACATTACACCAGACACAACACAAATCAACACACACACCACACACACAACCACACACACACACAACACAACACACACACACACACACACACATGACTATAAATGGGAAAGAATAAAGCAATGGAATTATAGAGAGCATGTTATATACATTATATTTACAAGTCATTTACCCATGCAGTAGAATGATGAGCTTAAAGTGAAGAGGTCAGGCATATACATAGTATTGTAAAAGCTCGTGAACACACATACACAAACACACAGACAAACGGGCATGCTTGCACTAAACAAACGAACACCCATGATGTACACACAGACACAGGCACACACACACACACACACACACACACACACACACACACACACACACACACACACACACACACACACACACGAACACGAACACATTTGCTCCACGAGATTAATCGAATGTGGTGAACCGATGTTCACCAAGCGTAAATTCAATGCATGTCTGAGTGAACACAACATGGCCATGGTAACAGCAGTACCACATAGGTCTGGGGAAAAATGATGGGAAAATGATTATCAACATAACTACACAAAGGTTGATTAATTGCCATACAGTCAGGCTAATGTGTGCAAGGATTGTGTTTGTTTCTTTGTTTTTGTTTTGTACTGTTGTTGTTGTTGTTTTTTTTACATAGTCTTTGTAGGACCTCAGGACCTGGCCAGCTCATGGGTTTATGTGCAGGCTTAAGGCTTGTGCTATGATCACTATACACATGGCACCTGTGACGTTAGTGCGTATGGAATTCGTGTCGAGAGCGGAGACGTCATCTTGAAAAATTGAAACTGAATCTGAAATGAAACTGTTCTGTTAAATTTTGTTTTGTTTACTGTTACTTTGTTTTGCTTTTCGTTCTGTTTTTTGTTTGTTTTGGTATTTCGAACACGGATTTCTCTTAAATTCTGACCTCAGTTGTCTGGATTATGGATTCGGTTTTTACCAGAGTTGCTCCGTTTCAGCCACTTGTTATTTCAGTGCAAGGAATGAAGATCATTTAATAATATAATAATAATAATATTAATAATAATTGCAATATTTATACAGCGCAAAATCTTGATAAAAATCAAATCTAAGCGCTGCACAGACACACATGCACGCACACACACACATGCACACACACACACACACACACCACACACACACACACACACACACACACACACACACACACACACACACACACACACACACACACACACACATACATACACATGGCTATAAATGGGGAGAAAGAATAAAAGCAATGGAAAATTATAGAGAGCTGTTTATATCAATTTATTTTTACACAGTCATTTACCATGCAGTTTGATGATGAGCTTATTAGTAAAAGAGGTTGGCATATACATAGTATTGTAAAAATGCTCGTGAACATAATAACACAAACACACAGACAAACGGTATCTTGCACATAAACAAACGAACACCTGATGTACACACAGACACAGGCACACACACCACATAATCACGTGCGCACAGACAGACAGACAGACACACACACACACACAGACGACAGACAACAAACACACCACACACACACACACAACACACACACACCACGACACACACACAAAACACACACAATACCACACACACACACACACCACACACACACACACACACACTACACACACATGGCTATAAATGGGAGAAAGAATAAAAGCAATGGAAAATTATAGAGAGCATGTTATATACAATTATATATTGCACAGTCATTTACCATGCAGTAGAATGAGAGCAACAAGTAAAAAGGTAGACCTATACATAGTATTATAAAAGCTCGTGAACATACGTACACAAACACACAGACAAACGGGTATGCTTGCACATAAATAAACGAACACCCATGATGTACACACAGACACAGGCACACACACATATATTCACGTGCGCACAGACAGACAGACAAACAGACAGACGACACACACACACACACACACACACACACACACACACACACACACACACACACACACCACACACAACACACACACATACACACACACATCATGAACACATTCGTCCGATGAGATTAATCGAATTTGGTGAACCGGTGTTCATCAAGCTTTAATTCAATGCATGTCTCCATGAAAGTACCACATGGCCATGGTAACAGCAGTACCACAGGAGTCTGGAAAATATTATGGGAAAATCGTTCTCAACATAATTACACAAAGGCTAATTGATTTCCATAGTGATTTCAAGGATTTGTTTGTTTCTTTTTTGTTTTGTATTGTTTTATTTTACGTAGTCTTTGTAGGACCTTTAGACCTGACCAGCTCATGGGTTTATGTGCAGGCTTAAAGCTTGTGCCATGATCACTCTACATATGGCATCTGTGACGTTAGTGCATATGGAATTCGTTCCGAGCGCGGAGGCGTCATCTTGAGAAACTGAAACTGAAACTGTTTTTCATTTTACTTTTGCTTTGTTTTGCTTTTTCTTTTGTTTTATTTTGATTTGTTTTTTTTACATGGTTTTGTCTTAACATATTCATCCCAGTAGTCTGGAATACGGATGTGGTTTTCATCGAGTCCGTTTCGTTGCCACGCTGCTCCCAGAGATGCTTCTTTTCAGCCACTGGTCATAACAGTACAAGGAATAAGGTTCATATACCATACATGTACAGTAGAATAAAAGCAAAAAATAAAAGAGGTACAGATACGAATGTAAAAGCCGCTAAACATACATGTACGTAAACAAACACACACACGTTACTTACACACAGACACAGAAAAACACACACACACAGCATGTGTGCACAAACACACACACACACACCACACACACACACACACACACACACACACACACACACACACACACACACGCGGCGCGCAGCATGCACACACACACACACACACACAACACACTACATACATCATACACACATACACAACACACACACACAACACAAACATTATTTTTTTTATATTTATATATTTTTTATTTTATATGTGTATACTGTATGTTCTATCCTTTACATGTTATTTTTAGTCTTTTACATTGATTATATTGTGTATATACAATATAAGAAAAAAAATTATTCTTTATATATTATATATATATATATATATGCATGTACATGTTCACATACAGAGACACTGTATACACACAAGCATGCACACAGAAAACAGACAGACACACGGACACGTAGATTACCACGCACACACACACAGTCACACACAGAGAGAATCACTCACATAGTTACACACACACGTACAAACACAAACACATGAAATAAATACACACGCATACACAAACACACAAACACACACACACACACACACACACACATACACACACACACACACACACACACACACACACACACACACACACACACATACATACATTTTCATACATACATACACACACACCAACCAGAACTAGTGTGTTTGTGTGTTTGTGTGAGTGTGTGTGGTGTGTGTGTGTGTGTGTGTGTGTGTGTGTGTGTGTGTGTGTGTGTGTGTGTGTTGTGCGCGTTTATGTGTGTGTTTGTGTGTCTGTGTGTGCATGTGTGTGCTCATGTGTGTGTGTAAGTACAATATAGGAGAGAGAAAAAGAAAGTTCCCCCTTCTCTCTATGTGACTGTCTCTCTGTCTCTGTCTTCTCTCTCTTTCTCTCTTTCTCTCTCTCCCTCTCTCTCTGTTTTATGCTATATGCCATCAGACTGGCATCTAACCCTATAATCAGCCATACATTGCTATCATCATGCCATTTTCTGATTGCCTCAGCTCTGGTCTTTGTCAGTTGTTATGAGGGAGAGAGAGAGAGAGAGTGAGAGAGAGAGAGACAGCCATACAGACAGACAGACAGACAGAGAGAAAGAGAGAGAGAGAGTGAGAGAAAGAGAAGGAGAGCGAGAGAGCGAAAGAGAGAAAGAGCGAAAGAAAGAGAGAGAGAGAGAGCGAAAGAGAGAGAGAGAGTGAAAGAGAGAGAGAGAGAGAAAAGAGAGAGAGTGAGAGCGAAAGAGAGAGAGAGAGAGCGAAAGAGAGAGAGAGAGAGTGAAAGAAATAGAGAGAGAAACAGAGACAAACAGACAGACAGAGACACAGAAACAGACAGAGAGACACAGAGATGGAGAGACCGACAGACAGAGAGTTAGATGATCAAGGTGCTGTAGAGTGCTACGGTGTCACTATAACTGAACGCATTTTTATGATATTTAGTTGATACAAAGATACAAGGTTATGAATCATATCATCAAATGTGTAATTGTAAAGTCTATGTAGTTTCTGTCTTCACCAGAGTTATTCATAATCTGTTCTGTGAACATCTGCTGTAGAAAATTGATAAAAGTGTGGTACATAGAAGAAAATAATGGAACTACTCACAGTGCAAGTTCATAACTAACATTGTCACCAAAATGTAAGTTATGTCCCTGCATTGATAATGCGTCGTTTGACATAGCTTCACAAATGCTATCATTTTCATCAAATATCTCTGTTAAAGTCACAATTTGCCAGCAGCTATTTGATTTAGTAATAAAATGTGAAGATTGTTGTTATTGCTCTTGTTGTGTTGTTGTTGTTTATATGTTGTTGAAAACTCAAATCGTGTAATCCGTTTGGTATTCTGAGTTCAATTCAAATATGCTCGCACAGACACCACGTGTTTAAGGATTTTCTAGGATGTGGTTTTAGTGTTGTGAATGACGCAAGAAATGCTGGAACAACATCTATCAACCATCCCATCAACTTACAGAAGACCAAATGATTTGACTACCTGATCATGATCCTGGTCAACCAGCCCAGCCTTTGAGACTACAACTACCGAACATTCGAGTTTCAGACCCAGAGGAAGATCACAGCAACGTTGTATAGATGGGATAGAAGACACAGTCTTTTTATCTTTAACAGATCCCTAGCTTCAGCTTCCAGTACTCTTCTCCGTGTAGCCTGGTTCCACATCTACAACATCACTCCATGTCAGATTTCCAATTAGTTTCCAGACCCTCAGCTCCATCTCCCAGTGATCTTCCCGGTACAGCCGGTTCCACATCTACAACGTGACCCTACACCTGGCTTCCTTTGTAGTTCCCAGACCCTCAACTTCATCTCACAGCGATATTCCCGGTACAACCGGTTTCACAACTTCAAGATGACTCCACGCCAGACTTCCTGTCTAGTTTCCAGACCCTCAGTTCCATCACTCTAGCGATATTTCCGGTACAGCCGGTTCCACATCTACAAAATGACCCCCACACTAGTCTTCCTGTCTAGCCCACCACCAGACCCTTATCTTTATCTCTCCACCAAGCTACAAGCTGACTAGAAATAAAAAAAAAAAAGTAAAATACAAATACCTTCATGACAATTG
>CM060312.1:75567452-75572452 GCA_030674185.1 Monoplex corrugatus | reverse complement strand
TTCTTCTTCTTCTTCTTCTTCTTCTTCTTCTTCTTCTTCTTCTTCTTCTTCTTCTTCTTCTTCTTCTTCTTTTCTTCTTCTTCTTCTCTCTCATCATCATCTTCTTCTTCTTCTCTTTCTTTGTTCGTTGTTTTGTTGCTGTTACTTACTACTGCTGTTGTTATTTCAACTATTAATTCTTTCATTGTTCTTCTCATTATTACTGCTGTTTTTTGCTGTAATTTTTTTACTTTTTTCCTGTAGTTGTATTTTCACACTGTTCTTATTTACGTTCGTTTTTTTTTTTTCCCCATAGCGGCCAGTATCTAAACGATTTGTTATCCACAGACGTTTTGAAACCAATCTATCAGCCGAGAGAAAAGCCGAGAAAGCAGAATTTGACAGTAGTACTGCACATTCGGAGCACACGTGATTTGTAGTTTAGTTTCAATTAACGTGGCCACGTGGTTAGCGCAACGGACTAACTATGACTGGGAGGTCCATGGTTTGAATCCCCATGAATCCAAATACGAACCAAAACCCCCTAAAATACTGTTGTAACATTGTGTGGACCGGACCGGCTCTTGCACAAAACTGAGCGTGTTTTAGGCTGTTTGGGAAGATTGAGACCACATTATCAAGTCTCTTTCACTTTAAGGATGCATCATTGAGGGTGCTGCTCAAATTTCCTGGTCTGAACAATGATGACGTGGCTGCATTTCTCAGGCCTGGTCGATGCCAGGACGTGTATTATGAAAATAAAAGGTAAGCATATAGTTCAGATCTGTCACCTGTCTACATTGAAATCATCCTGTCCATTATCACGCAGTCGTAATAGTCACTGTGGAATTTGTCTCAAATTGTGTGGATCTTTGTGGTTTGATCTAGTGATGACCATAGTTTGGATTTTCTCCATTGCTTCTATGCCAGAAATTAATTTGAATTGGATTCATGGCATCAGCATTCCATCAGAGTCTATCGTAACCATTTGACTCCCTCACACCATCCACTAGCATCCTTCATTGTCATTAGTCATAGCAAAGTAAAAACTTTAACCCTTTGACTCCCTCGCACTATCGCTAGCATCCTTCATCGTCATTAGTCATAGCAAATCAAAACCTTTAACCCTTTGACTCCCTCACCCTATCCACTAGCATCCGTCATCGTCATTATTCATAGCAAATCAAAACCTTTAACTCGACCCTACCACCTACATATCATCGTATTAGTCTAGCAATCAACCTTTAACCTTTGACCCTCACATATCCACTAGCATCCTTCATCGTCATCAGTGATAGCAAAGTAAAAACTTGACCTTTTGATTTCTTCACCCTATCCACCATCTTCCCGCAGGAAGCTGGTGGGTAGAATTAGAGAATCAAAGGACTAGGTTTTTGCTGCTGGTGGATAAGGTGCGGGAGTTAAGGGGTTAAAGGAACGTGGCAGTGGTCTCCATATCGTGGAGCCGCTCACCTGGTGTGACTTCTAGACAGAGTGATTAGTGCCCTGTAAGGGACAGGAAAGCTGGAGGGAAAGACAGCACCAGGTAGACCCAAGGAGAAAATGTTTGGCGGACTTGCGGGGTGGCTGAGGACAGAGAGGGTAGAAGATGTACTTGCAGCGACAAGCCATATATTCGTGTGGAGGGCCATGATCGCCAACGCCATGCGGCAGGCACATGCACGACGACAACGCGTGATGAGATGTGATAGATGCGAGATGATGATGATATGATGATGATGATGATGATGATGGATGAAGGGGGACTGTTAGGCAGTGCCCTAGAAATTTGGATCAGAATAAGTGCTGTTAGACTCCAGGGAGGTAATTGAGAAGCAGTGCAGAATCTCCTTTCTGTGAGGCCCCATAGGCAGCTTAGCACTGACTGCCTGTTATTGGTTTCCTGGCACTAGGTCTTCCAGACTCAGTGAACTTGGGTTGGTGGTGTGTTTGCGGAGCGGGAATGATAGGAGTAGGATCCAACGCAAAAAACAGTTTATAATACAGGGCAGCAAACATCCAACAAACAAACGAACAAAGAAACAAAAAACAATAAACAAACATAAATAATAAACAAACACACCAAACAAATAAACAAACAAAACTAATGAATAAATGAACACAAAAACATCAGCTTAAGCAAAGTAACATACAGGTACAAATAAACTGACAACTAATTAACAAACTATCTGCTTAGCCAACCAGCCAAACTAAAACCAAGCCAATAAACTCACACCACCAACACCAACAACCAACCACACCAACCGACGACCAACGACCAATCAACCAACCAACCAACCAACCAACCAACCAACCAACCAACCAACCAACCAACCAACCAACACCAACCTACAACACTAACGACTGACTGACTGACTGACTGACTGACGACGAACCGAACGACCGACCGACCGACCGACCGACCGACCGAACCGACGACCACCGACCGACCGATACCAACGAACACAACCAACGAACAACGAACGAACCAACGAACCGAGGAACGAACTGACTATCCTAACTGACTCTCTCCGTGGGGACGCCAGGGACTATTTCAGTTTAAACAGTATCCCCACCTTCGAAATTCTGGTTAGAAAGTTCTTTTTGTTTTTGTTGTTTGTCACCGTCTGTATTTGTTTCTTCCTCCTTTGCTTTCTGTCATTTCTCCCTATCATTTTCTGCCTTGAGGCCCCTTCTCATGTGTGTTCGATAAAGTCGTACGCATGTCTCTTAGGATTAATGATTGGGTACATGTATAAAGTGCATTTTTGGCTGTAGGGAAATGAGATATGTGGAAGTCATTTTAGTTATTAAAGCCCGTTCTTATATATGTTTTAGTTTTCCTTAGTTATGTTTAATTTATATTCAGGTATGTTTTTCAAATCCCCTGTGCATACATTGTACGGAGTGGCCAACGCCGAGGGCATCTCCTTAGATTAAGTGCGTGAATATGTTGGTATATGTACTTTATTTTCTTTTCCTTTTTTTTCCTGTTGAAGTATTGTGTATGTTTTAAACGAAAATATTAACAATAACTGACTGATGACTGACTGACTCAGTGACTCATTGAATCATTGACTTACTCATTCACCTGTTCACTCATTCACTCATTCACTCACTCATTCCTCACTCACTCGTTCGCTCTATCACTCACTCACTCACTCGCTCCACTCACTCATTCATTCATTCATTCATTCATTCATTCACTCACTCACTCGCTCACTGTCTTACTCATTCGCTCACTCATTCACTCACACACTCATTCATTCACTCACTTACTCACTCACTAAATATAGATTGACTTATGACTGACTGACTAGCGAGCTAACTGACCAACTGATTGACTAATTGAATGACTAGTTGACTGGTTGACTAACTGACTAACTAAATGTCTGGCTGACTGACTGACTGACTGACTGAATCACTCACTCACTCACTCACTCACTCATTCACTCACTCACTCACTCTCTAACTGATTAAAAAAAACTAATGCTGATAAGCCTTTCTGCTAAAAATCAAATACTTGGATAGACCCTAGGAGCGTTCTGGTACACTGAACAAAATTATTAGGACAACAAACAAAAACGGATGAGAAAATGGCCAGAAGAGGAACTGGTTAATCAGCTTCACTGCCAGAGAGAATTGCAACCCATTTAAAAGAGCTCATTCATCACACATGCGATCAATGCTGTCTTTGTCGAAAGAATTGTTTGCAGACGAAACGAAAGAGTCTCAACAATGGAAATCATCAACAAGCCAAGTATGTTTCCATTAACGGCAGTCCATGCGAGTGCTTTTTCTATGAATATATGGTGTGTGTGTGTGTGTGTTGTGTGGTGTTGTGTGTGTGTGGGGGTGTGTGTGTGTGTGTGTGGTGTGTGGTGTGGTGTGTGTGTGTGTGTGTGTTGTGTGTGTTGTGTGTGTGTGTGTGTCGTGTGTGTGTGTGTGATGTTGTGTGTGTGTGTTGTGTTGTGTGTGTGTGCGTCGTGCGTGTGTGTAGTGTGTGTATGTGTATGTGTGTGTGCGTGCGTGCGTGTGTGTGTATGTGTGTGTGATGTGTGATGTGTGTGTGTGTGTGTGTGTGTGTGTGGTGGTGGTGTGTGTGTGTGTGTGTGTGTGTGCGTCGTGCGTGTGTGTGTAGTGTGTGTTGTGTTGTGTGTGTGCGTGTGTGTGTGTGTGTGCGTGGTGTGGTCGTGGTGTGTGGTGTGTGTGTGTGTGTGTGTGTGTTGTGTGTGTGCGTGCGTGGTGTGTGTGTATGTGGGTGTGTATGTGTGTGTGCGTTCGGTGATGTGTATGTTGTGTGTGTGGTGGTGGCGCGCTCGCGGCGCGTGTATGTGTGTGTGTGTGTGTGTGATTGTGATGTATATGATGATGATGATGATGATGGGGCGATGGTGGTGTGGTGGTGTAGTGGGTGGTGGTGGTGGTGGGGTGGTGGTGGTGGTGTGGGGTGGTGGTGGGTGTGTGGTGGGTGGTGGTGGGATGAGATGATGATGATGATGACGACGAACGACGACGACGACGACGACGACAACGAAGACGACAGTAACAATGATAATGATAATGAAGATGACAATTACAGGGAAAACAGGATCCTGGTAGGTGTCTGACCAGAGCGTAGTTTTGCGAGCAAAATTAACCAGGTTGGTGTCATAAAGCACATAACTGTTTTTTAGTTGAAAGGAATAAAATATCGCATCGTCACTTCACCAGTATGCGGATCAATGCTCTTAGAATAAACATATTTCAAGCCAAAACATAAAGTCAGTAGTTGACACCCTTTCTCACTAGTTTTTGGCTCTAACTCAAAACTGGGCCATAAGACAAGATGATTCACTCTGTATGGACAATCACAAATGTATATCACAATTTCTCAAGGAAGCAAGTATTGCTAACAAGTGATAAAGCCAAACATACGGCAGAGGAGGCAATATTACCTAGTGACGTGCCATAGTTGTTACTGTTAATTTGTTTAAGCCCAGCCGACTGCGTAGAGGCCATATCAGGGTTATAACGTTTCA
>CM060312.1:75559952-75562452 GCA_030674185.1 Monoplex corrugatus | reverse complement strand
AGATATTCAAGTAAGCAATATTAAAAACACGCATCAGGTCAATGAAAAGAAAGAAAAAAAATAAAAAAGAACTAAAACAGAAGGGACAGAATTCTATGGAACAGATTGGATCCTTTGGACCAGCTCTTTTCCATTGCGACAGGTGGTGAATTATGCGAAATCAATAACACACCGAAAGCATACTGATCAATGGGCATGAAGACAATGGTGGATTTTATTGTGTGGTGTACCCATTCTATTAATTCCCTTTAGGATTCATGGCACCCATTTATTACTCTGTATTCCTATTCGTGTGATCTGATACACATACATCAATTACCTATGTTTTTATTCTGTTAGTGTAAAACAGTCTGACATAACTGGAAACGTGTACTGAACACAAAACATGGGCTAAATCTTACAAAGTTCTCAAGTTCAAAATATTCGAAATTTCACTAAAGATGAAATGGAAAATGCAAGACAGAATGAAAATTTATATCACACGCCAATGACCCCATCTAAATTAGGGGAAAAAAACAACAGAAATGTGCATATAAATGATCAGTATAATAAATCCTTATAAACAAAGAGGAGAGATAGAGAGGGAGAGAAGAAGAGAGGAGGAGAGAGAGAGACAGAGAGACAGACAGAGACAAAAGACAGACAGATAGGAGGCAGGCAGCAGACAGAAGACACGACAGACAAGAGCAGACAGAGACAGCAGACAGAAGAAACAGGAAGAGAGAACAGAACAGACAGACAGAGACACAACAGAGACAGAGAGAACAGAGACAGAAGAACAGAGAGAGAGAAGAAGAAAAGACAGCAAAGACACAACGCAGACAGATCATGAGCAGCAGCCACAGACAGACAGAACACAACAGAGACACAGAGAGATAGGGAGACAGAGAGACGACAGAGAGGACAGAGAGAGAGAGAGGGGAGAGAGAGAGTGAATGTGTGTGTGTGTGTGAGTGTGTGCGTGTGTGTGCGTGTGTGTGTGTGTGTGTGGGGTGTGTGTGTGTGTGTGTGTGTGTGTGTTGTGTGTGTGTGTGAAAGAGAGAGAGAGAACAAAGAGAGAACAGGCAGATAGAAACAGAGAGAGACAGTAAAAGTTAATGTACATCGGCCTTAGGCCACAATACAAACATAGGGACGGGGTAGAGTGGGGGAGAGCCAGGGAGAAAGGGAGAGGAAGGATGAAGAGAAAGAAGGGAAGAGACAGAGAAAGAGAGAGAAGGAGACGCAAAGAACAAACAGAGAGAGAGAGAGAGAGAGAGAGAGAGAGAGAGAGAGAGACGCATAGAAAGAGAGGAAAGAGGAGTGGAGAGAGAGAGAGAGAGAGAGAGGGGAGAGAGAGAGAGAGAGGAGAGAGAGAGAGAGAGAGCGAGAGAGAAGAGAGACGAAGAGAGAGAGAGAGAAAGAGAGACGCACAGAGAGAGGACGAAGAGAGAGAGAGAGAGAGAGAGAGAGAGAAGAGAGAGAGAGAGAAAGAGGGACATAGACAGAGAGAGAGAGAGAGACGCAGAGATACATAGATAGATAGATAGACAGATAGATAGATAGAGACGCAGAGATAAAAGATAGATAGATAGATAGATAGATAGATGTAAAGATAGATAGATAGATAGATAGATAGATAGATAGATAGATAAGATAGATAGATAGACAGAGACAGAGTCAGAGACAGAGACAGACAGACAGACAGACAGACGGACACAGACAGACAGAGACAGACAGAGGGAGATTCAGTACAGCAGAAAAAAAAAGAGGGCCCCCTCACTGGGGACAGTGCCCCGTTTTATGAAAGGGGGAAACTAATTGGCAGCCTGTGAAAAACTGGGGCGTGGCTGTGTTGTATAACTGTTTAATGATCGGGACATGTTACTGTTTTAGAATTTTTTTTTTTCTCTCTCTCTCCCCCTCCCCTCTCCTCTCTCTCTCTCTCTCTCTTCTCTCTCTCTCTCTCCCCTCTCCCCTCTCTCTTTTCTCTCTCTTTTCTCTCTTCCCTTATTTTTCCACCCCATCTACGTGCCGCTATTTCAGTATTCTCTCTACCTCTTTCCTTATCTTTATTCCCTCTCTGCGCTCTGTTTCAGCATGTAAACTTGGTATTGTCTATCTGTTTGTCAGTCTGTCCGGCTGTGTTTTCTTTTTGTTGTGTAAAATTTTTTATATTTATCAGAAAGGCTCTCTCTCTCTCTTCTCTCTTCCCCTCTCCTTTCTCTTCTTCTCTCTCTCCCCTCTCTCTCCTCTCTCCCCTCTCTCCCTGTATTATATTTTAAACTATGTGCCCCTGTTTCAGCATGCTCTCTCTCTCTACATTCATCTGGGTTTTCCAAACCCCCTCGCTCTTTTTCAGCACGTTTAAATAGGCTATTTTCTATTGTTTGTCAGTCTGTCCGGCTGTGTCTCTCTTTGTTGTGTAAATTTATTTTTCGTGGCTTTTTTCTCTTTCTCTTTCTCCCCCTCGCTTTTTCTCTCTTCTTTCCCTCTTCTCTTTTCTCTTCTCTTCTTCTTC
>CM060312.1:75558236-75559852 GCA_030674185.1 Monoplex corrugatus | reverse complement strand
TCTCTCTCTCTCTCTCTCTCCTCTCTCTCTCTCTCTCTCTCTCTCTCTCCTCTCTCTCTCTCTCTCTCTCTCTCTCTCTCCATTTATCTATCACCCATCTACGTGCCGCTATTTCAGTATTCTCTTACCTCTACCTTCATCTATTATCCATCTCTGCGCTCTGTTTCAGCATGTATACTCGGCTATTGTCTATCTGTTTGTCAGTCTGTCCGGCTGTGTCTCTCTTTGTTGTGTATATTTATATATTTATCAGAATGGCTCTCTCTCTCTCTCTCTCTCTCTCTCTCCTCTCCCCTCCTCCTTCTCCTCTCTCTCTCTCTCCTCTCTCTCTCTCTCCCCTCTCTCTCTCCATGTATCTATCATCTATCTATGTGCCTCTGTTTCAGCATGCTCTCTCTCTCTACATTCATCTGTTATCCATCTCCTCGCTCTATTTCAGCACGTTTACTAGGCTATTGTCTATCTGTTTGTCAGTCTGTCCGGCTGTGTCTCTCTTTGTTGTGTATATTTATGTTTCGGTCTGTGTCATTTTCTCTCTGTGTCTCTGTCTCCTCCTCTGTCTCTGTTTCTCTCTGTCTTTCCCTCTGTCTCTGTCTCTCTGTCTCTGTCTATCTGTCCGTCTGTCCTTCCATATGTCCGTCTGTCTGTCTGTTTCTGTCTGTCTGTCTGTCTGTCTGTCTGTCTATCTGCCAGGGAGAGAATGCTGGACGGACTTACAGAGTGGCTGGGGATGAGGAGGGTGGGGGAGATGTTGGGGGCAACGAGAGATAGAGATGGTTGGAAGTCCATGGTCGCCAACGCCATGCGGCAGGGCACATGATGATGATGATGATTATGGTGATGATGATGACTGGCAACATCAGTGCACACACGACACAGTCAGACTTCAGGGCCACGGAACAGCTGTTAATCAACAGAACAAGGGACCATCAGAGACACAATCCAGGATTCATCTCAATACATTGCCTGTAACCAGACTCTGTGGTGTAGTGGTTAGCGCAACGGACTACTGAGTGGAAGATCATTGTGGGCTTTTTTCGGCTCTAACCGGCTCCTACCCAGAGTTGGGCGTGCTTTGTGCTCATTGGGAAGACTGGGACCACACAGTCGAGTCTCATCCACTTCGCGGATGTGTCATTACGGATGTTGCTCAAATCTTCTGACCAGCACCGCATGTGTCTGTATCTCTCAGGCCTGGTTGACGCCTGGATATGTTATGATATTAAGCGTAGAGTACAGCCCTGTCTCAATCGTAGATGGAACTCCATAGCATCATGATTATCATCCTCATCGACATCATCATCATTGCATTGTAAAAACTGTGCCAGATTCTATGGGCATTAAGGTGGCGTAGAAAATGGGACGAACAAAAAAGCTGAGCACAAAGGTATCCTCCTTGAGTGCAATGATCCTTAAAAAAAACACCACCACCACCACATCGTCGTCGTCATCATCACCACCATCATCATCATCATCATCATCATCATCATCATCATCATCATCATCATCATCATCATCATCATCATCATCATCATCGTCGTCGTCGTCGTCGTCATCACCACCACCAACACCAACACCACATCGTCGTCGTCGTCATCATCACCATCATCACCATC
>CM060312.1:75515736-75528236 GCA_030674185.1 Monoplex corrugatus | reverse complement strand
TGAAATACAAGTGAATGATCTGTGAAATACAAGTGAATAGTCTGGTAAAATACAAGTGAATGATCTGGTAAAATACAAGTGAATGATCTGGAGAAATACAGTTGAATGATCTGGTGAAATGCAAGTGAATGATCTGGTGAAATGCAAGTGAATGATCTGGTGAAATGCAAGTGAATGATCTGGTGAAATACAAGTAAATGATCTGGTGAAATACAAGTGAATGATCTGGTGAAATGCAAGTGAATGATCTGGTGAAATGCAAGTGAATGATCTGGTGAAATACAAGTAAATGATATGGTAAAATACAGATGCATGATCTGGTGAAATGGTCTAAATGCTCTAGTAAGATACAGGTGAATAATCTGAAAGGCAGAAATAAGAACCAATCTTGAGAGCAAAAGAGAGCACGACAGAAAAAAAAAAGCGGAACCCCTCTAATTATCTAAAACGCAAAATAGTTATTTCCCCTAGTTTCGAAGCTGGAGGGACCTTAATTTCTGTGTCTGCATTATCTCACTGCTGGAAGAAGATTTGATGAAAACCACATCATTCTTCTAGATCACAGGGCTGACCATATAAGACTAACAATCCTCACAGAAAAAAAAAAATGTGCATTATGTTTTTTTAATTTGTTACTAGTGCTCGTGAATACCGTCTCATGCTGCTGTGCATACTCGTCGACGGACTTGAGATAGTTTCCATTCAACATTTCTATTCAGTTTCCATCAACATTTCTATCCAATTTCCATCAACATTTCTATCCAATTTCCATCAACATTTCTATCCAGTTTCCATTCAACATTTCTATTTAGTTTCCATTCAACTTTCTATCCAGTTTCAATTCAACTTTTCTATCCAGTTTCAATTCAACATTTCTATTCAGTTTCCATCGACATTCCATTCAGTTTCCATTCAACATTTCTATTCAGTTTTCTGTTCAGCGTTTCTATTCAGCCTCCATTCAACATTTCTGTCATTCATTCAACATTTAATTCAGTCTCCATTCAACATTTCTATTCAGTTTCCATTCAACACATTTCTATTCAGTCTCCATTCAACATTTCTATTCAACCTCCATTCAACATTTCTGTTCAGTTTCTATTCAACATTTATATTCACAGGTCTCTGTCCATAGACAAGTGGGAAAGATGCCAGGCTTCCAATCAAAAGTCTGACTTCGATCTAGTTATACGTGCATTCCACCTGGTTAGTGTAGGGTGGAAATTTTTTTTTCCCGATTTCCTAGGTCAACATAATGCGTGCCGACCCGCTGGTGCCAAAATCCCATTTTGTGGATACACACACGTAAAAACACCAACTATGCACGTTAAAGATCATTCTAGCCGTGTCAGTGTACGGTGTCTTTATCAATTGGTATGTGTTGGTCTTACAGTTTAAAACTGTTGACTTTCTGTGCTGCCTTACGCGACTTTCCGAAATGCTGATTTTCTGAAAAACGTGGTAGTTGTGGTTTTTTTTGTTGTTGTTTTTTTTTTTTTTTTTTTCACATTATATCATGGTTTGTTTTACTGCAAAAAACAATATAGTATTTTTTTCTCCAAAAAATGAACACACACACAAAGCTAGCCTGAAACACATTTTGAAGCAGCAGCATCGAATGATTTTATAGTTTGTGTTTCACTTTCAGTGAGAATTTTTTCTGTTGAATTTCAGCTCCATTTATCAGCCCTGGTCTCTTTCTTTTACACATTTTCTGCCTCTACACCCCCCCCCCCCTCCACCCCCCAGGTAGTTGTGCTATTATGTTTTGTCTCTAAAGTTCAGCATCGTGAAGTGTTTGTTTGCTCTGAAAGAAAAGCTCAGCCAATATTATGAGTCCACATTGTTCTTTTTTTCTATTATTTGTAATACATGTCATGTTATTACTCGTCTTCTTCGAATGTCTAATTTACTGATGAAGAAACTACTAGTTGTATTATTCTGTATCGTCTCTAAAGTTCAGCATCGTGAAGTGTTTATTTGCTCTGCAAGAAAAGTTCAGCCAATATTATGTGTCCACACTGTCCTTTTTTATTATTCATAATACACGTTATGTTATTCCTCGTTTTCTTCAAATGTCTATCACATTTCCCTCCCCTAGGCAAGATTCCACAAACGTTGTGGCGAGCTGTGAGTTCTTGAAACTTGAAAGTGTTAACATGGGTAGTGTGGTGTTTAACCCTTTGACAGCTTCATCTGCCCACCAGCATCTTGCATTGTCAACCATGCTAGCAAAGTAAAAACTTAACCCTTTGACCCTTCTCACATTACCCACCTGCTTCTTGCAGGAAGCTAGTGCATAGAGTGAGAGAGACAAAGAGTTAAGCTTTTGCAGTTGGTGGATAGGGTGCAGGTGTCAAAGGGTTAATTATACATCAGAATTGGTTTGTTCGCTCCTCGTCTTAATGCTCTTAGCATTCGGTTGGTAATTTGAGTTGGATGCTTCAAGGGTCTGTAAGTCCTCCCCTACCCTCTGGCCCCTCACCCACTTCCCCTACTACCCGACCCGTCTCTCATTTAAAGACCATGGTTTTGCGTAGGCTCAAGGCATCTGCCAGAGTGTCACTGAGAAACACGGATGCAGTGCATATCAAACCGTCCAAGAGTAAAGACTTTCTCTTGAAAATTTCACATACGATCATATTTAAAAATAATGATAATGAAACACCCAGTATGCATGCCCATCAAAGACGTAATCCATGTATGAAGCATCATTATGTATATTATGTATGTTATATGGAGTTCGTATGTCAACAATGTTCGTTCGTTCTTTGATTTTACCTCTGTTCACTATGAGTGATATTAGACGGGGGAAAAAATGGAGGATGAGAGGTGGGCGAGTTGCATTGTGGGGAGAGGGGAGACAGAGTAAGAGACATAAGAAAGTGGGTAAATAGAAAAATGGAACAAGATCTTAACACTAACAATTAACATTAACAATGTGAAGGGAAAATTTAACGCTAAAGTACTAACTTCATAAACTTAAAGCAATACATTAACAGGACTGTGAACCAATGATTCTGAAATTTTAACTGATAAAGATTGATCTGAAGTTACTTCTTTAAAAAGAATTTCAGAATAGTTTTCTTGTGTAAATATTTTTGGTAAAAAAGAACGTAGCGTTTTGCAGTAAAATAAACCGTGAAACAGTGTCAACAATGTCTTTTCATATGTATGGGTTTTTGTTGTTGTTGTTGTTGTTTTTTTTTTTTTTTGGGGGGGGGGTTGTTTTTTTTTTTTTTTTTTTTTTTTTTTTTTTGCTGTTGTTGTCGTCGTTTTTGTTGTTGCCTCATTGTGTGTTTGATGTCCGTTTGTTGTGAAGCAAAAGACGAATATTAAAAAAAAAATTATTAAAAAAAAGACAGAATGTATAGATTGTGTAACAATATACCGCTTGCGGAGTATAAGCAAAACAACGTGATTTCACGAATTCGAAAAATAATCGGTACGCTTAAAAAAAAGAAAAAAAAAGAAAAACAAAAAAACAAAATGATGAAGGAGAAGGAGAAAGAGAAAAACAAATTCTTGCTACTTCTTCTACTACTACTTCTGCTTATTCTACTTCTACTTCTTCTTCTTCTTACTACTACTAACTACTACTACTACTAACTACTACTACTACTACTACTACTACTACTACTACTACTACTACTACTACTACTACTACTACTACTGCTGCTGCTGCTGCTGCTGCTGCTGCTGCTACTTCTACTACGCTATTACCACCACCACCACCACCACACCACAACCACCACACCACCACCACCACCACCACTACTGCTACTGCTGCTACTACTACTACTACTACTACTATTACTACTACTACTACTACTACTACTACTACTACTACTACTACTATTACTACTACTACTACTACTACTACTACTACTACTACTATACTACTACTACTACTACTACTACAACTACTACTACTATTACCACTACTACCATTACTACTACTACTACTACTGCTACTGCTGCTGCTGCTACTACTACTACTCATCCTCCTCCTACTACTACCACCACCACCACCACCACCATCACTGGTAGTAGTAGTAGTAGTAGTAGTAGTAGTAGTAGTAGTAGTAGTAGCAGCAGCTGCAGCAGCAGCAGCACCACTACTACTACTACTACTGCTACTACTACTGGTACTGCTGCTACTACTACTACTACCACTACTACTACAGTAATAACAATCCATGACTTCTAGAACCTCTCAAGATGTATATCCAATGCCAGGTTTATTGTAATTTATCAAGACAATATCTTTCATAGTGGAACTGTTGCCAGCAAAGTAAACCATTCACTTATGATGCTAAAAATCTGGAGTCAAATCCTGTTCAGACAGGGATTTTCTCTCCACCCACCACCCACCACCCACCACCACCCCCATCTTGTGGTCAGTGTGCTAGACATTCCGATGAGACGATAAATCGACATCCCGAGTGCAGCTTATAATTCCCTCACGTTTTAAAGATTTCACGGCAACCATAGAGTTGTCCCCGGCGAACGCCTATCGGAAAAAAATGTACTGTTATAGATTCGAAAAAAAAAAAGAGTGCGTGCATGCAAGGAAAAACAACAACAACAACAAAACAAACAAACAAAGAAACAAACAAAAACCGGGCGGAGCCTTTGTATGGCAACATGCGGTCTATATTCCATATTCATCATCATCATCATCATCATCATCAGGTGCCCTGCCGCATGGCGTTGGCGACCATGGACTTCCAACCATCTCTATCTCTCGTTGCCCCCAGCATCTCCCCCACCCTCCTCATCCCCAGCTACTCTGCAAGTCCGTCCAGCATTCTCTCTCTGGGTCTACCTGGTGCTCTTTTTCCCTCCAGCTTTCCCGTTGTGACCAGGTGCTCCAAATCCCCCTTCCTCAAAAAATGGCCTATAAATGTTGCTTGTCTTTTCCTAATCTTCCTTATGAGTGATCTACTTGTGTCTGCCTCCATTAAGACTGTCTCGTTTGTTTTCTTTGCTGTCCATGGAACTTCAACATTCTTCTGAAAAACCACATCTCGGCTGCCTCAATCTTGCTCTGGCTTTGCTTGCTGACTGTCCACGCCTCGCATCCGTACAACAGTATTGGTTCTATATAACATTCAAGGACTCTCTTTCTGATGTTAATTGATAGGCATTTGTTGGTAAGAATGCTTGTCATCTTCTTGAATGTTATTTTGGCTTTGCCGATTCTGCCAGCTATTTCCGATGTGTTTCTGCCATCTATGAAATGACCGTTCCCAGGTATTTGAACTTATTATAACCTGTGTCAAGGTTGTGCCATTTGCTGTTATTTTGCATGAGGGGATTTCATTTTTTTACTGATCACCATGACTTCATATTCATATTCATTTCTTTTGTCGCAGTGGATTTACCATGTGAAATTCGGGTTGCTCTCCACGTTGAGAGCTCATCGCCACAGTGCAGCGCCACCCAATTTTTGTTTCATACGAGAAAAAACAAAACAACACTAAAAACATTGTGATAAAAAAAAAAAACATCAATCCGCTCCATTATGTCGTGTGTATGCGGTGGTCCCCTACTTTGAACAAGAAAGGTCATTTGCTTGCTTGTTTGTTTGTTAGTTCGTTTGTTTGTTTGTTTGTCTCTTTTGCACTAAGCCGTTCATAAATCTTAAGGCTTAATGCTCTTGCAGTCGCACCAATGTAGCTTTTGTCAGTGTTGTTTCCAAAAACGAAATGCTAGAACGTGAAGGTTTGTTTGTTTGTTGTTTGTGTTTGTTTGGTTGTGTTTGTGTGGGTGTGTGTGTGTGTGTGTGTGTGTGTGTGGTGTTGTGGTGTGTGTGTGTGTGTGTGTGTGTGTGTGTGTGTGTGTGTGTGTGTGTGTTGTGTGTGTGTGTGTGTCTGTGTTGTTTGTGTGTGTGTTGTGTGTCTGTGTGTCTGTGTGTGTGTCTGTGTTTCAAATGTTTTGCATTGAACTGCACAAATGCTCTCTCACTCACTCACTCACTCACTCACTCACCACTCACTCACGCACTCATCGCACTCACTCACTCACCATTTGTGTACTCACTTACTTACCTACTTACTCACTTACTTACTAGCTTACTTTCTTACTCATAGACTCACTGACTCGCTCACTCACTCGCTCACTCACTCACTCACTCACTCACTTACTTATATGCTTGCTTGCTTACTTATTCACATACTCACTCACTCTCATATTACTCACCTCCTCACTCACCTCCTCATACACTTCCTCACTCTCTAACTCACTCACTCACTCACTTGACTACTTATTTGACTGACTGACGTGACTGACTGGCCGACAGACCGACTGACTGAGTGACTGACTTACACTCACCCACTCTTTCATTCACTCATTCACACACCCACTCTTTCACTCACTCATTCACACACTCACTCACTCACTCACTCACTCACTCACTCACTCTCTCACTTAGTCACTTGCGTACCTACTGACTGACTGACTGACTGCTCACTGTCCGTGATGCGTGTAGGCCAGCGTCGAAGGTTCTTCTTCCTGTCTGTTTTGGGCCATTCTTTGCATGGTACGCCAAATGTGTTTGAGGACCTGAATTTTTTTAACCCTTTGACTCCCGCACCCTGTCTGCCAGCATCCTGCATTGTCAACTATGCTAGCATAGTAAAAACTTAACCCTTTGACTCTCTCACCCTATCCACCAGTTTCCTGCATTGTCGACTATGCTAGCACAGCAAAAACTTAACCCTTTGACTCTCTCACCCTATCCACCAGCTTCCTGCATTGTCGACTATGCTAGCACAGCAAAAACTTAACCCTTTGACTCTCTCACCCTATCCGTCAGCTTTCTGCATTGTCGACTATGCTAGCACAGCAAAAACTTAACCCTTTGACTCTCTCACCCTATCCATCAGCAACCTGCAGCTTCCTGCACTGTGAGGGAGTCAAAGGGTTAAAGTCTCTTTCGGTTGATTGTCGCTAGGTATTCGTGGATTTTCCCCTTTGGTGTTCATTGTTTGGCAGTCTGGGTGATTTTTATCATGCTGTTTTTGGATGATGTGCCCAGTCCATCTCCTTCATCTTTTCATGATGATATTACCTAAATTGTCTTTATTGCATAGGGCAAGTAGATCGTGGTTAGGGATGATGCTGTGTGTGTGTGTGTGTGTCTTGTGTGTGTCTGTGTGTGTCTGTCTGCTTGTCTGTGTCTCTGTGTGTCTCTGTGTGTCTGTCTGCCTTGTGTGTGTGTGTGTGTGTGTGTGTATGTGTGCGTGTGTGTCTGCCTCTGTGTGTGTGTATGTGTGTGTGTGTGTGTGTGTTTCTGTGTATCTGTGTGTTTGCGTGCGTGAGTGCGTGTGTATGTGTGTGTGTGTGTGGTGTTGTGTGTGTGTGTGTGGTGTGGTGCGTGCGTGCGTGCGTGCGTGTGTGTGTGTGACACAGAGAGAGAAGAGAGAGAGAGAGAGAGAGAGAGAGAGAGGAGAGAGAGAGAGAGAGAGAGAGAGAGAGAGAGAGAGAGAGAGAGAGAGAGGCTGATAGCTTGGTGAGGTCTCTTTCTGTCCTCATCTAGTATTCTGAACAGTAATGTGGAGTGCGACGAACACTTTAATTTTCTGGCACAGTCTCAGCATGGTGTTGATGGCAATAATAATTATTCATGAGTACTGAAAGGACCAGATCTGGGTTTATCGCTAGGTTTTCAATCAACCATTTAAAAAAAACGGATTTTTTATTCTATTCTTAACGAGCTGAGGTGTGTGGTTTCTTTCTCCCTCCCCATCTCTCTCTCTCTCTCTCTCTCTCTCTCTCTCTCTCTCTCTCTCTCTCTCTCTCTCTCTTTCTTTCTTTCTTTTTTTCTCCCTTTCTCTCTCTCTATGCTCTCTATGTGTCTGTGTGTCTGTGTGTATGTGTGTGTATGTTTGTTTCTTTCTCTCTCTGTGTCTCTCTTTCACTTTCTCTGTCTCTCTCTCTCTCTCTCTTTCTCTCTCTGTCTCTCTCTCCTCCTCTCTCTTCCCCCTGTCTTTCTGTGTGTGTGTGTCTGCTTCTGTCTGTCTGTCTGTCTCTCTCTCTCTCTCTCACTCTCTCTCTCACTCTCTCTCTCTCTCTCTTCGTGTCTGTATGTCTGTCTGTCTGGCTCTATCTCTGTCTGTCTGTCTGTCTATCTGTCTGTCTGTCTGTCTCTCTCTCCCTCTCTCTTTCCCTATCTCTCTCTTTCTGTATATGTCTGTGCGTCACTGAAGTAGACTATTTTTCCTAGCTCAACAAAAGTCTCTAATGTACCTGTCACCGACGTAAATATGGTTAGTGAAACAAAAATTGATGAAAAATGAGGTTGGAGCTACGAAATCTATTGATCTTGTCTAAAATCACAGTCAAAGTATGTTGGCCTCTAAAGCCTGCAGCCCAGTAATAGAGTGTGCTTAAGATTAGTGATGAAGACTTGGGACCACACAGTCGAGTGTCATCTACTTCATAAATACGCCAGTAATGGTATCACTCACATTTGTGACCTTCCATCACGGAATGAGTCGCTTGTCCACTGGCAGCGTTTTGCACAATGGGGCAAAATAAGCGAGAGGGGTGTCAGGGCTCGTTATGGAGTTGTTGATTTTAGCGGATGCCGGAACCCTTCCTACACATTCTACATTCAATAAATTACGCATATTGTGATTCTTTCTTAGTGAAAAAGCTATTTGCATTACCCTACCCAACATGTAGATGCTGAACTTTCACTTTCGTTTTTCTTGATTTTCTCAAAACTGTGTTTCGGAAGAGTGCCATGTTTGGAAGGCTGTACCTCAGGTATTTATTGTCCGATTTTAAAATGGTTTTCTTCATTAGAAAGAGCAGTAAATGTACATTTAGAAGCAATGAAAAAGTGAAAACTGCCTGAGTAGACAAGTGACTCATTTCGTGGTGGAAAGTCACATTTACTCATATGGATAACATCCTCAATGTCTGGACCTCTACTCAGTTTTGAATAACATCAGGTTGTGATACATTATCACCAAGCCTGACCATGAAAAACTACAAGGTATCTGGCAGAAACTAGAAAAAAAAATCGAACAAACAGTTTCAGTTTTGTCGTTTCAGTTTCAATTTCTCAAGATGGCGTCTCTGCGCTCGGAATGAATTCCTTATGCGCTAACGTCACAGGTGCCATGAGATAGAGAAAAATTCACAACGATCACGGCACAAGCCTTAAGCCTGCATACTAACGTCACAGGTGCCATGAGATAGAGAAAATTCACAACGATCACGGCACAAGCCTTAAAGCCTGCATACAAACCAAAAATAGCTGGCCAGGTCCTGAAGTCCTACCTAGATAGTTCCATAAACTTGAGGTCGTAGGGGAGCGAGGTGACAGAGACCTCAACTTTTCCTGGGCCCAGCATTATGACGGTGGCGCCCGTCCCCTCTCTCCCTCACTTCAAATTCATATTCACATTCATATTAAAACAAACAAACAAACAAACAAAACCCATGGCTTCATTCATTGCCAGATGTGGCCTGGCCGTGCTGGCAGCAAACGAAAGAAGAAGAAGAAGATAATGCAAGTCAGTGTATGGCACCGCCCTGCCAGACAGTCTCGGACCATAATCTGAAGCACCATTCCATCATTACTGTCATCACCATTGCCATGTGTTTTTATTGTCAGATGAAAAGAAATATTGTCCCTCAGTCTGTGGCCCTTCACGTCTGTCTCTCATGTTTCATCTCGGTTTCGGTAAATTTGAAAATGTGGCGGATAATCGAAACAGACAGACAGACAGACAGACAGGCAGGCAGGCAGACAGACAGAGAGACAGAGACAGAGACAGAGACAGAGACAGAGACAGACAGGCAGACAAACAGAGACAGACAGACAGGAAGACAGATAGAAAGAGAGACAGACAGACAGACAGATATATATATATATATATATATTTATATATATATAGATAGATAGATAGATAGACAGACATATAGATAGATATATACATAGATAGATACATATATAGAGAGACAGAGCGACAGAGAGACAGAGAGAGAGGCAGACAGAAACAGAGACAGACAGACAGACAGACAGACAGAGAGAGACGGAGAGACAGAGAGAGAGAAAGAAAGAGAAAGAAGAGAGAGAGAGAGAGAGAGAGAGAGAGAGAGAGAGAGAGAGAGAGAGAGAGAGAGAGAGAGAGAGAGAGAGAGAGAGAGAGAGAAAGAGCGACGACGGTGTTGGCGTGATTTTCAGATGCATACTATGTAATAATAATGTGATCAGCTCGCTGAACGAAAGGTTGAGTCTCCGTGCTCCACTGAAAGGTCTGGTTATGTGTAAAGCGCAATGGGCCCAAATGATTTTGAAGAATGACGCTGTATATGAACGATATATGATAATGAGGATTTATAGGCAATGAAAAAAGATTACGCAAAAACATATTTGTCTTGACTCCGCTTACACATCTGAAAGGTACCCATGTAAAGGACCAATGGGACAGAAAATGTAAATGTAATGTTGATCAAAGATTATTCGACTCAGTTCGGTTTTAACAAATTTCATGTGTGGAACATATCACCCATATTCGACGTTAACCATGCGAATGTCAAAAGCATAAACGATTTTCAGGCCACGATTAGCAAAGTTGATGAAGCTGAGTCTGACAAGAGAATAGTATGTTCATCTGTCAGTCAAATAATTAGTCTAAATGGTCATGATGATACCCAACTTCAAGACAGTGACTCACCTGACAATATACAGCGCCTCTTGACTCGCACCACTGAGTGTTACTCGGACATTAAGAACTGGATGACATATAATAAACTTCAGCTTAATGACGACAAGACAGAAGCTATCCTCATTGGCACCCGTCAGAAACTTTCTCAGCTGCCTACTCTTTCTCTCCCATTATGTAACACATCAGTCCCAATTTCTGATTCAGCTAAAAACCTTGGTGTCTGCATTGACTCTACCCTCTCCATGAACAACTTTGTTTCTCAAACTGCCAGATCTTGCTACTATCACCTCCATCGTATAAGCCTGATCAGGAAGTATCTATCTGTG
Organism: Monoplex corrugatus; assembly: GCA_030674185.1. Taxonomy (NCBI): domain Eukaryota; kingdom Metazoa; phylum Mollusca; class Gastropoda; order Littorinimorpha; family Ranellidae; genus Monoplex; species Monoplex corrugatus. The sequence continues at coordinate 75,517,222 of CM060312.1, read as the reverse complement.
GAAACAACTGCAAAACTCGTTCTCTCCTTCATAATGTCTCGCATTGACTATTGCAATTCACTCCTGTCTGGTCTTCCTGCCTCCACCATTTACATCCTACAGCGCATTCAAAACAATGCTGCACGCCTTGTACTCAAAAAGAAAAAAAAGCTGACCACATATCTCCTCTCCTGGCACAACTTCACTGGCTCCCTGTATCAAAGCGCATACAGTACAAACTAGACACCATGTGCTACAAAAGCCTCAATAACGCAGCCCCCGATTACCTGTCAAGCCTACTTGAGATCTATCTTCCCTCACGTACCCTCCGCTCTGCCTTCGATCCTCTGACTTTTCGCTTTCCACGCACTAAGCTCAATACCTATGGTCCACGAGCCTTCTCTGTTTCTGGTCCACTTTCCTGGAACAAACTTCCTCTCTCAGTCCGTCAGCAACCTACTTTTGTCTCCTTCAAGTCCGCTCTCAAAACTCACCTTTTCTCCTCTGCATAAAATCCTGACCTCACTCAATCCCCTCTGCAGCCTGTCTCCACTCGGAGGGGAATCGCATTGTAATATTATTGTATATAATATGCTCTCTATAATTTTCCATTGCTTTTATTCTTTCTCCCCATTTAAAGCCGTGTGCGTGTGTATGTGTGTGTGTGTGTGTGTGTGTGTGTGTGTGTGTGCGTGCGTGCGTGCGTGCGTGCGTGCGTGCGTGCGTGCGTGTGTGTGCGTGCGTGCGTGTGTGTCTGTTTTAGCGCTTAGATTTGATTTTATCAAAATGTTGCGCTATATAAATAAAATATTGTATTGTATTGTATTGTAATGTATTGTATTGTATTGTATTGTATTGTATTGAATTGAATTGTATTGTATTGTATAGTCTGTTCAGGTGGTCCCTTCCTACCCCCACACTATTTTATCCCCTCAAGTTCTGGGTTTCTTCAGTGACCTCACGCCGATCTTCCGTCTATACAACATACCACTAACTGGCAGTTGTTTAGTGTCAGTCCCAGTGCCAGGACTGATACTTGGGTATATGTATTAAGTGCATTTTTGGCTCTTAAGTAATGATATACAAGGGGGTGCAAAAATAGGTATACAGTAAGCATCACATCATTATTGTAATGCTTAATTCATTGCAGTTATAAGCACATTAAGTTAGTTGGCTTATTTTCGATATTTTCAGTGTCATTAATTATATTTTATCGTAACTAATAATATGCTTGTACTTTTATCCTAACTTTTAAAATTTTTTTTTGCAGGTAAAGCGCAATTTAATTTAAATCTAAGCGGCAATTTAATTTAACCATGGCTGGTAATTTGACAGACGAGGAGCGCAAATGGATTTTAAAACAATACTTGGGGATATGTAAAGGAAAGGTTTTCCGCACGCAAGCCGCGCACTGTTAATGACATGATTCAGTTCACCTTGCAGGCTTGTCGAGAAATTAATGCTGATAAAGATCTATGTGCTAGAGTTTGCGTGAGTTTCCGCTCTC
>CM060312.1:75500736-75510736 GCA_030674185.1 Monoplex corrugatus | reverse complement strand
CGGCGTGGGAAAAAAAAAAAAAAAATAGACAACAGCAGAAGGGCATCCAGGAGTCATGACCTGGATGTGGCCCGGCCCCCCGAGAGTGTAAGGAATTCAGGGCCGAAACACTTGTCTAAAGGGGGTTACTTCTCTGAAGACCTTCTGTTGTCTAGCTCTCCCTAGAGTTTCTTTCTACCTGCACATGGTCAGTCCATTGACTTCCGGGAATAGTTCGGAGGACATTCGGGAAAGACCGAAGGACACTGGGAAAGACTAGATCTGCGGGCTTTGTGGGTTGGCTTCCCACCTTGCCTTTGATAACATGCCACGAGTTTTTCAAATGAAAGATGCTCCCAGGATTCACCGAAAGGGGGAGAGAATGACCTTCTGTTGTCTAGCTCTCCCTAGAGTTTCTTTCTACCATTCAAGGACTCTCTTTCTGATGTTAATTGATAGGCATTTGTTGGTAAGAATGCTTGTCATGTTCCTGAATGCTGTTTTGGCTTGGCCGATTCTGCCAGCTATTTCCGATGTGCATCTACCGTCTGATGAAATGACCGTTCCCAGGTATTTGAACTTATTAACCTGTGTCAAGGTTGTGCCATTTGCTATTATTTTGCAGGAGGGGATTTCATGTTTTTTACTGATCACCACGACTTCAGTCTTCCTGCTGTTTAGTTCCAACCCCTTACGTTTGCTTTCTGTTTCTAGTATATTCACCAGGTTTTGTAGGTCCCTTTCATTTTCTGCAATTAGCACGGTGTCATCTGCGTACCGAATGTTGTTTATCATTTTCCCTCCAACCTTTAATCTAGGGTCTTCTTCTAGGTTTCTCATGATGTTTTCGCTATATAGTGAAAACAGATCAGGTGACAAAACACAACCCTGTCTGACTCCTCTTTTGATGTTTTGAAAAGAGCTTATATTGTTTTCTATTCTCATTGCAGCTGTTTGTTCCCAGTACATATTCCTGATTATTCGTAGATCTTTTCCATCAACATTGAGTCTCTCCAGTTGGTTGATCAATTCTTCATGTCGTACCCGATCGAAAGCCTTGGTATAGTCAACAAAGCATAAATACAAATCCTTATTCATCTCAACTGACCTCTCTATGGTAGTTCTTAGGATGTATATGGCATTAATATCTGGCTAGAATATTAAAATACTGAATAAATCTTCTTTTCACTCAAAAGACAAACAAGAAATAAAAACGGAATAGAGAAGACGAACAGGTTATCAACATTGTTTAATTAAAGATAACCTCGGACAGCGTTAACCTAGATGATGCAACGGACTTTCTTTATATATAATAAATAGATAAATAAATAAATGAATAAAAGATAATTAGATAAATGAATAAATAAATAAATAAATAAATAAATAAATGAAAAAATAAATAAATACATAAATACATAAGTGAATAAATAAATAAACGAATAAGATAGAGGTATGCATGTGTGCGTATGTGTGTGTGTGTGTGTGTGTGTGTGTGTGTGTGTGTGTGTGTGTGTGTGTGTGTGTGTGTGTGTGTGTGTGTGTATGTGTGTGTGTGTGTGTGTGTGTGTGTGTGTGTGTGTGTGTGCATGCATGTGTGTGCACGCGCGTGTGTGCGCGCGCGTGTGTGTGCGCGTGTGTGTATGTACGAGGGTGAATCAAAAAGTAATGCCGTTTTCTTTAGTACAGGAACAATTACGACACACGAACATGTATCATACATCAAAATGAAGCTGGTCCTTTGGGGATCACATCCCTACTTCTCAACATTGTCACCGTTTCTCTCAATAGCAATGTGCCACCTTCGAATGAGGGCATGTACCCCTGCCTCGTAAAATTATGTTGACTGTGCTTGGAGCCACGTCTTCACTACAGTTTTCACTTCCTCGTCACTGGCGTAATGTTTGCCTCTCACATCCTCTTTCATGGGGCCGAAGAGGTGATAGTCGGAAGGCGCGAAGTCTGGTGAGTATGGAGGATGCTGTAAAGTTGTCCACCCGAATGAGGCGATTGTCTCCCTTGTCCTGATGCTTGTGTGTGGTCGAGCATTGTCATGCAGAAGGAGGATACTATCGGATTCTTGCTTTGAGCCTCGTCAGGGTCTAACTGTATGCCTCAGAGTTTATTGTTTCTCCTCTTGGCATGACATCAATCAGAATGACACCTTGAGCTTTCCAAAAGACAGTCGCCATGATTTTTCCAGCTGACTTTTCCGTCTTGAACTTTTTCGGTTTTGGTGACGTAGGGTGGCGCCATTCCATTGACTGCCTCTTTGATTCCGGTTCATAATGGTGAGTCCATGTTTCATCACCAGTAATGAGCCTTCCAAAGAAGGTGTTGTCTCTTTGACTTTGTTCATGAAGTTCAGTGCAGGCGTTGACCCTGTCAGTCTTGCGTTCGGTCGTCAACTCTCTCGGTACCCAACGGGCACACACTTTTGAAAACCCAAGTGATTCAACAATGTTATAAGCACTTCCATGGCTTACTTCAATGTTTTCTGCCAACTCCTCAAGAGTTATGCGCCTATCCTCTCAAATCAGAGCATCTGCTTTTGCTTTATTGGCAGGATTCACAGAAGTGGACGGACGACCAGAGCAGGGTTTATTGGCTACGATCGCAGTTCCCACCTTTTCATCATTCAGACGACAGACCCACCTGCGAACATTGCTGTAATCTAAAATATTCTCCTTATACACATTCTGTAATCGTCTGTGAATGTTCACAGGAGTTTCCCCCACAGCAACAAGGAATTCAATCACTGCTCTTTGTTTTTGATGTAGCTCTAAATGGGCAGCCATTTTGAATTTTCCTCACGAGTCTATGAACCGGATACATACCAAACAAACTATTTTAGTCCGTATTGGTTATAATAATTTGTAACTGAGCAACATTTCAGGTAATTTTATAAAAAACAAAAACAACTTCGTCTTATATAAATAAAAAGGCATTACTTTTTGACTCACCCTCGTATGTCTGTGAATGTGTGTAACTGTGAATATGTGTGTCTGTGAATGTGTGTGAATGTGAGGGTGTGTGTGTTGGTGGTGTGTGTGTTGGTGTGTGTGTTGTGTGCGTGCGTGTGTGTTGGGTGTGTGTGTGTGTGTGTGTGTGTGTGTGTGTGTGTGTGTGTGTGTGTGTTGTGTGTGTGTTGTGTGTGTGTGTGTGTGTGTGAGTGGTTTAGCAGAATACAAATTAAAACGCTTTGACACGAATGCCCACCTACACACAGAGAGGCATTACACATGTACTTTTAACCGCGCATACAAACATGAGCCCACACACTCACGCACGCATCCCTATCCAAAGTATACGAGCAGATACAGAAAAATACGTACCGTGTGATATCCATTTCAAACACACAAATCAAAACAGTTTGAAAGAGTGAGAGAGAGAGAGAGAGAGAGAGAGAGAGAGAGAGAGAGAGAGAGAGAGGAGAGAGAGAGTGGTGTGAGAGAGAGAGAGAGAGAGAGAGAGAGAGAGAGAGAAGACAGATAGACAGACAGACAGACAGAGAGGAGAAAGAGAGACAGACAGACAGACAGACAGAGAGTCAGACAGACAAACAGAGAAACAGAGAAAGGGAGAGAGATCATGGAAATTATAAGACAACGCTTGTCTTCTTTAACTACATGACAAGACTCATCTTACGACAGTCCCTAATCTTTATCACGCTGGGACGTTAATACCACTGAAGAAGAAGGAGAGAGACAAAGAGGAAAAAAAATGACTTAAAGAGAGAGAGAGAGAGGGAGGGAGAGGAGGATGTGAGGGAGAGAGGGAGCTGGATAGAAGGACTGAGACAGAAGGAAGAGAGAAAGAGGGAGAGACAAAGAAAGAAAAGTAACTTTAAATTAAAGAGACAGAAAGAGAGAGAGGGAGAGAGAGAGGGAGGGAGGCAGAGAGAGAAAGAGAGAGAGAGAGAGAGAGAGAGAGAGAGAGAGAGAGGAAGACAAACAGGAGAGGGAGGGTAAGGGATGGCGGCTTGGGGTAGGGGTCACACGCCCTACACCCCCATTCTTCCCCTTTCCAGTTTGTATGTATTTTGTGCCCCGGGCACTTGGTCGTTGTTGGTGACTGCTTTGGTGAAGGACGAGAGTGCGCCATACCTTGGTTTGATTCCTGAATGAAGAGTTGGCGCTGATGATGTTGATGATGATGATGATGATAATGATGATGATGATGATGATGATGATGATGATGATGATGATGATGATGGTGGTGTGGCGGTGGTGGTGGTGGCGGTGATGGCGATGATGATGATGATGATGATGATGACGACGACGACGACGAGACGACGACGACGACGACGATGACGATGATGATGATGATGATGATGATGATGATGATGATGATGTTGGTGATGGTGGTGGTGATGGTGATGGTGGTATTATTATTATTATTTTATCATTGTTATTATCATAAGCCGTAGACTTCTGAAAGAGACCCTAACTATGCGCTAGCAACATTTTAGGGAAAAAATGAAAACCTTCAGCTCACCCGGGCGTCACCCATTTATTTTCCTTAATACATATGTTTTCGTTTATCTGTGAGAGCAGATTTGTCTAAATGATATTGTCCAGAACAACTCTTGTTGAGCATTGCCTACATTGGACCTTTTTTTATCTTTAACAAAAAAGGCGAAGGAAAAAAAAACCCCACTCATTTAAGGAGGAAGATAAAAAAAATGCATGTCTGACTGGGAGTGAAAACTATTTTATTTGTTTATTCATTATTGTATTTATTTATTTATTGTATTTATTTATTTATTTATTATTTATTTATTTATTATTTATTTATTTATTTATCTATTTGTTTATTTATTTATTTGTTCTTGTTCCCCTATGCCGGGCGGGCCCCAGTAGCTCAGTTGGTTTGAGCGTCGGATTCACATGCTAATGGTTGTGGGTTCGAATCCCGAGGTGCGCTGTATTAAAAGTGGCCATCTAACTATCCCATCTTAGCATCGTGGTTGTTCTGGTGGTGTCAGTATAGGATTAGATAGGTCCCCCTTCCCCCACTTCCCTGGGATGGTTATCCCCGTCGGCCATATCACCTGAGGTGGGTGTCGACGTAAAAACTGAACGAAACCAATCAACCACCCTATGCCGTGTTAAGAACCACACACTCGAAGACAGCCCTTCGCAATGATGTGATAATGTTGACGATGACGGTCATAACCATGATGCTACGGAGTTCCCATCTAAGATTGAGAATGACAGGGCTTCTCGGCTGTCTCACCTGTCGCTGGGCTATACACTTCGTAAATGCCAGGTGTGGACAGGGGATTGGGTCATACTTATTCCTACGCACAGCGTTTTAATCAGTAGTCTTAGACACTGTGACTGGTACCGGCTGTATCCGCCGGAACATACATTCAGGGTTGCCAGGTGTGGTCAGCGGACTGTACATGTATGGGTCATTTAACTTTTAACTTCTTCTTTCGCACGCTAGAGCTCCCGCAAGCTAGAACTCCCTATGCAAGTATATAAAATCATACAAACCAACCTGCCTAGCAGATAAGAGAGAGAGAGAGAGAGAGAGAGAGAGAGAGAGAGAGAGAGAGAGAGAGAGCGACAGAGACAGAAACAGAGACAGAGACAGAGAGAGTGAAGAGAGAGAGAGAGAGTGAAAGAGAGAGAGAGTGAGATAGAGAGACATTATATACATATATACACATAGAGAGAGAGAGGTAGAGACAGAGAGAGAGAAGAGAGAGAGAAGAGAGAGACAGAGAGAAGAGAGAGAAGAGAGAGAAGAGAGAGAGAGAGAAGAGACAGAGAGAGAGAGAGAGTAGAGACAGAGAGAGAAGAGAGAGAAGAGAGAGAAGAGAGAGAAGAGACAGAGAGAGAAGAGACAGAGAGAGAGAGGTAGAGACAGAGAGAGAAGAGAGAGAGAGAAGAGAGAGAAAGAGAAGAGAGAGGCAGAGAGAGAGAGAGAGAGAGAGAGAGAGAGAGAGAGAGAGAGAGAGAAGAGAGAGAGTGAGAGAGAGCGGATTTTCGTGTGAACGATCGTTCTTCATCCTGCCTTAACCCTTTCGCCCCCGCACCATATCGACCAGTTGCACAAAAAAAAAACTTAACCCCTTCAGTTCCTAACATTATCCACCAGCTTCCTACTGCTTAACCCTTTCACTTCCTCACCCTATCCACCAGCTTCCTGCTTCCTAGGGTGGGGAAGTGAAAGGGTTAAGTTTTTGCTGTGCTCTCATGGTTGACAATGCAGGCTGCTGGTATAGAGGGTGAGGGAGTCAAATGATTGTAGGCATTCATACTCATGTCTTTGGGGGAGCTTCAGAGAGAATTTGGAAGAAATACGAGTGACCGATCTGGAGCACCAGGTAGACCCAGGGAGAAAACATTGGACAGACTTGCAGGGTGGCTGAGGACAGAGAGGGTGGGAGATGTACTTGCAGCGACAAGGGATAGATTCGTATGGAGGGCCATGATCACCAACGCCATGCTGCAGAGCACATTATGATTATGATTATCTGGAAGGCAGAAATTAATAACAAAGAAGTGTTTTGTGAATAAAAGACAGCATGACATGAAAGAGAAATCTACTAACTACATAGAAATGAACTTGGTAGCTGCTGAGGTTCCAAAACAAGACGGAACCCTATTTTCTGGATCCGCATTATTCCACCTCTTATAGGTCATTAGACCAACCCATAGGTATGGTTAGACAGACATGACTGCCTAGCTAGATAAAAGGTCATTAGACCAACTCAAAGGTATGGTAAGACAGTCATAACTGTCTAGAGAGATAGAAGGTCATTAGACCAACTCAAAGGTATGGTAAGACAGACATGACTGTCTGTCTAGATAAAAGGTCATTATACCAACTCAAAGGTGAGGTAAGACAGACATGACTATCTAGAGAGATAAAAGGTCATTAGACCAACCAAAGGTATGGTAAGACAGACATGACTGTCTAACTAGATAAAAGGTCATTAGACCAACCCAAAGGTGTGGTAAGACAGACATGACTGTCTACAGAGATACAAGGTCATTAGACCAACTCAAAGGTATGGTAAGACATACATGACTGTCTGGCTAGATAAAAGGTCATTAGACCAACTCAAAGGTGTGGTCAGACAGACATGACTGTCTAGCTAGATAAAAGGTCATTAGACCAACTCAAAAGGTGTGGTAAGACAGTCATGACTGTCTAGCTAGATAAAAGGTCATTAGACCAATCCAAAGGTATGGTAAGACAGACATGACTGTCCAGCTAGATAAAAGGTCATTAGACCAACTCAAAGGTGAGGTAAGACAGACATGACTGTCCAGGGAGATAAAAGGTCATTAGACCAACTCAAAGGTGTGGTAAGACAGACATGACTGTCTAGGGAGATGAAAGGTCATTAGACCAACTCAAAGGTGTGGTAAGACAGACATGACTGTCTAGGGAGATGAAAGGTTATTAGACCAACTCAAAGGTGAGGTAAGACAGACATGACTGTCTAGCTAGATAACATGTCATTAGACCAACTCAAAGGTGAGGTAAGACAGACATGACTGTCTAGGGAGATAAAAGGTCATTAGACCAACCTAAAGGTATGGTAAGACAGACATGACTGTCTAGGGAGATAAAATGTCATTAGACCAACCCAAAGGTATGGTAAGACAGACATGACAGTCTAGAGAGATAAAAAGGTCATTAGACCAACCTAAAGGTATAGTAAGACAGACATGACTGTCTAGGGAGATAAAGGGTCATTAGACCAACCGAAAGGTATGGTAAGGCAGACATGACTGTCTAGAGAGATAAAAGGTCATTAGACCAATCTAAAGGTGTGGTAAGACAGACATGACTGTCTAGGGAGACAAAGTACTATTTTCAGTCCAAGCTCTGTCCTGTCCGTCTGTGTCTGTGTCTGTCTAGCTATTGTCTCCTTTGAGATGAGGGGCAGGTGCCGTGAAACAAAAAGGGGGATTGGGGATGGGACTGGACATATTGTTCACACCCAGACTTCGTCAAGGTATGGTAGCCTACCGGTTTAATTTTGGTGTATGTCACTTTCCCTTTTCTTTTGTTGTATGTATGATGCCATTTCGTAGCCAACATGTCCATCAAGTATTCGACGAACTCTAAAGATAGGCCTGGTGGTTTAATAATCAGTACTTCTCCACTACTACTTCCACCACAACCACCACCACCACACACACACATTAGACTAAACCCTTTTTTGGAATGTTCTGAGCTTACCACTTGGTGCTTTGTGGCTGCGTCTATGCTAGCTGAATGAGTAGCGCAAACTGTGTTGGGTTTGAGAAATTCTACATGGGAGATAACTCCGTGACTCTCAAGAGTTATGTTACTTAGTTGATATTTAAAAAAAAAATCCTGCTTCCCTTTTATTTCCTTTAGTATTAAACCTTTTTTGAATACACGAAAAAAAAAAAAACAACTACGTAGATGTATATACCTCTGTGTTTATTTGTATGTTTGCTTGTTAGTTTGTGAAATGATTGTACATGTCTTCGACCCAGCGTGCCACCAACTGTTCATCTCCTTCCACTGATGAAATTTGTCGAGTTTGGGTCAGAAGTCTGGCCTATTAAGAAATTTTGAGTGATAAAGAAACACACACACACACACACACACACACACACACACACACAGAAGAGAGAGAGAGAGAGAGAGAGAGAGAGAGAGAGAGAGAGAGAGAGAGAGAGAAAGGAAAACAAAAAAAAAGCCATATATTAAGGCGAGCATGTTCTAATTGCCAGTTTACAGTAAGATATAAGTACAAAATAGAACAAAGGAAAGGTACTATGTATTTTCTGGACTTTTACTCAGACAAATAAAATTATTTTCTCTTGAATAACGTAATTGTCTGTATGATTTGTCCACAGCTGTAACACTGTGTCTGGAAATGCTTAAAACATTGGTCATACTTGTATCTACCAGTATGTTAATATCTCAAGTAAGTATGACCCGAACGATGTCAAGAACTCTTAACAAACATGCCCTTGGTTCAGATAAAACATAATGATAAAAACAGATGACCACAGTATGCTAATTATCGTCCTTTATATTATATCCTGCATTGTGATTTACAGTTAACCCTATGGCTCCACCAGCATCCCACATAGCCAGCCATGACAACAAAACAAAAATTTAACCCTTTCACTTTTTCACCCTATCCCACCAGCTTCCTGAAGGAAGTGAAAGCAGGAACGGGTGGACAGGGTGAGGGAGTGAAAGCAGGAAACTGGTGGACAGGGTGAGGGAGTGAAAGCAAGAAACTGGTGGACAGGGTGAGGGAGTGAAAGCAAGAACTGGTGGATAGGGTGAGGAGTGAAATATTTAGATTTTTGTAGTTGGCGGATAGGGTGTGGGATTGAAAGAGTTTAGATAGTGTACCAACGTCAAAGAAGCAGCATAGAAATAGGAAGAATCTGATTTGATACGACAAAGAAAAGATGATATAATCATGTCACCTCTTTGAATATATGATTAAAGATGATCACAAAATATAGATGATATATCATTACAAGGATGATTACAAATATAGACAATGGTATTACTACAGGGATGATGACAAAACGTATACAACAGATGATTATAAAGAAGATTACAAAAATAGACAATACATGATTACAAGGCTGATTACAAAGTATAAACAACGTATGATTAGAAGGATGCTTACAAAACAAAGACAGCATATGATTGCAAATATAGCAAAATGTAATATAATCATTATGTGTCTTCGACTTCGAATTCAAGCTGAAGTCACATAAAGGTTGATATTCAGGAGGCAGCAATGAATTGTCTAGAAAATTTAAATGTGATTTTGTTCATTCTTTATAAATTTTATTGTATTGCTGCCTATGCAAATGACTGTATAGTCTGCGGTATGAAAATCCGTTATGTATGTGGCTTGCGAAAAGATATTCATGAATCAGATTGATACTGATGATTGATAAAGTCAATTTCAGTGTGGGGTATCTTTCAAACATGAGAATAAGTTTGTATTTCAGATTGACTGTCCTTTAAATTCTATATGCAAACAAGTAAG
>CM060312.1:75495736-75498236 GCA_030674185.1 Monoplex corrugatus | reverse complement strand
AGAAATAAAGAAGAGAGAGAGAGTGAAATAAAGAGAGAGCGAGAGAGAAATAAAGAAGGAGAGAGTGAAATAAAAGAGAGAGAGAGCGAAATAAAGAAAAGAGAGAGAGAGAGTGAAATAAAGAAAGAGAGAGAGAGAGTGAAATAAAAGAGAGAGAGAAAGTGAAATAAAAGAGAGAGAGAGCGAAATAAAGAAAAGAGAGAGAGAGTGAAATAAAGAAAAGAGAAGAGAGAGTGAAATAAAGAAGAGAAAGAGAGAGACTGAAATAAAAGAGAGAGAGAGAGAGAAATATAGAAGAGAGAGAGAGAGAGAGTGAAATAAAGAAGAGAGAGAGAGAGTGAAATAAAGAAGAGAGAGAGAGAGTGAAATAAAGAAGAGAAAGAGAGAGACTGAAATAAAGAAGAGAGAGAGAGTAAAATAAAGAAGAGAGAGAGAGTAAAATAAAAAGAGAGAGAGAGTAAAATAAAGAAGAGAGAGAGAGTGAAATAAAGAAGAGAGAGAGAGTGAAATAAGAAGAGAGAGAGAGTGAAATAAAGAAGAGAGAGAGGAGAGAGTGAAATAAAGAAGAGAGAGAGAGAGAGTGAAATAAAGAAGAGAGAGAGAGAGAGTAAAATAAAGAAGAGAGAGAGAGAGTGAAAATAAAGAGAGAGAGATGAATAGAGGAGAGAGAGAGTGAAATAAAGAAGAGAGAGAGAGTGAAATAAAGAAGAGAAGAGAGAGATGAAATAAAGAAGAGAGAGAGAGTGAATAGAAGATGAAGAGAGTGAAGAGAGAGAGTGGGAAATAAAGAAGAGAGAGAGATGAAATAAAGAAGAGAGAGAGAGTGAAATAAAGAAGAGAAGAGAGTGAAATAAAGAAGAGAGAAGGAGAATAATAAAGAAGAGAGGAGAGTGAAATAAAGAAGAGAGAGAGAGAGTGAAATAAAAAGAGAGAGAGTGAAAAAGAAGAGAGAGAGTGAAATAAAGAAGAGAAGAGAGAGTGAAATAAAGAAGAGAGAGAGAGTGAAAATAAAGAAGAGAGAGAGAGAGAATAAAGAAGAGAGAGAGAGTGAAATAAAGAAGAGAGAAGAGTGAAATAAGAAGAAGAGAAGAGAGGAGAGGAAATAAAGAAGAGAGAGAGAGTGAAATAAAGAGAGAGAGAAGAGTGAAATAAAGAAAGAGAGAGAGAGAGAGAGTGAAATGAAAAGAGAGAGAGAGAGTGAAATAAAGAAGAGAGAGAGAGTGAAATAAAGAAGAGAGAGAGAGTGAAATAAAAGAAGAGGAGAGAAGAGAGTGAAATAAAGAGAGAGAGGAGTGAAATAAAGAAGAGGAGAGAGAGTGAAATAAAGAAGAGGAGAGAGATGAAATAAAGAAGAGAGAGAGAGTGAAATAAAGAGAGAGAGAGAGTGAAATAAAGAAGAGAGAGAGAGAGTGAAATAAAGAAGAGAATGAGAGAGAGAGTGAAATAAAGAAGAGAGAGAGAGTGAAATAAAGAAGAGAGAGAGAGAGGAAATAAAGAGAAGAGAGGAAAGAAGAGAGGAGAGTGAAATAAAGAAGAGAGAGAGAGTGAAATAAAGAGAGAGAGAGGAGAGGAGGAATAAAGAAGAGGAGAGAGTGAAATAAAGAAGAGGAGAAGAGAGGAATAAATAAAGAGAGAGGATAAGAGAGAGAGAGTGAAATAAAGAAGAGAGAGAGAGTGAAATAAAGAAGAGAGAGAGAGTGAAATAAAGAAGAGAGAGAGAGTGAAATAAAGAAGAGAGAGAGAGTGAAATAAAGAAGAGAGAGAGAGTGAAATAAAGAGGAGAGAGAGATGAAATAAAGAAGAGAAGAGGAGAGATGAAATAAAAGAGAGAGAGAGAGTGAAATAATAGAGAGAGAGAGAGTGAAATAAAGAGAGAGAGAGAGAGTGAAATAAAGAAGAGAGTGAAATGAGAGAGGAGTGAAATAAAGGAGAGAGAGAGAGAGGAGAATAATAAGGAGAGAGAGAGAAATAAGAAGAGAAGAGAGAGTGAATAAAGAAGAGAGAGAGGAGTGAAATAAAGAGAGAGAGAGAGAGTGAGAGAGAGAGAGAAGAAGAAGAGATAGAAGAGAGAGAGTGAAATAAAGAAGAGAAAGAGAGAGATGAAATAAGGAGAGGAGGAAATAAAGAAGAGAGAGAGAGAGAGTGAAATATAGAAGAGAGAGAGAGATGAAATAAAGGAGAGAGAGAGTGAAAAAAGAAGAGAGAGAGAGAGTGAAATAAAGAAGAGAGAGAGAGAGAGAGAGTGAAATAAAGAAGAGAGAGAGTGTGTGAAAACAAGACAGGAAGAAAGAGAGACAGACAGACATATAGACGGGGATCAGAAAAACGTGAAAATAGAATCGGAGCGCGTATTCAATACAACCAGAACAAGACAGGCGCTAATTTTCGGCCAACCGTTCTTTGTCAAGCGTAAACGTAAGATCACAAATGAACAAACACCAAATACATAAATTAGGAGAAAAAGACTAAAACTTCCCTGCTGCTTTGTCCAGTGTGAGAA
>CM060312.1:75480736-75483236 GCA_030674185.1 Monoplex corrugatus | reverse complement strand
CACTCACTCAATCAATCAGTCAGTTAATCGAGTTATCAGTCGACCGATCAGTCAATCAATCCTCAATACTTAACAAATCATTCCATTATTCAACCTTGTAGTCAGTGAGGGAATCGGACAATCTCTTAATCAACACATACGATAGCCATCCAATCAATGACTCAACACATCAAATCAAGTGGTCAATCAGCCAGAATGAATCAGTCGATGTTGATCAATTCACCAATCACAACGAACCAGTTCATCAGTTCATCAGCCATAATAGTTTACAGTCCAGTTGACTGCGAAGGGCAATGGACATTGACCCATCGCCACACACCCTTCTTTTATTGTTAATAAGAGTAATGTGTACCTGAGGCGTTGGACATATGCTGATGGGTATGTAGTCATTGTTGTTATTATCATAAAGTAAATGTTGTCAGATTAAGGTTGGTTTTTTGTGTGTGTCATGTTGTTATCAAAGTCGTAACAAAACGTTTGAAAACAAACAAGGCTCGACATACGTGAAACATTTGTTTAGAATTGTCTGAAAAGAAGGTAAACATAGCAACAACAAAATCAATAATGATGATGATGATGATGATGATGATGATGATGATGATGATGATGATGATGATGATGATGATGATGATGATGGCGACGACGGCGACAATAACAATAATAATAATAATAACAACAACAACAACAACAAATTCAATATAACAATAATAATAATGATAATAAAATAATATAATAATAATTATAATAATAATAATAATGATAATGATGATGATGATGAGGAGGAGGAGGAGGAGGAGGAGGAGGAGACTGAAGATGATAATAATAATAATAATAATAATAATAACGATAATATTAATAATAATAATAATAATAATAATAATAATATAATAATAATAATAATGGCAATAATAATGACAATAATATTAATAATAATAATAATAATAATAATAATAATAATAATAATAATAATAATAATAATAATAGTAATAATATAATAATAATAATAATAATAATAATAATAATAATAATAATAATAATAATAATAATAATAATAATAATAAATAATGATAATAATAATAAGTAGAAAAAGAATGAAAATGTTGGTATGATGATAATAATAATTAAAACAATGATGATGATAATGACGACGACGACGATGATGATGATGATGATGATGATGGTGGTGGTGGTGGTGGTGACGATGAGAATGTTTATTATCCAATAATACGGTTGTTTTGACAGCAATGTTACAAAGGAGGTGCGCGTGGCATTCACGATGAGACACACCATATATTGAGCTTGCTAACGGGTTACAGAACACTACCACCATCTTTATTGACGACCAAGGTGCTTGATTATGATCTGATACTATTTTCAACACGTTCTGGACAAAATTTTTATTGTCTTTGTTCTTGGTCATTTGTCTTAAGTGAAGAAAAACCAAACAAAGAAGAAGACAAACAAACAAGCAAACAAACAAGTAAATAAAATCACACTATTGTCTTTAAAGGACAAAAACCAGACTACCCAGACAACCTATAAGTGTTCAATCCCTTTGGCGCTCCCTGTAGGTTTCGTTAACTTGGTTTACGTATATTCAACGTTTTACGACTCGCAGATCTATCGATCATAACATCCTCCCACATACACTTTGCGCCGACTTGACACAACACGTCGTTTTTAGAGCTTCACAGAAAACAAATTTACTTTTAGGGAAGGGAAGTCAGCCTACATGCACAATTAGCTCGCGCCGCCGTGTTCGACTAAAACATATGTAATGAGTTTCTATAGAACAGTTAAGTATCGTCACCATCAGACTCTACCGATAGACTGGTGTTCGGGCCATTGTTGTTGGTTTGTCTGAAAAGATGTACGTTTTTTTCCAATTAGGTGCCACATTGCGTAAACGTCTTGAGAAAAGTTCGATAACTTTTAGTCCAGCAAATAATTTTTTTTTTGAATATTTAGCGGAGCTTACCTTGTCGGAGGAACGATTATTTCTTCGTTAAAAAGGACAGTTTTAATTTTGTTCTTCTGGTTCTGCTTTCATCATATTGAACATATAGTTTAAACCGCTTACAAACAGAGTGGTCTCTTTGTACCTTTGATTTCTCCTGTGAGGAGTGCCTTTGTTCATCAGCGTGCTAGAATAAGGTTTCTGCAAGTGCTTTCCAATCGTTTGGACAAAGAATACTTCGCCAACTTAACAATCGTGTACACAATGGATTCGGTTTCGATATGGAGACAAGAAACTCGTCCGTGCATCATGAAAGCTAACAGAATCAGATTTGCGGGCTTCACGACCGTCATGGCTGGAATGACCTTGACCATGATCGTGTTTGCCCTGTGCCCCGTTGCCCGCGGTGTCAATGTGAACGTGGCCGTGTTGTTGCCTTTCGATGATGCCTATCTGTTCTCCTACCACCGTGTGGCGCCCGCCATGGAGCTGACCATCAACCGGCTGAACAAAGACACCCGCCTGTTGCGTCGCCATCACATC
>CM060312.1:75468236-75470736 GCA_030674185.1 Monoplex corrugatus | reverse complement strand
AACTGGATTCAAAGATTGTGGATTTTTTTCCTTCTTTCTTTTTTTTTTTTTTTTTTTTTTTGTTTGGGGGGGGGGGGTATGTTGTTGCTGTTGCAATTATTGTTGTCATTGTTTTTTTTTATCTATAAACAGTACCTGTAGTCGATAATGAATTCAATTGTTATTCCTACCAAGCATGTACTACAACTTGCTTTTTGGAGAGTTTGAAATTAATATAACCCTGATTTAGGTTTAAACAAGTGATAAGAAATGTGGTAGGTAAACAAAGAAATGAGCTGGATTAAACGATTAGAAAACAAAAATACAAAAATGAGAAACAAAAACAAACAAACAAACAAACAAACAAACAATAAACCAAACAAACAAAAAAGAAAACCAAACGAGTTTGCAATTTTCAAAATCATTATTGCCTTGGACAATTGAATCGATCAACAGGAGGAAATCGATGTATTTTTCATTGGACGCCTGAAAAAGCATAGACAGTTGTTGCAAATGAGAGGAAAACACACGCACGCACACCACACACACACACACACACACACACAACACACACACACACACACACACACACACACACACAACAACACACACAAGCACACACACACACACACACACACAGAACACACACACATGCACACACACACACATACACACACGAGCGCGGACACACAGACACAGAGAGAGAGAGGAGGGGGGGCGGGAGAAGAGGAGACAGAGAGACAGAGAGAGACAGGACAGACAGACAGACAGAGACAGACATACACACACAGAGGACAGACAACAAGATAGAGACAGGTGAGAGATTCT
This sequence comes from Monoplex corrugatus, assembly GCA_030674185.1. NCBI lineage: Eukaryota > Metazoa > Mollusca > Gastropoda > Littorinimorpha > Ranellidae > Monoplex > Monoplex corrugatus. The sequence continues at coordinate 75,469,929 of CM060312.1, read as the reverse complement.
GAGTGACACACACATATACACACAGAGACACACAACACGCACACTACACATACACCACCCCACACACACACGCACACACACACACACACACACACACACACACACACACACACACACACACAACACACCACACACACACACATCACACACACACACACACACACAACACACACACACACACACACACACACACACACACACACATACACACACACACATACACACACACACACATACACACACACACACAACACACACACACACACACACACACACACACAGACACACACACACACACACACACACACACACACACACACACACACAGAAGGAATAGACAGAAAGACAGTAAAGTAGATTGAAAGCAACAGAGAGGAACACACACATAATGTCGTCAAGAGAAATGAAACTTTTCTCAAGAAACGAGAAAAATTACTGGAAAGAGAGAGAGAAAAAAAAAAGAAAGAATAAATGAAAAAAGGGAAGAGAAAGAAAGAGGGAGAGAGAGAAAGAGAGCGAGAGAGAGAGAAAGAGGGGGGAGGGGAGGGGAAGCAAAGACAGAGACAGACAGGCAGACTGAGAGTTGTTCAGGAAAATGAAACTTCCTGTCAAGAAAGACAAGAAAAGATGTTAGCCATCGCATGTCCATTTCAACTTAACTGTCGCCACCCAGATTGTTAATGGATGCAAACTAAATTACATCAGAAGAAAAAAAAAAGTATATTACTACGATCTTTTGTTTATCTTGTGTTGTTCATTCCATACATAAATGCTAACTGCAATGCTACAAAGGAATAACATTTTGTTCGAGCAATGGATTTTTGTTGTTGTTTCTTTGTTTTCTTTCTGGGACATGGACATAAGGATATGGTAAAAATATTTTCTTTTTAAAATCATGTGCCATAAACAATGATACATTTTCTCATCATTGTATAACAATTCAAATTCGATACATAACACCACAGTAAGTAAAACGAATATAATCAAATAATTCGTTTTTTTACGCAGACAAAAAGTAGATAGTATGAGACTTTTTTTTAAACATGATTCAAAATGTTTAATTTAACTAGACTGCTACAGATGGGGGAAGAGAGAGAGAGAGAGAGAGAGAGAGAGAGAGAGAGAGAGAGAGAGAGAGAGATGGGTGAGGAGTGACAGAAAAGAGCTAAGCATTCAGAAAAGAGACACTGTACAAGGCCTCCTGATCCATTGCAATTTCAATTACAATTTCATATACTGCCCTCTGTCCCTTTCTCACACTTACAACGCACTTGTGCATACGCACGAGTGAACGCATACGCACGCGCACACACACACACACAAACACACACACACACACACACACACACACACACTCACACACACACACACACACACACACACACACACACATACACACTCACACACACACACACTCACAACACACACACACACACACACACACACACACACACACACACACACAGAAGGAATAAGATAGACAGAAAAATAGATAGATAGTGACACACAGAGACACACATAATGTCGTTAAGAGAAATGAAACTTTTCTCAAGAAAGGAGAAAAATGACGAGAAAGAGAGAGAAAAAGAAAGAATGAATGAATGAAACAAAGAGAAAGAACAGAGAGAGAGAGAGAGAGAGAGAGAGAGAGAGAGAGAGAGAGAGAGAGAGAGAGAACAAAAGAGAGAAGGGG
>CM060312.1:75450736-75458236 GCA_030674185.1 Monoplex corrugatus | reverse complement strand
GTGTGTGTGTGTGTGTGTGTGTGTGTGTGTGTGTGTGTGTGTGTGTGTGTGTGTGTTTGTGTGTGTGTGTATGCGCGCGCGTGTGTGTATGTCTACGTGCGTATGTGCATATGTGTGTGTTTGTTTTCCTCGTGTTGCTTTAAACAACAAGCCTGGTATTAGGTAGTCCGTTCTGTCCACGTTTTAAACGAGTGAGTTAGCCTGTGGCGCGTTATTCCTATCCACCCCCCACACCCACACCCACTCCCACCCACCACCCACCCCTCACCTCCCACCCTCAACAACAGCAGCAGCTGTCTGTCATATGTGGACAACTGCTGACGCCAGGGAGTTTTTACGATGCTGGAGAAGTGGGCAAGAGGGGGATTTGTCAAAGAGCTCCCCCCCCCAGTAATGGATCACGATAGCAATCGTTGGCTTTCATCCTGACCCATTTGTGCTCGTCGATCATCACAATACGCTAATATCGGCCTGTATACATTTTACGACCGTGAACTTGGACTATTTTGGATTGAGAGAGAGAGAGAGAGAGAGAGAGAGAGAGAGAGAGAGAGAGAGAGAGAGAGAGAGAGAGAGAGAGAAGGGGGAGGAGAGCAGAGAGACAGAGAGAGGGGGGGGGGAGAGGAAAACAGAGTAACAAGACAGAGAGGGAGAGTGGGTGGCAAAGTGAGAAGGTAAGAGAGAGCAAGAGAGAGTGTGCAGGTATGTGTTGTCTCTGAGAGACTATAAAATGAATAGGGAGAGAGAGAGAGAGAGAGAGGAGAGAGAGAGAGAGAGAGAGAGAGAGAGAAGAGAGAGAGTGGAGAGAGAGAGAGACGGAGGGAAAGGATAAAAGAGAAAAAGATACAATGAGTGAGTGAAAGAGAGGGAGAGATTTTGAATTGATTTTGATTGATTTGATTCAGTTTTACGTCAGCACCACCTCAGGTGATATGGCCGGACTGGGGATAACCATCAGGAAAATGGGGGCAATGGAGGGATTATTAATCTATACTGACACCACAGAACAACAATGATGCTAAGATGGGACAGTAGAAGAAGGCCAGATTTAATGTAGCGCACCGGAGATTGAACCAAACATTAGCATGTGAATCCGACGCTCAAACAACTGAGCTACAGAGGCCGACTAGAGAGGAGAGGAGAGAGAGAGAGAGAGGAGAAAGGTAGAGAAAAGACAGAGTGAGAAGAAGGAGAGAGAGAGAGAGAGAGAGAGAGAGAGAGAGAAGAGAGACAGAGAGACAGAGAGACAGAGAGAGAAAGAGTGAGAGAGAGAAAGAGAGAGAGAGAAATAAAAAGAGAGAGAGAGAGAATCAGAATCAGAATTTTGTTTTATTCAGAAAGATCAACAAAACTACTTGAAGGAGTGTGAATACACCGCAAACCGTTTGGAACCACAAAGTGAATTATATAGTCTTTCTGCGATAACACACGTTTTAAACATTACTGGTAATTCGATATGAATCATACAGTCATTCTTTAATGATACGATGGAAACGTACACACTGGTTGTAATAGTTACAATTTTGTAGAAACCTGCTTTAAGACAAGGCAATCTGTCTTCTGTTAAGAGCATTATCAACACATATTGGCCAGAATTTTGAATGCCTGTTTATTTTTTTTAAAACCGTGTCTGAAATCATTTGGATTGTGGTAGTGCTATGGCCACATTAACTGACACCTCAAATCGTCAAGAGCTGAGAATGAGAGTGAGAGAGACAACGTTGGAGATCGACAGATGTGACAAAAAGAAAAGAAGCAGAGAGAGAGAGAGAGAGAGAGAGAGAGAGAGAGAGAGAGAGGGAGAGAGAGAGAGAAGGAGGGAGAGACCGGGAGATGGAGAGAGAGACAGACAGACAGAGAAAGAGATAGAAACAGACAGACAGACAAACAGACAGAGAAAAAGATGGACAGACAAAGGGGAAGTTTCAACAGTTGGGGGGTAGACATAATGCTACCAATTTTGAAGAACACCCTGCCCCCGGTGTACCATTCTCTGATTCGATCTCGTGAACTGGGTTCATCCCATGTTCGCGAGATCTGAGTAGAGATTCACGCAGACAGCATTAGAGCGCTGACGAAGATGGCGAGAACGCCATCGAAAGCTACGGAACTGTGAGTAGCGATTTTTACACTGTTGGGAGACCTTGTTCTTCAAAATTGGTAGCATTATGGACAGACAAGACAGACAGACATACCCATAAATGGACAGACAGACATTATACAGAGAGGGGCAGACAGTAACATTATCTTAATGGACTAAATGATTACCCAACGTCCACATCTGAACATGTATATAGAGACACAGACAGAGCAAATCTTTACGAAGTTTATTCATATTCAGAGGACACATCTGAACATGTATATAGAGACACAGACAGAGCAAATCTTTACGAAGTTTATTCATATTCAGAGGACACATCTGAACATGTATATAGAGACACAGACAGAGCAAATCTTTACGAAGTTTATTCATATTCAGAGCACACATCTGAATATATCGTCTGTATGATATCCTTTGCCAAACAATTCTGTAAACCATTTTGTCGTAAGTGTAAATTCTTGAGTGGGCGGAGGAGGAGGGGGAAATAGAATATTAAAACAGACTAATACCGATGGGTGCAACATGTCATGTGCCCTGCTGCAATGCGTCAGTGTTTATGACCCTCCATTTGAGTCTTTTCTTTGTTGCTGCAAGTATATCTCCCACCCTCTCTGTCTTTGTCTACTCCGCAAGTCCGTCCAATATTTTTATGCCCGAGTCAAGCTGGTAGCTCTTTTTCCCTTTTGTGACTAGGTTCTCTACTTTCTCTTGCCTCATAAAAGTCCTGCAAATGTTGCTTGTCTTTTCCTAATCGTCTTCATGATTTGTGTGTGTGTGTCTGTCTGCCTCCTTCACGATTGTCTCGTTTGTTTTCTTTGCTGTCCATGGAACTCTTAATGTTCTTCTTAGAAACCACATTTCAGCTGCCTCCATTTTGTTCTGCGTTTGCGTGCTGACTGTCCACACTTCGAATTCGTACAACAACATCGGTTTTATATAACATTGAAGAACTCTCTTCCCGATGTTATTGATAGGCATTTGTTGGTAAGAACATTTTTCATTTTCGTCAATGCTGTTTCAGTTTGGACGATTCTGCTGACTATTTCTAATGTGCATCTGCCGTCTGGTGAGATGACCATTTCCAGATATTTAAACTTATCAACCTGTCTCAATGTGGTGCCTTTTGCTGTTATTTTGCATGAAGGGTTTTCTTGTTTTTTACTGATTACATGACTTCAGTCTTTTCACTTATCAACTCCAGCCCTTTATCTTTGCTCTCTAGTTCTATAATATTCACAAGATTGTGTAGGTCTTTTTCATTATCTGCAATGTATGAAATGCAACTTACTTGTGAAGAAGGTGGCCATGTAAGATGATGCATATACATTTCTGGAAGCATGTCTACGAGTTTCCCTCTCCTGAATGTTTTTCCATTTATCACTTCTCTTCATATCTGTCTTGCTCTGGTTTGAAATGAAGACGGTTGACCATTCAAGTAGTGTGTTCTAGAGGAACCAGGCAGGCTGTGTGACCATGTCATACTGTCCCCAACACGAGAGGTCTGATGAAATTGGAACTTAAGTTCAACATCCAGGCACCGAATCGATCGCCGCTGAATCTTGAAAGTACAGATCTTCAGTGTGATGCTGCCTGTACACCAGCAAAACGTTTTCCCCGCTTTTGGTTCTAATGTATTGAAAGTGAGAAGAAGGCAAACAGACAGACTGACATACAGGAGACAGACATACAGAAATAAACAGACAGGAAGACAAACAGACAGATAGGAAGACAGACTGACAGGAAGAACAGATAGACAAGAAGACAGACAGACTAATAGACAGGCAGACAGGCAGAGAGGCAGAGGGGAAGACAAGAAGATAGACAGACAAAAACGGATAATTAGACAGGAAGACAGACAGATAAACAGACAGACAGGTAGACAGACAGGCAGGCAGACAGGCAGACGGACAGAGCATTTAGAGAGGAAAGGAAATTTATTCAGGAAGAGAAAAAAAAAGGAAACCAAAGACCCATAAAGGCTGAGTCTGATACAGGCCGCTTGCTCAGGGAACACAGTGTGGAGAACTCAAAGACTGACAGAGAACTTCCAAAATGTTGTTATGTACTTTCTGTGGTTTTTGTTTTCATTTTTTTGTAGTATATGTTTAATGATGACAATTATAATGATGATAATGAAAACAATAACAATGACGATTACAACAACTTCAAAAACAACAACATCAATACTACTATTACTACTACTACTACTACTACTACTACTACTAACTACTACTACTACTACTACTACTACTACTACTACTACTACTACTACTACTACTACTACTACTACTACTACTACTACTACTACCAATAATAATAATAATAATAATAATAATGATGATGATGATGATGATGATGATGAAGAAAAAGAAGAAGAAGAAGAAAAGATAATGATGATGACGATGATGATGATGATGATGATGATGATGATGATTGTTGTTGTCGTCATCATCATCAACATCATCATCATCATCTTCATAATCATCATTTTATTATTATTATTATTATTATTATTATTATTATTATTATTATTATTATTATTATTATTATTATTATTATTATTATTATTATTATTATTATTATTATTATTATAATAATGATCAACATCATCATCACCATGATTTTCATCCTTAAAATCGTGATGATATATCACATACATACACACATACACACAGAGATAAACACTGGTTTCTTTTTGTGTCTGTTGTTACGTATTTTATTCTAATAAATAAACATTTATTTCTCTCAGATACTGCATTATGTCCTAAAACGTCCTTTGTGTCATAGACAGCAGATAGAGAGGCAGACAGACTGATCATCTGTCAGATTGATAGACAGATAGAAATGTACATATGTGTATTTGAGTATCCGTGCCTTTGATTATACGTACCTGCGTGCACGCGAGCTTGTGCATGACTGTACAAATATCAGACTTACTACAATCGCTTAACTGGTAAATCTATGACAATATGGCTGTGCAGTACCAGGCTTACTATAATCGTTTACGTGGTAAATCTATGACCATATAATCACACTCACGTAAGTGGTGCAGATTCTAGCACACTGTTCCTACCCATTGGTTACAGCATCAGGCTGTTTTCATTTCCAGATCAGATTAACGCTGGGATTTTATGATGATAGAAACGTGCACAGGGTCCATGTCAATAGCTAGCTTCATATCGTGATGGATCACGATACCATCATTTTGCCTTCATCCTTTTCCTACTGCTCGTCCATCATGGCATTGTGAGGCGGTATTGTCCTGGCTGGCTATATTCGTGGTGGGTGCAGACTGCATACGATATTAGGTCTGTATAAAGAACAAAAACGGAAGCCTGAGTGCATATGTGCGTGTGTGTTGTGTTGTGTGTGTGAGGAGGTGAGTGAGAGAGACAGGGGAGGAGATGAGGGGGGTAGGACAGAGATAGATGAAGAGAGGGAGAGACAGACAGACAGTTAGAAAGACAGAGAGAAAGACACGAGACAAGATGGGAGACAGACAGACAGAGAGAGAGAGAGAGAGAGAGAGAGAGAGAAGAGTGAGAGAGAGACAGACAGACAGACAGACAGACAGAGAGACAGGCAGACAAAGAGACATAGAGAGTGGATGGTGGCTGGATGGATGAATGGATGGGTTGGATGGATGGATGGATGGATTGGTGGGTGTACTGGTGGACAGATAGATAGAATGATAAGATAGAATAAATAGATAGATAGATAGATTAGATAGAACATACAGATAGACAGACACAAAGACAGATAAACTGTCCAACAGATTGATAGACAGGTAGACTTGTATGCATATATAATTCATAGATAGCATATAGTATAGAAGAAGACAGACAGACAGACAGACAGATAAATTGTCTGACAGTGATAATAGACAGATTAGAAATGTAATATGTGCATTTGAGTATCCCTGGCCTTTGATTATACGTACCTGCGTGCACGCAAGCAAATGAATTGTGCAAAATATCAGGCTTGCTACAATTACGTCGTGGTAATTAATATGACAATATGTCTGGACAATACCAGGGCTTTCTACAATCGTTTACGTGGTAAATCTATGACCATATAATCACACTCACGTAAGTGGTGCAGATTCCAGCACACTGTTCCTACCCATTGGTTACAGCATCAGGCTGTTTTCATTTCCAGATCAGATTAACGCTGGGGATTTTATGATGATAGAAAGTGTGCACAGGGTCCATGTCAAAGCCGCATCATATCGTGATGGATCACGAACCATCATTTTGCCTTCATCCTTTTCCTACTGCTCGTCCATCATGGCATTGTGAGGCGGTATTGTCCTGGCTGGCTATATTCGTGGTGGGTGCAGACTGCATACGATATTAGGTCTGTATAAAGAACAAAAACGGAAGCCTGAGTGCATGTGTGTGTGTGTGTGTGTGTGTGTGTGTGTGCGTGGTGCGTGCGTGTGTTGTTGTGTGTGTTGTGTGTGTGTGTGTGTTTGTGAGAGAGTGAGTGAGTGAGAGAGACAGGGGAGTGAGACAGAGAGAGGGAGGAGACATAGAAGAAAGAGAGAGATGGAGCGACAGACAGACAGTTAGAAAGACAGAGAGAAAGAGATGAGACAAACGTGGAGAGAGAGACAGACAGACAGACAGACAGACAGACAGACAGGCAGGACAGACAGACAGACAGAGAGATACAGAAAGATGGGCAGACAGAGAGACAGAGAGAGTGGATGGATGGATGGATGGATGGATGGATGAATGGATGGATGGATTGGTGGGTGTACTGGTGGATAGATAGATAAATATATATATAATATAGATAGATAATAGATAGAAGACAGACAGATAGATAGATCGATAGATAGATAGATAGATAGTAGATATATAGATAGATAGATAGACATACAGATAGACAGACACAAAGACAGAGAAACTGTCTGAGAGATTGATAGACAGGTAGACTTGTATGCATGTGTATTCACAGATAGATTTTAGATAGAAAGACAGACATACAGACAGACAGATAATTTGTCTGACACACTAATAGACAGATAGAAATGTACATATGTGCATTTGAGTATCCGTGCCTTTGATTATACGTACCTGCGTGCACGCAAGCAATGCATGATTGTGCAAAATATCAGGCTTACTGCAATTACGTCGTGGTAAATCTATGACAATATGTCTGGGACAATATCCAGCTTACTACAATCGTTTACGTGGTAAATCTATGACCATATAATCACACTCACGTAAGTGGTGCAGATTCCAGCACACTTTTCCTACCCATTGGTTACAGCATCAGGCTGTTTTCATTTCCAGATCAGATTAACGCTGGGGATTTTATGATGATAGAAAGCTTGCACAGGGTCCATGTCAATAGCTCGCTTCATATCGTGATGGATCACGATACCATCATTT
>CM060312.1:75445736-75448236 GCA_030674185.1 Monoplex corrugatus | reverse complement strand
ACACTGTTTCCTACCCATTGGTTACAGCATCAGGCTGTTTTCATTTCCAGATCAGATTAACGCTGGGGATTTTATGATGATAGAAAGTGTGCACAGGGTCCATGTCAATAGCTAGCTTCATATCGTGATGGATCACGGTTACCATCATTTGCCTTCATCCTTTTCCTACTGCTCGTCCATCATGGCATTGTCCTGCTGGCGAAATTCGTGGTGGGTGCAGACTGCATACGATATAGGTGTGTGTGTGTGTGGAAAGAGAAGAAACGCCAGAGTGTGTGTACGCGCGTGTGCTGCGCATTGTGAGTGACTGTGTGTGTGTGTGTGTGTGTGTGTGTGTGTGTGTGTGTGTGTCTGTGTCTGTGTGTCTGTGTGTCTGTGTGTCTGTGTGTCTGTGTGTGAGTGTGTGTGTGTGTGAGAGAGAGAGAGAGAGAGAGAGAGTTAAGAGATATATACAAAGACAGAGAAAGAGAGACAGGGGAGGAGTGGAGAGAGAGGTGAAAGGAAACAAGGAGTGAGAGCAAGAGAGAGGGGGAGAGAGGGAGGGGGAAGAGGGAAAGAGAGGAGAAAGAGGGAGAGAAGAAAGAGAGAGAGAGAGAGAGAGAGAGAGGGAGAGAGAGAGAGAGAAGAGAGAGAGAGATTTTAGACTTTTGACTTGAGAATACTTATTACTGAAAGATACTAGCGTTACATCCCGCTGAACCTGCCTTACAGCTAGTCCTTGCTAGTTAATGCATAATATATGATCATGAGAGAGAGAGAGAGAGAAGAGAGAGAGAGAGAGAGAGAGAGAGAGAGAGAGAGAGAGAGAGAGAGCTCTAAACTCTCAGAACTCAAAACTCACATTATTTACTGTACTTTGGCCTTGGGCTACAATACAAACACGAGGATTGGGTGAGGATGGGAACGCAAGTTTTGTAAGAGAGAGAGAGGGAGAGAGAAACTGAAACTGAAACTGAAAACTGTTTATTGTCATTACCTGAAAAGTCTTTTGACAAGGGGGATAAAATTTCCAGTAGTGCGACACATAATCACTCTTGATGTCGCAAATTCTTCACACATAATCAAAAAAATTTCGAACTCCATTCTTGAACAGTCGAACATATCAAATCAAGATTGAACAATCATCCATTTTACCACTACTACATAATACAAAGAAAACAACAACAAAAAATATCAGAACAGTGTTCCACATTCAGGCCAATAATTTGTCTAGGATTAGACAAACCAAAATCATTTTTCACACACCCACACACACTCACACGCATCATAACGCTCAATGCTGGCGCGCGCTCGTGCGCACACACAGCACATCAAAACTGTAATATGATGAAACATCTGGGCTAACCACCCAAACCTTACATTTAGTGATAATAATATATTTCTTCACATAATGCCCAAAAACTCTGTTAACAAGGGACATCACAGCCTTTTATATTTGTTTTTTGGTTTGTTTGTTTTTTTTGTTTTTGTTAACATGTATAGTAGACCCTTAAGTGTCTATATACCCTTTCAATATCCACTTCTAACATATTCTACAAATATACCATTATTTTCATATTATTAGCTACTCTTAAATTATCGGCAAACAAAGCAAAATAAAGCAAGAGAGAGAGAGAGAGAGAGAGAGAGAGAGAGAGAGAGAGGAGAGAGAGAGAGAGAGAGAGAGAGAGAGAGAGAGTGAGAGAGACGGGGGGGGGGGGGGGGGAGAGCTCTAAGCTCTCAGAACTCAAAACTCAAAAGATTTACTGTACTTTGGACTTAGGCCACAATACAAACACAAGGATTGGGTGGGGATGGGAACGTAAATTTTGTAAGAGAGACAGGGAGAGACAGAGAGACAGAGAGAGAGAGAGACAGAGAGAGAGAGAGAGACAGACAGACAGACAGACAGAGAGAGACAGAGAGAGACAGACATACAGACAGACAGACAGACAGGCATGTAGACAAACAGACAGACAGACAGATTTTGCTGTTGTTGCTGTTGCTACTGTTTCATGCAACAGCAGTGGTCCATAGCGGAAGGAGTACAAAGCACGCAAACTGATCAGAAATCATGACAAGTACATGTGTGTCTATGCTATGCACAAAACAAATAATGTGCAGTGCCGAGTATTAAACAGATCGTCACTGAATTAAATGTCTGACATGCGTAATGCTCAGTGAGCCTAATTTATTTTTTTGGAGAATAGCGCTACATACAATAATGATTCATAACATATAAATGAAATGCTTTATTTTGTGTGTGCAAATAAACGGATAACTTCTTCATAATGTCTTTTTATTTGGATGCCAGGAACAAACTAAGCCAAACGCGGCAGGGACAATTCAGAAAGAGAGATAGACAGACAGAGACAGACACACAGAAAGAAAGAAGGAAAGAAAATAAAGAAAGAAAGAAAAAAAGGAAAAAAAAAAAGAAACAAAGAAGTAGAAAAAGAGAGAGAGAGAGAGAGAGAGAGAGAGAGAGAGTGAGAGAGAAAGAGAGAGACAGACAGACAGA
>CM060312.1:75423236-75425736 GCA_030674185.1 Monoplex corrugatus | reverse complement strand
TCACACTTCTGAACAAAGGCAACGCTAAGCGTTTTCTCTGATGATACTGTTCGAAACAGCTTCGCCCAGTCATGGATCATGGCAGTATTATTTGTCGTCATTATCTCCCTTGAGCTCGTCAGTCATCACACATCATTGTGAACCAATATTGTTTCCTGGTTACAGTTGTGGTTGTGAAGGTAAACACGGATTAGTTGGGAGAGAGAGACAGAGAGACAGAGAGAGAATAGAGAGGGGATGTTAGATATTATATATATATATATATATATATATATATATAGAGAGAGAGAGAGAGAGAGAGAGAGAGAGAGATTATTGACTGGAAGACATTTTTCAAACTTGCCATTGCTAATATATACACATGACATGCATATTAGAGAGAGAGAGAGAGAGAGAGAGAGAGAGAGAGACATTGAGAAGGGAAAAAAAGACAGAGAGTTGTGTTTGTTTGTAATAGTAAATATGAACTAGTTGGTACATGAGAGAGAAAGAAAGAGAAAGAGAGAGGGGGAAAGTTAGAGAGAGAGTGAGATAGAGAGGGGAAGTTAGAGATAGAGAGACTGAGAGAGAGAGAGAGCTGGTGGGGGGGGGGGAGTAATTGACTGGAAGACATTTTTCAAACTTGTCATTGCTAATCCATACACATGACATGCATATTAGGGAGAGAGAGAGAGAGAGAAAGAGAGAGAGAGAGAGAGAGAGAGAGAGAGAGAGGGAGGGAGAGAGAGACAGAGAGAGAGAGAGGTTGTGGAGAGAGAGAAGAGATGAGAGAGACAGAGACAGATAGAAAGAGTTCAGAAATGGGAAATTTAGGTAAAATACATCTGAACCGAATACTTACCCACTTCAACTTAACGTTCATATTGATTGACAACCACCGCAGGTGGTTCACACTTGTGAACAAAGTCAACGCTAAAAGCTTTCTCTGATGATACTGCTTTGCCCAGGGCCCTCATGAAACAGCTTCACCCAGTCATGGATCATGGCAACATTATTTACCATCATTCTCTCCCTTGAGCTGGTCAGTCATCGTACTGCATTGTGAATCGTTCTCGTTTCCTGGTTATAGTTGTGGTGGTGGTGGTAAACATGGATTTGTTGCGAGTGAGCAAGCAAGTGAGTGAGTGAGAGAGATAGAAAGAGAGAGAGAGAAAGAGAGAGAGAGAGAGAGTGTTGGAGAGAGAGAAAATGACAATGACAGTGGTAAAAGTAATTGACTGGAAGACATTTTTTTCAAACTTGCCATTGCTAATCTACACACATGACATGCATATGTGAGCAAGAGAGAGAGAGAGAGAGAGAGACAGAGACAGAGACAGAGACAGAGAGAGACAGATAGATAGACAGACAGACATACAGACAGAGGTTAGAAAGAAAGAGAGAGGTTGGAGAGAGAGAGAGAGAGAGAGAGAGAGAGAGAGAGAGAGAGGTGACAGAGAGAGAGAAAGATTGACATAGAAACAGAGAGAGAGAGGGTTTAGAGAAAAAGAGAGAAGTTGGAGAGAGAGAGAGAGAGAGAGAGAGAGAGAGAGAGAGAGAGAGAGAGAGAGGATGGAAAGAGAGACAATGACAATAACACTGATGCTTTATTTTCCAACGGTAAAAGTTATTGACTGGAAGACATTTTTTATATCTGCCATTGCTAATATATTCACGTTGCATGCATATGAGAAACAGACAGAGAGACAGACAGACAGACAGACAGAGAGGTTGGAGAGAGACAGAGGTTGGGAGAGGAGAGAGAGAGAGAGAGAGAGAGAGAGAGAGTGAGAGAGAGAGAGAGAGAGTGAGAGAGAGAGAGAGACGGAGGGAGTTCAGAAATGGGAAATCTAGGGAAAACACATCTGAACTGAATGCTTACCCACCTCAGCTTAATGTTCGTATTGATTGACAGCCACCGCAGGTGGTTTACACTTGTGAACAAAGTCAACGCTAAGAGCTTTCTCTGATGATAATGCTTTGCCCAGGGCCCTCATGAAACAGCTTGACATCGTCATGGATCATGGCAACATTATTTGCCATCATTCTCTCCCTTGAGCTGGTCAGTCATCGTACTGCATTGTGAACCGTTATCGTTTCCTGGTTATGGTTGTAATTACTTGTGGTGGTAAATATGGACTAGTTGTAACGCGTGCACGCAAGAGAGTGAGAGAGAGACAGAGAGAGACAGAGAGAGAAAGAGGTTGGCGAAGAAGAGTTTAGACAGAGAGATGTTGGAGAGAGAGACCATGATTATGACACTGATGCTTTATTTTCCAGTAGTAAATGTTATTGGCTGGAAAATATTTTTTCAAACTGCCCATAGCTAATCTTTGCACATGGATATGCATGAAGAGAGAGAGAGAGAGAGAGAGAGAGAGAGAGAGAGAGAGAGAGGGAGAGAGAGAGAGAAAGACAGACAGATAGATAGACATAGATTAGAGAGAGAGACAGACAGACAGAGAGAGAGAGGTTGGTGAGAGAAAAGAGAGAGAGAGAAAGAGAGAGAGAGAGAGAGAGA
>CM060312.1:75408236-75413236 GCA_030674185.1 Monoplex corrugatus | reverse complement strand
ATCTTATTTTTTGACCGCTCTTTCTTTCTTTCCTTTTTTTTTTTCTCTTTTTGTTTTTTTCTTTCTTTCTTTCTTCCTTTTCTTTCTTTCTTTTCTCGCAACTTAAGTCACAGGACGACAACAACCATTACAACATCTACATCTACTTCTACTACTACAAGACTTCTACTAAGAACTACTTATATTCTACTGTTACTGCTATTGCTGCTGTTGCTACTACCTACTACTACTTTATACTATTATTACTACTACTACTACTACTACTACTAACTACTACTACTACATACTACTACTTACTACTACTACTACTACTACTACTTCAGACGTTTTCTGTGTGCATCTCTCTGTTTGCTTGTTTGTTTGTTTTTTCTCATCTTTTCTGTTTTGCTGACTCTGTCTGTCTCTGTTTCTCTCTTCATTCTCTCTCTCTCTCTCTCTCTCTCTCTTCTCTCTTCTCTCTCTCTCTCTCTCTCTCTCTCTCTCTATATATATATATTGTGTTGTTGTGTGTGTGTGTGTGTGTGTGTGTCCATATGTGTGAGTGTGTGTGTGTCCATATGTGTGAGTGTGTTCGTTCGTTATTTCTTTTAAGTCTATTCACTTATGTGCTTTTGACGAATGTGTGAGTGTGTTTGTGTGTGTGTGTGTGTGTGTGTGTGTGTGTGTGTGTGTGGTGTGTGTGTGTGTGTGTGTGTGTGTGTGTGTGTGTGTGTGTGTGTGTGTGTGTGTGAGTGTGTGTGTGTGTGGCGTCCATATGTGTGAGTGTGTGAGATGTGTGTGTGTGTGTGTGTGTGAGAGAGAGAGAGTGAGAGGAGAGAAGAGAAGTGAGAGAGGAGAGAGAGTGAGTAGATAGAGAGAGAGTGAGGGAAGAGAGAGAGTGATGAGAGAGAAGAGGTGAGAGAGAGAGAGTGAGAGAGAGAGAGGAGAGATGGAGAGGAAGACGAGTGAGATGGAGATGAAGAAGAGAGATAAGAGAAGTGAGAGGGAGAGGAGTGAGGAGAGAGAGCAGAGAGGAGAGAGGAGAGAAGGAGAGAGAGAGGAGAGAGAGGAGAGAGAGAGAGAGAGAGGTAGAAGAGTTTCAGTTTCAGTTTCAATTTCTCAAGATGATGTTCCGCGCTCGGAATGAATTCCATATGCACTAACGTCACAGGTGCCATGTGTTGAAGAAGATCCAGAATGATCATGGCACAAGCCTTAAGCCAGCACATAAACCCAAGAGCTGTCCAGGTCCTGATGTCCTAACTAGTGGAGTGGAGTTGGCAGAGACCTCAACTTTTCCCGGGGCTAGCATCACGAGGCGGCGTCCATCCCCTCCCTTGATTCGAATTCATATTCATATTCACTCTTATTACCAAGAATTCAGAAAGGCAAGAAGACTAATTGGTCTTCAAGGGGTGGGATCTGGGAAATCAACCCATCTCTCGAATGTTTTATACCAGGCATCAGGGCAATGCCCTGCTCTTCGCGGTTTTCAACTGCTGTGGGATCTTGGGCATGCGCAGCCAGAAGGCACACATGTCCGACCCGATTTTCGTTTTCTTCCGAAGGACTAGACGTTCAGCTCGATTTTCTGGTCAAACTGAGGAGAAAAGTCAAGGCTTCTACGGGAGAGCGAACCCAAGAACCTCAAGTATAGTTATTGGTAGGGAAGTCTTAACCATCCCGCCACTCTTTTCCCTTCACACAAGACAAGCAGATACAGAAACACAGACAGACAGACAGAGATAGAAACAGGAGAAATAGTGAAAGCCAGACAGACAAACAGGCAGGCAATCAGATATGCAGACAGACAATATAACACATTATGAAACAGACAGACAGACAGACAGTTCTACCCACTGTGAGCATGCATACTTCATCACGTTGTTCATACTGACTGACAGTCACAGCGGTGGGTTCTCATATCTGTGCAAACTTGACAATGGGCTGTTTCTGCACCATAATACTCGTAGGAAACGTGCAATGACCACACGTCAAACGGCTTCACAGCGTCATGGACTGTACAGCATCGATTGCAATGTCCGTCTTTCTACCATTTGTCAATCTCCACGCTGTGACCCTTCCTGTGATATATATATATATATATATATATATATATATATATTTATATATATATATAATATATATTACATATGCGTACTGAGGCTCTAAATCTATGGTCATCTTGTAACTGAATGGAGGATACGGCAGAGCGAGCAAAGCGAGAGAGAGAGAGAGAGAGAGAGAGAGAGAGAGAGAGGAGAGAGAGAGAGGAGAGAGAGAGAGAGAGGAGAGAGAGAGAGAGAGTTTCAGTTTCAGTTTCAGTTTCAGTTTCAGTTTCAGTTTCATGTTTCATTCAATTTCTCAAGAAGACGAGTCCGCGCTCGGAATGAATTCCATATGCACTACCATCACAGGTGCCATGTGCTGGAGAAGATCCAGAATGACCATGGCACAAGCCTTAAGTCAGCACATAAACCCTGGCTGGTTCCTGAGGTCCTACCTAGATAGTTCTATAACTCACGGGTTGTAGGGGAGTGAGGTGGCAGAGACCTCAACTTTTCCCAGCGCCCACCCCATCTACCTTGATTCAAATTCATATTCATATTTTTTACCAAGAATTCAGAAAAGCAAAAAGACTAATTAGTCTCCAAGGGATGCGACCTGGGAAATCAACTTATTCTCCAATGTTTCATACCAAGGCAGCTGTGCAATGCTCTGCTCTTCACAATTTTCAACTGCTGTGGGATCTTAAGCATACACAGCCAGAAGGCACATGGGTCAGACTCGTTTTTGGTCTCCTTTCGAAGGACTAGACGTTCAGTTCGATTTTCTGGTCAAACTGAGGAGAAAAATCAAGGCCTCTATGGGGAGCGAACCCAAGAACCTTGAGCTTAGTTATTGGCAGGCGAACGTCTAAACCATTCTGCCACTGTTCTCACTTCATACAAGACATAAATTGAGACACAAGCAATAGTGAAAGCGAGATAGACAAACAGGCAGGCAGTCAGACAGGGCAGACAGAAAACATAACATACTACAGACAGATAAACGTTCTACCCACGTTGCTTCATACTGATTGACAGTCACAGCGGTGGGTTCTCATATCTGTGAAAACTTGACAATGGGCTGTTTCTACACGATAGTACACGTAGGAAACGCGTGCAATGACCACACGTCAAACGGCTTCACATCGTCATAGACCGTGATGGCATCATTTGCCTTTCTGATTCTAGCATTTGCCAATCTCCGGAATGTAGATTGATATTGTCCCAAATATTTTCGTGTATAGGTTAAATCGCTGGCATTTCGGGAGATTAAGGGGAGAGAGAGGGAGAGAGGAGAGAGAGGGAGAGAAGAGAGAGAGACAGAGACAGACAGACAGACAACATAGAGACAGACAGATGGACAGACAGACTACAGGTAGATACAGAGACAGAGAAAGACAAACAGAGAAAGAGAGAGATAGACAGACTGACAGACACAGAGAGAGAGAGAGACAGTCAGGTGGACAGACAGAGAGAGAGAGAGAGGGGGAGACAGAGATAGAGACAGAGGAAAAAAGGAGAAAGAGTGACAGAGCCAGATAGACAAACAGGCAGGGAGGCAGGCAGGCAGGGAGGCAAGCAGACTGACAGACAGACAGACCACACACACACACACACACACACACACACACACACACACACACACACACACACAGACATAAATGTTCTATCCACTGTGAGCATGCATACTTATCATGTGTCATACTGATTGACAGTCACAGCGTCATGGACCGTGATGGCAACATTTCCAATGTCCGTCCTTCTAGCAATTGTCAGTCGTCACACTGTCAGCCATTGTCATCTTGAATATATACGTACTGAGGCCACAAACCAATGGTGTCGTGTAGGTCAATTGATAATACGGCAGTGGAGAGAGTAGGAGAGAGGGGAGGAGAGAGAGAGAGAGAGAGAGAGAGAGAGAGAGAGAGAGAGAGAGAGAGGGAGGGAGGGAGGGAGGGAGAATCGGCCAAGATGGAAAGAGGGAAGAAAGAAAACAAACAAGTGAGCAAGAGAGAGAGAGGGGGAGGGAGGGAGGGGGGAAATGGAAAGAGGGAAGGAAAGAGCGAACGGATGAGCAAGAGAGAGAGGGGGGAAGGGAGGAAGAATTGGCCAAGATGGAAAGAGGGAAGGAAAGAGTGAACGGATGAGCAAGAGAGAGAGAGGGGGGAAGGGAGTCTTGGGATAGATGGAAAGAGGGCAAGGAAGGGTGAATGGTTGAGAGAGAGAGGAGAAAGACAGAGAGAGACAGACAGACAGACAGACAGACAGACAAATAGCATAAAAGACTACAGACAGATAGACGTAATCTCCACTGTGAGCCTGCATACTTCATCACGTTGTTCATACTGATTGGCAGTCACAGCGGTGGGTTCTCATACCTGTGCAAACTTGACAATGGGCTGTTTCTACACGATAGTACACGTAGGAAACGTGCAATGACCACACGTCAAACGACTTCACAGCGTCACGGACCGTGATGGCATCATTTGCCTTTCTGCTCCTGGCATTTGCCAATCTCCACACCGTAAGCTGATATTGTCCCGAATACACTCGTATCTAGGCTAAATCTCTGATATTTTCAGGACGTTAAGGGGGGGAAAGAGGGCGAGGAGAGAGAGAGGGAGGGAGAGAGATAGCTAGAGAGAGAGACAGAGACAGAGACAGTGAGAGACAGTGAGAGAGAGAGAGAGAGAGAGATTTAAATTCCAAACGACGTGGAGAGAGAGGGAGAGAGAGATAGAGAGAGAGAGAGAGAAACATAGACAGAGACACAAAGAGAGACACAGATTGAGAGAGACAGAGAGACAAAGGGAGACATAGAGAGACAGACAGATAGAGATAGACAGAGAGAGAGAAAGAAAGACAGAAGACAGATTGAGAGAGTTAGATTCCAACCAACGTGGAGAGAGAGAGAGAGAGTGAGAGAGAACAGACAGACAGACAGACAGACAGACAGCCACGCAGACACACAGA
>CM060312.1:75363236-75365736 GCA_030674185.1 Monoplex corrugatus | reverse complement strand
CTCTCATCCACTCACTTTCTCTCTCTCTCTGTGTCTCTCGTCTCTCTCTCTGTCTCTCTCTCTTTTCTTCTCATATCCAGCGGCCTCTGTAGCTCAGTGTTGAGCGTCGATTACTCATGGTTGTGGTTCGAATCCGTGCGCTACATTAATCTGCCTTCTCTGTCCATCTTAGCATCATTGTTTTCGGTGGTCAGTAAGATAGATAGTCCCATTGCCCTTTCGGATGTTATCCGTCGGCCTATCACGAGGTGGGTGCTGCTAACTGAATCAAATCAATCAATCAATCATCAATCAATCTCTCTATATCTCTCTGTCTCTGTCTGTCTGTCTGTCTCGCTGGCGGGCTCTCTCTCTCTCTCTCTTTCTCTTTCTCTCTCTCCCTTTTTCTTTCTCTCTGTTTGTCTGTCTGTCTATCTGTCTGTCTGTCTGTTTTCTCTCTCTTCTCTCATCTCTCTCTCTCTCTCTCTCTCTCTCTCTCTCTCTCTCTCTCTCTCTTTCTCATACTCTCTGCTTCTTTGCTTTCCCTTGGTTCACTAAGAAATATTTTGTATCAATTAAATGCATGATATGGCTTTCCTCCCCTTGATTAACGATAGCTTGTATAGTCATAGTGCCCATGTCTTGTTGCCTGATTTGATCACTGGGTCATCATCATCATCATCAGGTGCCCTGCCCGTTATGGACTTCCAACATCTCTATCTCTCGTTGCCTCCAGCATCTCCCCCACCCTCCTCATCCCCAGCCACTCTGAAAGTTCGTCCAGCATTCTCTCCCTGGGTCTACCTGGTGCTCTTTCCCTCCAGCTTTCCCCGTTGTGACCGAGTTCCATGGACAGCAAAGAGAACAAACGAGACAGTCTTGATGGAGGCAGACACAAGTAGATCACTCATAAGGAAGATTAGGTGACTGGGTGGAGGGCATAATCTGCAGTTGGTAAGGTTTGCTTTCAATAAATCTACCTGGCATCTATAAAGTACTTCACCAATCGAGCATGCCCACTCTCACGTGCGGGCGCACACAGACAAACACACACACAACACACACACACACACACACACACACACACACACACACACACACACACACACACACACGCACACGCACACGCACACACACACACAAACACAAACACACACAAACACACACAGACAAGCACACACATACACACACACTCACACACTCACATACACACGCACACATACACATACACACGTTCGCGCTCTCTCTATCTGTCTCTATGTTTCTCTGTCTCGGTCTTTCTCTCTCTCTCTATCTTTCTCTCTCTCTCTCTCTCTCTCTCTCTCTCTCACACACACACACACACACACACACACACACACACACACACTCAAACAAAAACACACCACACACACACACACACACACACACACACACACACACACTCACTCACAAAGAGAGAGAGAAGAGAGAGAGAGAGAGAGAGAGAGAGAGAGAGAGAGAGAGACAGAAAGACAGAGAGACAGAGACAGACAGAGACAGAGAGACAGAGACAGAGAGAGAGAACACACACAGAGACATGTACAAAAGGAGAAGCAAACTTTTCATTTATAAATAAAACAACAACAACAACAACTGAAATAAACATAGAGATAAGAGGATCCAAAGACCAAACTATACATGGAAACTGAGAACTAAACACGAATGATAAATGTCCACGAACCAAAAGAGCATTTAGAAATATTTTGCATAGGAAACGAAAAAAAAAAAAATCTTATCATTTTCTCAAAGTTCCGTTTTGATGTTTGTGTGCGTAGTTTTGCACAGTGCTATTTTAGTGAGCTGTGTTTCATTCGGTTTTTATTTCATTTCATTATAGTTTGCTTGG
This sequence comes from Monoplex corrugatus, assembly GCA_030674185.1. Classification (NCBI taxonomy): domain Eukaryota; kingdom Metazoa; phylum Mollusca; class Gastropoda; order Littorinimorpha; family Ranellidae; genus Monoplex; species Monoplex corrugatus. The sequence continues at coordinate 75,363,890 of CM060312.1, read as the reverse complement.
CATCCTTTTATTCAGTTTTTCCTTTTTTGATAGGTAATAAAGGAGTGTGTTGGTTTGTCGAATCATGTTTATGCTTTTGAGTGAGTGTGTGTGTGTGTTGTGTGTGTGTGTGTGTGTGTGTGTGTGTGTGTGTGTGTGTGTGTGTGTGTGTGTGTGTGTGTGTTTGCGTGTGTGTGTGTGGTGTGTGTGTGTGTGTGTGTGTGTGTGTGTGTGTGTGTGTGTGTGTGTGTGTGTGTGTGTCTGTGTGTATGTGTGTGCGTGTGTGTGTGTGTTCGTTCGTTCGTTTTTTGATTTAACGTCTTTTCATTATGAGTGATATTAGACGGTGTGTGTGTGTGTGTGTGTGTGTGTGTGTGTGTGTGTGTGTGTGTGTGTGTGTGTGTGTGTGTGTGCGTGCGTGCGTGCATGAGTGCGTGTGTGTGTGTGTGTGTGCGTGTGTGCGTGCGTGTGTGTGTGTGTCTATATCTATCAATCAATCAATCTATCTATCTATCTATCTATCTATCTATCTATCTATCTATCTATCTATCTATCTGTCTGTTTATCTATCTATGTATCCATTTATCCATCTGTCTATCTCTACATATTTATACATATATGCGGGAGGGGGGTGTGTGTGCACGCATACATGTATGTGTATATGTGTGTATATGT
>CM060312.1:75343236-75348236 GCA_030674185.1 Monoplex corrugatus | reverse complement strand
ACAACTGGATGAGAGGTGCCTCAATTGCGAAGAAACTAAACGTCTGATATGGCTTGACTATCCTGATCTTTTAATTAAGCCAACAGGGGACCAAGAATGTGGATGTTAAGGACATTAAAACGAAGGAGTGAGGTGTCTAGAGATGTGGGAGTGACAGATCGGTGGGGACACGGGACAAGGAGAGACTCAGTGTGGGAATGAAACTCAAATTAGGAAATGTATTGAGGCAATTGAGTCAGGCAGCACGTTTTGCAGACAGGAGGAGACGGACAGACAGATATGTAGACAGTTCAGCCGTGAGAGCGGCATGTGTGAGTGTCCCAACTGAAATTGTGAAAAATGAGTTGCATTTTTTTTTCTAATTTACCTTAGAATATTAAAATGCTTGTGGGTGGGTGAATGGAACTGGGCAGCATAGTGTACCTCTTCTCTATCTCTGTCTCTGTCCATGTTTTTTGTCTGTCTGTCTGTCCTCTGTCTCCTCTCTCACTGTCTCTTTTTCTTTGTCTGTCTTCCTCTCTTCTCCCTCCTATTTCTCTCTGTCTCTGTCTCTGTCTGTCTCTGTTCTGTCTCTGTCTCTGTCTTCTCTCTTCTTCTCTCTCTCTCTCTCTTCTTACTTGATTTCATTGGACTCTGCATATCATTTAGATAAAGCATGAAGGATTTGGACTTGCAATCTTTTGCATCGTGTCATTGGCTTTATTTGGAATAAGTTACTCATCCGTGATGAAGGACAAGAAGGAAGGAGGGATAATGAGATCATGATGAATGAATATATGAATGATGGTTTGATATGAATGAAGATAAGATGAATGAATGAATTAAATAAGTGTCTCAGTGGGCATCTTAATGCAGTGTTTTCTCAAATTCATGTCAAACTGGACTGCTTATGATTTTATTATCACAACATAATCACATGGATCAGAGATGCCTCAAGTTGCAAAAAACTGACCTTCTGTTTGGCTTGTACTATCCCAATCTTTTCAATTACGCCAAAAGGGGAGCAAGAGTGTGAATGTGAGGGACATTAAAACGAAGGAGTGAGGTGTCTAGAGATGTGGGAGTGACAGGTTGGTGGGGACGGGACAAGGAGAGACTCGACAGTGTAGGAAAGTAAGTAAATTAGGAAGTGGTATGCGGCAATTGAGTCATGCAGGCACGCTTGCAGACAGGTAGGCAGATGGACAGAATATAGACACTTCAGCTGTGAGTGCGGCATGTGTGAGTGTCTCTACCGTCTATTAATTTTGCAATATGTCCGAACGCGCGTATTTCTACCATCTTTCTGCCAGGATGATCGATGGGCTCAGAGAGTGCACTGAAACTTTAAAAAAAAAAAAAAAAAAAAATAAAAACAAAAAAAACGAAAACAAAAAAACCTAGTTGCATTTGTTTTGCTAAGTTACTTAAAGGATATTAAAATGCCTGTGGGTAGGTAAATGGTTTCTGAGGAGCATAGTGAAGTCTCTGTCTCTTCTTTGTCTCTCTCTGTCTGTCTTCTGTCTCCTCTCTTTGTCTTCTTCTGTCTCTCTCTCTTTCTCTCTATTTCTGTCTTTGCCCCCCCCAGCCCCTTTTTTTCTCCCTTTCCCTTACTCTGATGTTTATTTTGATTTAGTCATATGACTTAGATTTAAGCAATGGCAGCCTTGGACAACTGACCAAACTCTTTTGTATTTTGTCATTGCCTTTATCATTGGAAAATAAAGATTGCTTAATCAGGGAATAGATATGAATGAAATAATGAATTAATGAATGAATCGGTGAATGAATGAATGGATCAGTCAATATCTCATATGGAGTAGCATTAAAATATCAATGTTTTCTCAAATTCACGTCAAAAGTGGACGCTTATGATTTTACTACATTCACAACAAAATTACGAACTGGATTAGAGATGCCTCAAGTTGTGAAGAAACTAAACTTCTGTTATGGCTTGACTATCCCAATCTTTTCAATTATGCCAACAGGGGAGCAAGAGTGTGGATGGGAGGGACATTAAAATGGAGGAGTGAGGCGTCTAGAGATGTGGGGGTGACAGGTCGGTGGGGACACGGGACAAGGAAAGACTCGACAGTGTGGGAAAGTAAGGTAAATTAGGAAGTGGTATTGAGGCGATTGAGTCATGCAGGACTGCTTGTAGACAGGTAGGCAGACGGACAGACAGATATATAAACATTCCAGCCTTGAGCGTTGCGTGTGTATGTGTCTCTAAGTCTGTTTGCAATCTTTCCAGAATGCGTACATTTCTAACATCTTTCTGCCAGGATAATCAATGGACTATGAGAGTGCACTGAAATTCTGAAAAAAAAAAAAACTATTGCATTTTTTCTTAGTTATTAGAGTATTGAAATGCTTGTGGGTTCAGGAATGGAACTGGACAGCATAGTGTACCTCTCACTCTGTCTCTCTGTCTGTTTCCCTCTCTCAATTGTCTCGTTTTCCTTGTCTGTCTGTCTGTCTGTCTGTCTGTCTGTCTCGCTCTCTCTCTCTCTCTCTCTCTCTCTCTCTCTCTCTCTCTTCTCTCTCTCTCTTCCTTACTCTGATTTTATTTGGACTCTACCATATCATTTAGATAAAAGCATGAAGAGATTTGGACAATTGACCAAATTTTTTGCATATTGTCATGGCTTTATCATTGGAAAATATAGATACGTTAATCAATGAAATGAAGAATGAAGGAAGAAAAGAAGGAAGGAATGGATGGAAGGAAGAAGGAAGGAATGGATAGATGATGATGGGATGAATGGATGAATGAATGAATGGAAGGAAGGAAGGAAGGAAGGAAGGAAGGAAGGAAGGAATCAGTCTCTCAGAAGGAGCATTTTAAACTGCCTGTGTTTTCTCAAATTTATGTCAAACTGGACGCTTATGATTTTATTATCACAGCAAAATCACGAAGTGGATTAGAGATGCCTTAAGTTACAAAGAAACTGATCTTCTGTTATGGCTTGACTATCCCAGTCTTTTTAATTAAGCCAAAAGAGGAGCACAAGTTTGGATCTTAGGGACATTAAACGAAGGAGTGAGGTGTCTAGAGATGTGGGAGTGACAGGTTGGTGGGGACATGGGACAAGGAGAGACTCGACAGTGTTGGGAAGAAAGGTAAATTAGGAAGTGGTATTGAGGCAATTGAGCCATTGCAGGCACGCTAGCAGACAGGTAGGCAGACGGACAGACAGATATATAGACACTTCAGCCATGAGCGCGGTATGTGTGAGTGTCCTACAGTCTACTTGCAATCTGTCCAAAAGCGTATTTCTTCCATCTGTCTGCCAGGATGATGGATGGACTGTTGTAAGTGCACTGAAACTGTAAAAAACAAGTCACAATTTTTGTGATTTCCCTAAGTTACTTAAGAATATTAAAATTATTGTGGGTGGGTGAATAGAACTGTGCAGCATGGTGTACCTCTCTCTCTCTCTCTCTCTCTCTCTCTCTCTCTCTCTCTCTCTCTCTCTCTCTCTCTCTCTCTCTCTCTCTCTCTCTCCTCTCTCTCTTGTGGGTTCGATCCCGGGGTGCGCTACATTAATCTGGCCTTCTCACTGTCCATCTTAGCATCATTGTTGTTCTGGGGTGTCAGTATGGATTAGATAAGTCCCATTGCCCCATTTTCTGGATGGTTATCCCGTCGGCCATATCACTGAGGTGGGTGCTGACGTAAAATGATCAAATCAATCATCAATCAATCAATCTTCTCTCTCTCTCTCTCTCTTCTCTCCCTCCCTCTCGTCCCCCCTCTCTCTCTCTCTCTCACACAGCCTATGTCTCTCATTTTCTCTACCTCTGTCTTTCTCATCTTTCAAGTTTTGCCTAAGCAAAAATTACACTCAAATCTGAAAATAGAAACAATTGACTATACAAAAAGCGTACATATGCTATGAACTTCTTATCGTTATGAATGTAGTGAAAACGCCTTTCATTCAGAATTTGTCTCAACTTAAAAATGATGTAGTTACTTTGCAAAATATCATCTTATTGTCAAACCGTCTTTTTGATATGTTTTGCTTTCTAAAGAAAACAATTCAGATAATAACGTGCAAGGTATGAAACAAATATGGAAACTGACGACAGCATTGTTTAATAGTGTGTGAGGGGAAAAAAAGCAAATACAGAAACTGATGCTAGCTTTTTTGATAGTATGCAAGGAAAAACAAAACAAATATAGACATTGTTGCCAGCTAACACAGTCGGAGTATTTCAAATATAATAGTTACCTGCCTGAATGACATATCATGGAAGGAATAAAAACAAAGACAGATACTCCTTTTTTTTTCTAAGTAACCCTGCTGGCAGACGATATCATTTATTGTCATCGTCTTTGGCTCGTTCGTATCAAACACAGAGAGATACCCCATTTTTCCAAGTAGCCCTGCTGGCAGATGGTATCAGTTATCATCATCATCTTTGGCTGGTATCAAACAGCACACATTGTATGAATCAGCAATCAGAGTAGAGTAATTCCATCTTCGAAATCATCACTTTTTTTCAGACGACATGCATGGCAATCAATCAAGTGGCTAAACCAAGGACTTCCAATCAGAATACCTGGGGTCGATCCTGCCTGGGTGTCTCCTTCCTGGTGGATAAAGATGAAAGATTTTTTTTTTCCTGATCTACCATGTCAACATGTGTGCAGACAGACCTACCTGTGCCTGAGCCATCTTGCGTGCGTATATGCAACAGAACATCAAATATACATGTTAAAGACCATTTCATTCATAATCCAAAACAAGTGTGATGCCTGCGTTCAAGCGAACAGGCAACCATAAAAAAAAAACAGGAAAGAAGAATAAGAACGTGTATTTCATACAACAAGACGTGTGTATTATATACGCGTTCTTATTCTTCTTTCGTGTTTTTTGTTTTTCTGGATTCCCATTTAATTCATGTTATTGTGCTATGCTTTATAGAAGGACAAACACCCCAGCACGCACGTCCACAAAAAGAAACGGACTGTGCAGACTGTGCAGCAGCATAACGCCTACACAATGTGGGCAAAG
>CM060312.1:75320736-75323236 GCA_030674185.1 Monoplex corrugatus | reverse complement strand
GCTGGAGGGAAAGAGCGCACGAGGTAGTCTCACCTGTCTCACTGTCGGCGTCACGGGAACAGTGTTGCCGCTGACATGATGTCCTCACAAGTTGCCTCCAGCACTCTCGATCTTGGCTAGTCTGACCACTCCTGGGTTTGCCACTGATGTTTGTGATGTTTCTAGCAAGTGATGCAGGTGGCCGTCTCTGTTTCTCTTTCCTTCCACTTTACCTTGGAGGACAGTGACATCAAGTCTGTTCTCTCATACGGATGGTGTCCAACATATTTCAGTTTCCTCCGTTGTATGAGTACTAAAGCTTGCGTGTAGTACCCAACTCATTCAGTATGCTTTCATTGAGCGCTATCCGTCCATTTGACCCTCAGCAGTCTTCGGTAAAACACAGCACGAGGTAGACCAGGAGAAAATATTGGACGGACCTGCAGGGTGGCTGAAGACAGAGAGGGTGGAAATGTACTTGCTGTGACAAGGGATAGATTCGTAGGGTGGAAGATGTGCTTGCGGCAACAAGGATAGATACATACTGAGGCCATGATCGCCAACGCCATTCGGCAGGGCACTAGATGATGATGATGATCATAGTCGTTGTTTAGGCTGAATGTAAAACAAAGTGTCAACGTTCAAGGAAAGAATAACATGGAAAACGACGAGAAGAAGAGAAACAAACATACGAGAATAAATTGTGAAATCGAAACAAGCAGGCAGGCCAGTTTTTCTCCCGACTGACCATTGTCATGCACACGTTCTGAGAGTTAGTGTCCAGTTCCATGAAATATCAAGAATTCCATCTGATTCACTTGTTTTGTTCTAAATGTATGGTTTGTTTTCGTTGTTGTTGTTTTTTTGTTTTTTTTTAGACTGTCTTGTTTTTGTCAGTATAATAAACGGTCTGATTCTATTTTCGTGATTTTTTAGTTTCTGCTGCTATTGCTGCTGTTGCCTTTACTCTTATCATTCTCTCTCTCTCTCTCCTCTCTCTCTCTCTCTTCTCTCTCTCCTCTCTCTCTCTCTCTCTCTCTCTCTCTCCTGTGTGTGTGTGTGTGTGTGTGTGTGTGTGTGTGTGTGTGTGTGTGTGTGTGTGTGTGTGTGTGTGTGTGTGTGTGTGTGTGAGTGTGTGTTGTGTTCTTTTTGTGTGTATGTTGGTTGTTGTTGTTGTTGCTGTTGTTGTTGTTGCTGTTTCGCATTGCATTGTCTACGGTTGCTTCAATTTAAATTGATAATTTTTTAAACGAAATTGAGCGCAACCTAAAAAAATATTTTTAAAAAAAAAGTATTAAGGAGAGGTGTAAGAGTTTGGTGTTTGGTCTTCGTTCAAGAGAGATTCATCACACTCTGACAATTCCATATGCGCTTCACCCAAATCTGCCAGCAATTATCTGGCAGATTCTCTGAACCTGCGCAAAACCTTACGTGAGATGTAAATAGTTGTTTGTCGTTATCGTGTTGGCACCAAAGTCTCAATGCACTCCGAATCCTCTTCCACTTTCTCCCCCTCCGATCTTTCATCCACTCCACCTCAACCAATCCCCAGATGCATCTGCACTTCTGTCCATGAAGTTGAAGGAAACGCATCACTCAAAGTTTCAGTTACAGTTTCTCAAGATGACGACTCCGCTCTCGGAACGAATTCCAACGAATTCCATATGCACTAACGTCATAGGTGCCATGTGTATGGTGATCATGGCACAAGCCTTAAGCTTGCACATAAACCCGTGAGCTGGCCAGGTCCTGAGACCCTACCTAGACTGTTTTTACCTAGTCTATGTTTTATACTGTTATTTTGTCAGCCTACTACTGGAAAAACTCAAAGGAAAGAATCTAACTTTCTACAATCAGAATAATTCCAGCCATCATACGTGTGACCGTTGATGTGCCTTTATTTGTTTAAATGTTACAGCCAATCACAAAACTAAAAGTCAGCTTTGTTATGAATAAGTATTTCTCCTCTCTTTTTTCATCCATTATTCTTTCTTCCTTCTTTCTTCTTTCTTTCTTTCTTTCTCATTTCTTCTTTCTTTCTTTCTGTCTCATTTTCATTGTTTCGTTCTTTCTTTCTTTGTCTTTCTTTGTCTTTCTTCTTTCTTTCTATTTTCTTGCTTTCCTTTGTCCCATTCTTTTCATTTCTTTCTTAGTTGTTTTTTTTATATCTCGTTTTTGTGTTTTCCTATATCTTAGCCACAAAGTCATTCTTGCTTACATGTTCTCAAAGTCTGAAAACCCATTGCTTGTCTTTAAAACACCTGTTGCAATCAAATTAGCACAACAAAGACCATGGAAAAATATACAGCCACAGTTTTGGGTGATATCTTTAGAAAGCCAGAGCTAGTATAAGTTTCCCTGTTTCAGTGTATATTATAAACAAAATCCATACTTTTGAGCAACTTTCATCTCGTATGTTTCAAAACACGATACCCCTCATCGCACTACGTACAGTTATAGAAATCAGTGCACATGCACCTGAATCTTCATTTACTGTAAACAGCTATCAAATAACACGTGA
>CM060312.1:75278236-75288236 GCA_030674185.1 Monoplex corrugatus | reverse complement strand
AAATGTATGTGATGCCTTGCAAATGTCATTATTATTATTATTATTATTTGATGTTTGAAGTTAAAGGAAAAACAAACAAACAAAGAAACGATCAAACAAACACGAAAACGATGAATGAAATGCTATTATCTATTTTGGGAAAGTGATTACAGGGAATTATCTATTGATTCAGATACAATCTCGTACAAATATAATTTTGAGCGTCTGTTGTTTTTTTGTTTTTTATCTTTATTATTTTATGCACATTTATTTCGACCCATTTTCATACTAAACAGATTTTTCGTATGATGTATAGAGCGTAATAATCCAACTACCCTACCAACCATTTCCTCTACTGGAGGGAGACAATGAAATCTAATACTTCCTGACCTTTCACGCTTCCTAATCGCTGCTAATGCCTTAAAAAGCTGAACGAACCGATCAATTGCTCTCACACATGACTGGTTCGTTCGTGTTAAGAATCCATGGACATTTCACGCTGCCTGATTCAGTTCGTGATGAGTGCACCTTTGATCTGATTTGTCTTTTGACTATGTCTCAGGGAGTGTGAACTGTGAATGTTGGTCACTGTGAATAATAGAATTTATATTAATTTTGCGTGTATTGTGCTGTTTCTGTTGTTATCCTATTGTGTGTGTGTGTGTGTGTGTGTGTGTGTGTGTGTGTGTGTGTGTGTGTGTGTGTGTGTTAGTGTGTGTGTGAGTGTGTGTGTGTGTATGCGTGTGTACGTATGTACGTGTGTGTGTGTGTGTGTGTGCACGCGCGCGCGTATGTGTGTGTGTGACATTGTTTCTTTTATTTGATATGTGTGTGTGTGTGTGTGTGTGTGTGTGTGTGTGTGTGTGTGTGTGTGTGTGTGTGTGTGTGTCACGTTGTTTCTTTTGTTGGATGTGAATGTGAGTGTGTGTGTGTGTATGTGTGTGTGTGTGTGTGTGTGTGTGTGTGTGTGTGTGTGTGAGTGTGTGCGTGTGTGTGTATGTGTGTGTGTGCGTGTGTGTGTGCGTGTGAGTGTGCGTGTGACAGTAGGTGGATGACAGTTTGGGTCAGGGTTCACAAACCCCACTCCCGTCCTATCTTCCCCCTCCATGTTTGTGTGTACTTTGTGCCCTGGTGTTTTGGTCGTTGTTTGGTGATTGCTTTGGTGAATGATCAGAGTCCACACTTTGGTCTGATTTTACCTCTATAGTGCCCCATGACGGACTGGTCCGTCATGCTATAGTGTAAAAAAAGTGCCCATGACTGACTGGTTCGTCATCCTCATTTCATCATTTTTCACATCTCCAATTTTAGACAGGTGTTCCCCCATTTGCTCCAATCAGAAAGTGTGGTGTATCAGCTTCAAATATTCATGAGGTTTGAAGTAGTATCTCAATGGGCATTGGTCAAAGAACTCGGTTAAGTGACCCACCCAGCTGTCACTTTCACTCGACTTTTCAAGATGGCAGACGACGAATCACAACCAGGCCCAAGCTCGGGAAAAAGAAAGCGTACACCCAAGGATTTTCGGATTTTCACTGGAAAGATCCTAATGTAGTTTTAGAAATGATGGAAGATACAGAATTTCTCAAGATGTATGGCGAAGCATCGTCAGATAATTCTCTGGACGAGGAAGATGAAGGCGATGAAGTGCGGCGTGTCGGTGCCGACGTCAACATCGCTCCGATTGTGCGAGCGAACGCTGACAGAGAAGAAAGAGCAGAACTAGAAACAGAATTTGAGGATATAGATGACCCAGACCACCAGCCAGGTGACGGACAGTCCAGTGAATCAAGTGAAATGAGGGAAAATGAAGAAGAGATACAAGAACCGACGTCGGAGAGCACCGACAATGACAACTCGGCGAGCTACGCCCAACACACCAACACACGCCTTCACGTGGTCATCGCGTGTTGATAGCTCAGCAGTCCGAGCGAGAGGACGGGGCAGAGACTGACGTCATAACCTATTGTCTTGTGCTGTGGCCAACTTCGCTGACTGACCGGTTAGGTTGTGTGCGCGTGTAATCTGCCCAGTGTGAAGTGGGCGTGGCAGTGTGTGTATGTGTGTGTGTGTGTGTGTGTATGTGCGTGTGCATTTCTGTCTCGTGTGTGTTTGTGTGTGTGTGTGTGTGTGTGTGTGTGTGTGTGTGTGTGTGTGTGTGTGTGTGTGTGTGTGTGTGTGTGTGATACAAATACTAGTAATAGATACTGATTGTACTTAGGTGTATGTGTGGTGTGTGTGTGCATTTCTGTCTCTCTCTCTCTCTCTCTCTCGAGAGAGAGAGAGAGAGAGAGAGAGAGAGAGAGAGAGAGGTGTGTGTGTGTGTGTGTGTGTGTGTGTGAGAGAGAGAGAGAGAGTGTGTGTGTGTATGTGTGTGTGTGTGTGTGTGTGTGTGTGTGTGTGTGTGTGTGTGTGTGTGTGTGTGTGTGTGTGTGTTTCATGCTTACATCTAGGACTTTTAGGTGTTACAACAGGCATGCTGTGACACAAAATCACAAAATGCAAGGAAAAAAAATAATTTTCAACTTCATAGGCCATGTGCTATAAAAACATTAGATAAAATAAAGTTACAACTATCATAAATGAAAAGTGTTCAATTCCCTTTCAGAAAAACATAGGTTTTATATACTTTCCTTCAGTAGTTTTTATGCTAGAATTTTTTGTTAATTATTACCCTCCGCAGCCAAAAAACCCTTGGCAAATAGTTGTCACCGAGCAAAAAATATTCATGGCATTGAAGGGTTTCAAAATTCTGACGCCTTGTAAATGTCATTATTGTTATCATATATTTGAAATTAAGTGGAAAAATAAATGAAATGGTATCCTCTAGTTTTGGAGTGCGATTACAAGAAATTATTTCTTGATTCAGAAACACCCTCTCCCATAAACGATTTTTGAACGTCTTTTTTTAAAACTGTTATTCCATTTTGTTTTGCATGCACCTTTCTTTTGACCCAGTGTCATATTAAACCAATTATAATATGAGGTGCAGAGCGCGATAATCCAACTACCCTACCAACCATTTCCTCTGCTGGAGGGAGACAATGAAACCTAATACTTCCTGACCTTTCACGCTTCCTAATCGCTGCTAATGCCTTTAAAAAGCTGAACGAACCGAGCAATTGCTCTCACACATGACTAGTTCGTTCGTGTTAAGAATCCATGGACATTTCACGCTGCCTGATTTAGTTGGCGCTGAGTGCACCTTTGATCTGATCTGTCTTTTGACCATGTCTCAGGGAGTGTGAACTGTGAATGTTGGTCACTATGAATAATGGAAATGTATATGAAGTTTGCGTGTATTTTGCTGTTTCTTTCTTATCCTGTTTTTTGTGTCCCATTGTTTCTTTTGTACGATGTGTGTATGTGTGTGTGTGTGTGTGTGTGTGTGTGTGTGTGTGTGTGTGTGTGCGTGCACGCGCGTGCACGTGTGTGTGTGTGTATGCTTCATGCATTACCTTGTACATCTGTCTCTTTCTATCTTTTTTGCTTTCTTTGTCACCGTCTCTTTGTCTCTGTCATTTTGTCTCTATTTCTCTGTCTCTGTGTCTGTCATCATCATTAAAACATTATTATCATTATTCTCGTCATTATGATTATTGTCATCTTTATCGCCATCATCTTCTGCACTATCGCAACCTATACCATGCTTTTGTATCACTTTCCTTTGCCTATGGCTTTTAGTACAAGAATTATTTGTGTGTTTGTGCTCATCATGATTTGGTTTTTATTGTTCAATGATGATTTATAATGAATACATTATAAGTAGGTTACTATTGGCATGTGGAAAACGTATAATTAAACATTTAACATTTTCTGGGAATCATGAATAATGTGTCAGGGAGGTAGGCCTACTGATGAAAAGTAACAGTGCCGAATTTTTTTGAGGCTCCAGCATTCCTTTAAACCGTGTAACGAGAATTTAAGTCGGCTTTGATGGCACAGGTACCTGACATTGTTGCTTCATTGTTTTCCTTTTCTCACCTCAGACTGAAGGACATAACCCACTGAATTAAGCACTCAGTGAAGGTACATTTTCTTGCTGGCCTCTAGGCGATTGTAGTCCAATTGACAACAGTCTGTGCTGTGTGGGCAGCACTGCTCTGTGCAAGGGAAACTAATGTACGAACTTGAAAAAGCTGCAACAGACCTACCAAGCCAGTTATGGATTTTTATATTGTGACTAGCTTGGGAGTAGGAAGCTAAACATCCAGCCAGCTAGCCACAGTTATGGCTATAAAAGCCAGATACGATCAGAATTTGGACAATTGAGACCTTTCCATATGTAAACGTCTTGACATCTTATCTTCAATTTCCTGATCTGTTATCATGTCACATAACTAAAAGTGCATCAAAAAGGAATTCATCATTGAAAATGTGTTTTTCAAAAGCTTATTAGCTTCTTTACTTTCCTTGTCAAAATGCATTTGACACTGTTCAAACACTTGTGAAAAGAAGACAAAAAAAAAAAATATGTATAGTAGATCAATTGTACGGATGCGAGGCGTGGACAGTCAGCAAGCAAAACCAGAGCAAGATTGAGGCAGCCGAGATGTGGTTTCTCAGAAGAATGTTGAGAGTTCCATGGACAGCAAAGAAAACAAACGAGACAGTCTTGATGGAGGCAGACACAAGTAGATCACTTATAAGGAAGACTAGAAAAGACAGACAACATTTATAGGCCATTTTATGAGGAAGGGGGATTTGGAGCACCTGGTCACAATGGGAAAGCTGGAGGGAAAGAGAGCGCCAGGTAGACCCAGGAAGAGAATGCTGGACGGACTTGCAGAGTGGCTGGGGATGAGGAGGGTGGGGGAGAGAGATAAGATGGTTGGAAGTCTATGGTCGCCAACGCCATGCGGCAGGGCATCTGATGATGATGATGATGAGATCAATTAATTCTATTTTGTGTGAATGATTTAATTTATATCAATATTTATAAATTTTTAATAATAAAAAAAAGCAGCATTGAAGTGATTTCTATTGTCGGAGAATATGACTACAGCAACATTTTTCATAGAGTCTATGCCAAGTCAAAAATCCAAGAACGTAATTTTCACAGTTTAGTTTCAACCTGTCCTGGACCTTTCACACCACCAAGTTTTCACATCTTTACATATAACGTGATTAAATGACCTCCGTGGCCAGCGGCTCTTTCAGTATCATTAATATCCCCACATTCTGGAACGGCTGTGTTGGAATTTGTTTCTTTTCTGTCCTCTCTTTGTTTCTGCCCTGTTCTTTGCTTTCTGTCATTTCTTCCTATCATTTTTTGCCTTGTTGGTCTATTTATCTGTATGTGTTCAAAACGTTTTACGTTCTTTTCTTAGGATTGATAATTAGGTACATGTATTAAGTGCATTTTTTGTTTTAGGGAAATGAGATATGCGGAAATAATTTAGGTTACTTAGGCCCGTTTTCATATACACCCTTAGTTGTGTATAAATTTGTGTTCAGTTTTTTTAATTCCCCCGTGCGATAATTGATGGAGTGGTCAGTGCCAAGGGCATCTCCTTAAATTATGTGCGTGAATGCAATGATGTGTGTACTTAATTTTCCGTTCCTTTTTTTTTTTTTCTCCTGTTGAAGTATTGTATGTGTTTTGAAACGGTTATAGCCCTGATATGGCTCTGCGCAGTTGGTGGGGCTGTAAACAAAAAATGACAAATACAATAACGTGGTTAAGATCACTTTCAAAGGACGTGCACGTTGATATAACCTGAGAATCGTTACTCTCTTACTAGCTTCTCTTTTATTTCTGCTTTCTTTTCATCCCAAGTGGTGGGCGGACATCACACATTATGCCTCGGGCTCGTTATGCTTCTAATCGATGCTAATGCTGGAAAAAGCTGGATGCACCGAGTAATTGCTCTCACGGATGACCGGTTCGTACGTGTTAAGAACCCATACACATTTCACGCTGCTTGTTCGGTTGCACTGGTTCCAGCTTTGATGTGATCTGTCATTTGACCGAGTCTGAGAGAATGTGAAAGGAATGTAGGTAATCCAAAGGTATCAGGGATTTTTTCTTGTTTGTTTTTTTTTTCGCAGGGTTTTCTATTATCATTGTGTTCTTTCATTTCTTTTAAGTTATATTCCATTTATTTGTAATATAGTTTCACCTCTGTTAGTCTTCTTTGTTCTTTGTCTGTCTTGCTCTCTCTCTCTCTCTCTCTCTCTCTCTCTCTCTCTCTCTCTCTCTCCTCTCTCTCTCTCTCTCTCTCTCTCTCTGTATGTGCTCGCATGCGCGCGTGTGGGTAAATGTGTGTGAGATAGAAAGCGAGAGAGAAGAAAGAAGAGAGAGACACACACACAGAAAGAGAGAGGGAAGAGAGAGACAGAGAGAGACACAGAGAGAGAGATAGACAGACAGGCAGACAGACAGAAAAAGAGAGGGAGAGGGAGAGAGGAACTGTGCTTACAACCTGTGTGTGCCGTTAATCGTGGTCTCCTGAGAAGGACGTTGATTCTTGAAATATGGGAAAAAGCAGAAAGCATGTTGTTCTTTATGTATTATCTATGTATATATGTATGTATTATGCATCTATCTGTCTATTAATCTAACTATCTATCTATCTATATCTATCTTTCTATCAATCTTTGTTAATCTATCTATCTATCTATCTGTCTATCTGTCTATCTGTCTATCTGTCTGTCTATCTTTCTATCTATCTATCTCTCTATCTATCTGTATGTCTGCCCCTCTGTCTACCTATCTATCTGTCTGCCTGTCTAACTACCTATCTACTACCTAGCTATATATCTATCCATCTATCTACCCATCCATCTATTGATCTATCTACCTATCTCTCTCTCTATGTATCTATGTATCTATGTATCTATCTATCTATCTATCTATCTTTCTTTCTTTCTTTCTTTCTATCTCCCTAGCTAGCTAATTAGCTAGCTAGCTATCTCTCTATCTGTCTATCCGTCTGTCTGTTTGTCTATCTAAGTGTGTTTGTCGTTACTGATCTATCTGTCTGTCTGTCTATCTGTCTGTCTATGTATGCCACAATGTGTGTATGGTTTACGTTGCTTTAGTTTTATAACAAAAGATTTACTAATCAAATAGAAAGATCGTTATAGCATTACATGACCTATAACAGCAGATGCTACACATTCGTTGCTCCATTCATCTATCATCACGGAGGTCAGCTAATTGGATGAACGGCCATTACATCGCTTACAGAAATCTCCTATACAACGATATTTCAGTCTCTGAGAAAAACAGAGCACTCAAAATAGCTCAAATGCAAAAATGGTTACCACGTCTAGTAAGAATGAAACATAAAATGCCACAAGCATAAACAGCCAGCCACGTCTGACAAGACAAATATGTGAGGTAGGTGGGAGATGGGATAGTAGGAGAAGGAAGCATAATTACTGGATGCATTGATATTTGGCGAGTCTATCTACATGTACACTGATCAGTAGGAATAAAACACCTTTGTTGCTTTGATTCCATTTTTCTTACCGCATTGAGAACATGCTACTACTGTCTTTCCCCTTTCTTTCTGTAAGTTAGCATGTAGGCTACTTAGTTTTGCTTTTTGTTCCAAAGTCTTTAATTTGAGTATTAAGAGAGAGAGAGAGGAGAGAGAGAGAGAGAGAGAGAGAGATAGAGGGAGAGAGAGAGAGAGAGAGGAGAGAAGACAGATACTTAGTTTTGCTCTTTTGTTCCAAAGTCTTTAATTTGAGTATCAAAGAGAGAGAGGGAGAGAGAGAGAGAGAGAGAGAGACAGAGACAGACAGACAGACAGACAGACAGAGACAGAGAGAAGACACAGATAGAGAGAGAGAGAAAGAGAGAAGGAGACAGACAGACAGACAGACAGAGACAAAGAGACAAAGGAACTGGACTGAAAAAGGATCTGGCTGAGAAGCACGAAGAGACAAACAGAAACTGTGAGCACGCGCATGGATTACAACATATCTGTTTAATCCACTTTCTAGGATGACTGATCACATAAAACCTGGACCCCACGCAACTAGCTTACGGAAGCGTGAATCGTGCATGAGTTCTACACACGAGCCAATAAGCCATGTGTGGACATCCACGTGGTGCACTTAGCTTTTTAGGCCATTAGCATGGAAGGACATGAGCGTATTCCGTTATTTCTCAACACCATCACTCGCATTAAACACAACAGCTAAGGGCAGAGAAAGGTAGGAGTAAGATTACCGGCCATCATCTTCTCATCAAGTGACAAATTTCCCTCTTTTTCCTTTTCTTTTCTTGTATCTAATATGCCTACAAAATAAGAACAGACACAGAACAATTGTCAAATGCTCGGCTAGTCTTCCAGACTTTTCCAAAAACACACTCTCTCAAATTAGAGGATATCCTTGAAATGTTGCGCTTCTTCTTTATTGCGCCTTTTTTTTCACTGTGTTCAAATACGTGGGTTTTTTTTTTTACAAAATAGCTTTAAAGCAGCACAACCCCAGCATGTTGTATTCATAACTTTTTTCCAATCCTGGAATATTTTGCTCATTTCAAAGTTTTCGATCAGAACACAGCAAGACACTGCTCATGGAAGCCTAAACATGCTGGAGTGACAACAAGAAATTGGTAAGCTTTTTTCTGCTTAGAGAAATAAGGAATACTTAGTTGAGTAACCGCTCTGCCTTTCTGGGGTGTGAACAAGCAGCCATGTGAAACACCAAAGCGTCATGTGCCATTTTTTTTTTGTAATTTGGATTATCGTTCTCTATGTCACATAACTCTTACGTAGACCTGTTTTTGTAACAGTTGCAATAAATACGACTTGTAAATTGAGAACACTGAATGAAGTATCAGTACTACATTTATCAGAATTGTTCCCAGTCTGACGAAAGCTTACATTTGAATATTTGTATCAGCATTTTGCCATATTACTCACATGATGAACAATAAATGTACATATTTTCTGTTTTGGATATGAGCTGCTGGAACTAAACTCAATACGCTGGTATAGATTCTCGTGCTCTACCGATTCAAACAAATAGATTTCTGTAACATACAGGCAACAAAGACGAAGACTTTAAAATATACAGAACTGAGAATAAGGGAGTGACAGAGATGCAAACAGAAGGGAGAAAAGTAGTGTATATTTCGCACGATCAGTAAAAGAAACGCCCTAACATTAAATATGTGGACAATGCCCTGTATTACTTTAAATATAGGTGTACACGATTAACATTCAACTTTCACACTATCTTTAGACACATCAAAGCTGCAACTAGCTCTACCGAACAAGGTGGTGTGGGAGGTGCGTGAGTTCTTAAATCGAACGAATGAGCCATGTGTGAAAGTTAGCATTTGGTGCAGTCGGGTTTTTGAGAGTCATTAGCAACGATTAGGGAGTATAAAAGGTCATGCGCACTTTTTTGTACTTATTTTTCCATCATTGTTAGCATATAAAAAACTAAACATAGAAGAGAGGAAAGGATAAGAACGGTAATGATCCTCACTTCTATGTAAAAGTGAGATCATTTTAACAACCACTCCACAAAAATAAATAAATAAATAAATAGATAAAATAAACGAAACATGTGGAATCAGGACGTTTAATGTAACAAGTTTTACTAATCGTCTAAAACTAGCCACATATTTTCTTTTCTTTTTGAATGAGTCACGTTTATTCACCTCCATGTGTGTGTGTATGTATGTGTGTGTGTGTGTGTGTGTGTGTGTGTGTGTGTGTGTGTGTGTGTGTGTGTGTGTGAGTGTGAGTGTGTGTGTGTGTGTGTGTGTGTGTGTCTGTGTGTCTGTGAGTCTGGGTTTTTTTTTAGCATTTACCTGTCTGTCTCTTTGTCTGAATGTGTACCTGTATATCTCTAAGTGTGTGTGTGTGTGTGTGTGTGTATGTACGTACGTGTTCATGTGTGTGTTGTTTGTGTTTGTATATGTGTTTCTCTCTCTCTCTCTTTCTCTCTTTCTCTCTCTCCCTCTCTCTCTCTCCCTCCCTCCCTCTCTCTCTCTCTCTCTCTCTCTCTCTCTCTCTCCATGTCTCTCTCTGTCTTTCCCTGTCTCTGT
>CM060312.1:75253236-75255736 GCA_030674185.1 Monoplex corrugatus | reverse complement strand
CTGAGGAAAGAAGTGGGTAGAATTCAGCGGTTGTGAGTCTGTGGCAGGTTGATTATGTGATGATCTGGTTTATCATTTATCTTTCTCCTCTGGTGACATGGTTCGTTTATAAAACAAAGCGGTATCACTGTTCCTCTCGAATCATTGATGATGTCTTTATTCTCAGCCTGTATCTTTGTGTCTGTCTGTCCGTCTGTATGTAAGTCTCTCTTTCTGTGTGTCTGTGTGTTTGTCTGTTTCTCACTATCTCTCTTATTCTCGCCCACCTCCTTCTGTCTTTCTCAGACGTTTCAAGGTTCTCTCTCTGTGCCTCAGTGTTTGTCTGTCTTTCTCTGATCTGTTTGTCTGTCTGTCTGTCTGTCTGTCTATATGTCTCTCTCTCTCTCTCTCTCTCTCTGAAGTTTTGAAGTTTTGCTTTGTCTGTCTTTTCTGTCTATTTATCCTATTGTCTTTCTGTGTCTGTCTGTCTTCCCCTTTTCTCCTTCTCCCCTGTCTCATCCACTTCTCTGTAAGCTCGTGTGCACCTACGTGAACGCCAATCAAATATGCACTGCACTTTGACCTATGTCATGTTTTGTGTGAGGGAAGAGAGTAAGATGCTAGCGGATGTGTAGAATAAAAAAAAGAAGATAGTTATGATGTAATTCCCCCCAAAACGAAACCAGATGATGAGTGAGCAAGCAAACAAGGAAGACAGGCTCTGCTGTAATCCTCGCCAGCGCACTTCTTGTCAGCAAATCGCATTGCAACAGGGCGATAATAGTTTCTTGCGACGTTGCCCACCAATCTAGTAAAGTTTTCAGCTCCACATCATCCCCTATCTCCCCTTCATGTTCCCAAGCTTTGTCAGAAAGATAATTAAGGTTTGAGGGAGCAAGGTACAAAAAAAGAAAGTGAGCAAGAGAAAAATTGAGAAAGGGGAAAATATATAGAAAAGGAATGATTTTGTTCAATTACTGCCCATTATCCACGAGAGACAGCAACAAAAACCTGTCACCGTTATCTCTTCTGGGCCAGTGTTTGGAGATCAGATAAATATATATAACGAACAAAATTTACAGATGGAAGACAATACTTAAACAGTGGGGAAAAAAAAGCAAATAAGGTAAAACAAACATGTGCAGAGCAATTTTAACAAGACTTGTTTGATATTTTTTTGTCGATGCGAAGTTTAAGATATCAATATTGTAAACCATGTTACTTTCAAATGAGATCAGTTTTCTCAAGCATAACTACTTAATCCTCATATACATCTAGATATCTGTCTAGCTATCTTTATAGCTATTTCTCTGTCTACCTACTTATCTACCTATCTACATACCTACCTATCTACCTACCTACCTACCAATCTATCTATCTATCCTTCTCTTCTCTCTCTCTCCCCTTTGTATCCCCCCTCACCTTCTCTCTCTCTTTCTCTCTCTCTCTCTCTCTCTCTCTCTCTCTCTCTCTTCTCTCTTTTTTCTCTGTCTCTGTCTCTCTGCTTTCCACTTTTCTCTTTCTCATTCATGTGTGTGTTGTTTTTTTCTGTCTGTACGTTTGTCTCTTTCTTTGTCTCTCTCTCTCTCTCTTTTGCCTTTGTCTGTCTGTCTGTCTCCCTGTCTGTCTGTCACTCCTGTCTGTGTGTCTGTCTGTCTGTGTGTCTCTGTCTCTCCCCACTTCTCTGTAAATCTGGATGCACCAACATGAATGTCAATCACACATGTGCTCCTCTTTAAACAATGTCATGTTTTGTGTGAGGGAAGAGAGTAAGGTGCTAGCGGAGGTGTAGAATAAAGAAAAGAAGATAGTTCTGATGTAATTCCCCCCCCCCCAAAAAAACGAAGCCAGATGATGAGTGAGCAAGCAAACAAGCGAGACAGGATCTGCTGTAATCCTCGCCAGCGCACTTCTTGTCAGCAAATCACATTGCAACAGGGCGATAAGAGTTTCTTGCGACGTTGGCCACCAATCTAGTAACGTTTTCAGCTCCACATCATCTCCTAACTCCCTATCCTGTTCCCAAGGGTTGTCATAAAGATAGAATAGATTTTGAGGGAGTGAGGTAGAAAAAAAAAAAGGTGAGCAAGGGAAAAATGAGAAAAGGGAAAGTATATAGAAAAGGATTTTTTTTTAATTACTGCCCATTATCCATGAGAGGCAGCAACAAAGACTGTCACCAATATCTCTTCTGGGCCAGTTTTTGGAGATAAGATATATAAGGATCAAAATTTACAGAAGGAAGACAATACTTGAACAGTGGGGAAAAAGAAAAACAAAGCAAAAAAAAAAAAACACGTGCTGAGCAGTTTTAACAAGACTTGTTTGATACACTTTCTGTCAATGCAAAGTTTACAATAGCTATATTGTAAATCATGTTACTTTCAAAAGAGATCAATTTTCTCAAGCATAACCACCTAATCCTTATGTACATCTAGGTATCTGTCTAGCTGTCTTTATAGCTATTTCTCTTTCTGTCTACCTGCCTGTCTACCTACCTATCTATTTACCTACCTACCTA
>CM060312.1:75233236-75248236 GCA_030674185.1 Monoplex corrugatus | reverse complement strand
GCATCGTAATTCCTCTTTTTCTGTCAATTTTTTTTCAGTTTTTGTTGTCTGATTTTTCTCTTTCCGATTTGCTGGTCTATTTTCGTTTTGTTCGAAAAGATATGTTCACACGTTTTCTGTTTCATATATGTACTGCACATTTATAGGCCATTTTATGAGGAAGGGGGATTTGGAGCACCTGGTCACAACGGGAAAGCTGGAGGGAAAGAGAGCACCAGGTAGGCCCAGGGAGAGAATGCTGGACGGACTTGCATAGTGGCTGGGGATGAGGAGGGTGGGGGGGGATGCTAGGGGCAACGAGAGATAGAGATGGTTGGAAGTCCATTGTCGCCAACGCCATGCGGCAGGGCACCTGATGATGATGATGATGATATGTACTGCAGTTAATGCAGATTGTGCAAGAATATAATGCCTGCATTTTGTTGTCCAACGCACCAGGTTAATGTTTATACAGGCGTCTGAGCCAATAAAAGAAATGCCTTGGATTGATATACTGAAACACACTTTGCTAGAAGAAGTACACAAAGAAACTCACGATGTTCAACGAAGAGAAAAAGAACAAAGCATTTACTCATTTTCACTGTTGCAAGAACCGTTTGGACCACAGACGTGTCTTGCTGATTGTTTTGTTTTTCATGTTAAAAGAGAAATTATGAGGGAAATGAAACACTCATAAATACTATATTGGCAATATTTCTAAAATGTACATTTAATTTACTGTTTTCTTATCAAATAAAAACAAAATAAGAAAGAAGATAGCTAAGATAGAGGAAGACGTCACCTTGTTCATCTATGAATTGTTTTGAATCGGTCATTTTCTTTATTTAGCCCTACATCACCAACCGCCAATGGGACGAAAAATCAGCCAACCATGTTTCATTTCAATGAACTTAATGATGTAAAAACTAACAGAAGAGTATTGCATACATAAAAACTGTTCTCGTATGTGATTGTTAAGCCGTTTGTAAAAACAATGGGCCTTTATTGAATACGTTTTGTATTTCATAATGTCTGAGCATGGGTGTTATAATAATATAACAAAGGAAATGATTTGTGCCGAATATGATAATAATAATAATAATAATACATTCAAATTAATAATACATTCAGATTGATAATACATTCAAATTGTATGCGTATGACCAACAAATATAGTAACAACCTTTTTTTTTAAATACGCAAATTCAAAACAAAATATTATCGAAGACAGTAAGCAAAACAAATCAGTGATACTGACACTTCATAAGGGGACTGCGATCCCTTATTTTTTCATGACTTTCTGAGTCTATGGCTCTGCATTGCGCCAAAAAGCTTCATCAATATAATGATTTAGAAGACAAAGAGAAGAAGGACCACTTCTTTTAGATGGAATTCTTAACGGTGGAAATACACTCTCAAACAACTCTGTATTGAACATCCTGTGTGAACCCAATGCTCCCTATTCCTCTTGTCACGATTGCCCCTCAGGGGCCGATAACTTTTCAGCACAAGGCGACACATACTGTCAGCGCCAGCGTAAAAGGAAGATCCAGTAGGCCGTTGGAGTCTTCTCGCCAGCCCTGCTTTGCGGCTCCCTGCTGATTCCTTTATGGTCTGGCAGAAAATAGAAGAAGACAGATAAAATTGTTATTGGCAAACAATAAAGCTAATGGATACCTTGAACAGCGCTAGAAACCTCTCCACGCCGTCTGCTGCACTTCAGCTCCAGGCGATTTACCATAGATGGAAAGACCAAGATAAAATTCCAACTTTAGACACATGTTTGTTTTACAACGCTCGCAAAAACAAAGATAGGACTCAAAAGTAAAGATCAATATCTGGGTTAAATATGCATTCAAAAAACTGGGACCAAACTCAAGGCTTGAGATAAATTCTTGTTTTTAGCACGTGTGAAAAGCTAAAAATAAAATTCAAAATCAAAATAAATAATTGTTTTAGAATCCATGCAAAAAAACAAAAAAAACCAAAGAAAAAACAAAAAAAGAAGAGATTCACACACACGCACACACACACGCACACACTCGCTTACGCACGCACGCACGCACGCACGCATGCACACAAGCGTACACATATTTATGCATGCATGCGCACGCGTGCACACGCATACACACACACACACACACACACACACACACACACACACACACACACACACACACACACACACACACACACACACATACAAAAGCGTCCTATTCTGGTTGGTTCCAAAATCAGTGATGGTGGATATCGTTATCAGAAGAAGCCATCAAAATTTCATCGTCTATCCTAAAGTGTCACCATAAAAAGAACTAGCAGCCTTCTTTACTATTGACAGTCTGATCAAAGAAGATTGTCCATATCAGATAGTTATTAATTTTTCTTAATAGCCCAGCCGACTGCGTACAGCCATATCAGGGCTATAACTGTTTATAAAACATACACAATACTTCAACAGGAAAAAAAAAAGGAAAAGAAAATTAAGTACACATATCAATGCATTCGCGCACATAATCTAAGGAGTTGCCCCTGGCGTTGACCACTCCGCCCAGTGTAGTCGATATCAGATGCACATGCCAGAATGTAAATCACCCATCTCATATTCCACGGCAAACAATCTCTATGCTACATAGTACAAATGACACGTGCGATCAAGTGATTCTCCTGTCTGATGCCTTCTCTGATCTCCAATGCCTGGGGAATGACAAGCTCCAATCAACTGACCAAGTCCTTCTATCGAGTCAGAAAAAGTAGACGAGTGGTAGAGATAGTCAGAAGAAGCAGAAGACTAGTGGAGCAAGTGAAAATTACCAGAAGAATAGTAGGGCAAATCAGAAGAACTAGATACATAGTGGTCAAGTCGGAAGAACCAGAAGAGAAATAGAACAAGTCAGAAGAACCAGAAGAGAAGTAGAACAAGTCAGAAGAAGTAAAAGAGTAGCAAAGCAAGTCAGAAGAACTAGAAGAGACGTAGAACAAGTCAGAAGGACTAGAACAGTAGTAGAACAAGTCAGAAGGACTAGAACAGTAGTAGAGCAAGTCAGAAGAACTAGAACAGTAGTAGAACAAGTCAGAAGGACTAGAACAGTAATAGAACAAGTCAGAAGGACTAGAACAGTAGTAGAACAAGTCAGAAGGACTAGAACAGTTGTAGAACAAGTCAGAAGGACTAGAAGAGTAGTAGAGCAAGTCAGAAAGACTAGAACAGTAGTAGAACAAGTCAGAAGGACTAGAACAATAGTAGAACAAGTCAGAAGAACTAGAAGAGTAGTAGAACAAGTCAGCAGGATTAGAACAGTAGTAGAACCAGTCAGAAGAACCAGAACAGTAGTAGAACAAGTCAGAAGAACTAGAAGGGACGTAGAACAAGTCAGAAGAACTAGAAGAGACGTAGAACAAGTCAGAAGGACTAGAAGAGACGTAGAACAAGTCAGAAGGACTAGAACAGTAGTAGAACAAGTCAGAAGGACTAGAACAGTAGTAGAACAAGTCAGAAGGACTAGAAGAGACGTAGAACAAGTCAGAAGGACTAGAACAGTAGTAGAACAAGTCAGAAGAACTAGAACAGTAGTAGAACAAGTCAGAAGGACTAGAAGAGACGTAGAACAAGTCAGAAGGACTAGAAGAGTAGTAGAGCAAGTCAGAAGAACTAGAAGAGACGTAGAACAAGTCAGAAGAACTAGAACAGTAGTAGAAACAAGTCAGAAGGACTAGAACAGTAGTAGAACAAGTCAGAAGGGCTAGAACAGTAGTAGAACAAGTCAGAAGGACTAGAACAGTAGTAGAATAAGTCAGAAGGACTAGAACAGTAGTAGAACAAGTCAGAAGGACTAGAACAGTAGTAGAACAAGTCAGAAGAACTAGAACAGTAGTAGAACAAGTCAGAAGGACTAGAACAGTAATAGAATAAGTCAGAAGGACTAGAACAGTAGTAGAACAAGTCAGAAGGACTAGAACAGTAGTAGAACAAGTCAGAAGGACTAGAACAGTAGTAGAACAAGTCAGAAGGACTAGAACAGTAGTAGAGCAAGTCAGCAGAACCAGAAGAATAGCACAGCAAGTCTGAAGAACTAGAAGGGAAATAGACACAGTCAGAAGAACCAGAAGAATAGCAGAGCAGGAAAGAAGAAGCAGAAGAGTAGTCGATACCAGGAAACATGACGATAGAAGAGCTAGCAAAAAGAGAAAGCCCTGGAAGACCAACCAGACAACAGCGTCAGCTCTTGCCAAAAGAGGAGCACCCTCAAAACACTGTTTAAACCATGTACAGAATGGGATGACTATCACCTGCAGTCCAGAGACAGCAGTAAGTGATATGCACTGGCCCTTATCAGCTCAACGCCCGTATATATATATATACTGTAAGTTCAAAATGGCACCTTCACCAACCTAGTCCTGATGTCTAAAGGACAAGATAGGTGAACATGCATTGCCACGATGTCGTTTGTACCAAGAGGAATGGCAGGAGCTGAGCATACTTACATTGCCGCCGTGTCGTCTTTGTCAAGAGGAATGGCAGGGAACCTAACTATATAACCAGACAGCTGAATATAAATTGCTGTCATGTCGTCTGTATCGTGAGGAATGGCAGGGGACCTGGCTAACTATAAAACCAGACAGCTGAACATACAGTGATGCCATGTCATCTGTACCAAGAGGAATGGCAGGGGACCTAACTATAAAACCAGACAGCTGAACGTACAGTGATGAAATGTCATCTGTATCGTGAGGAATGGCAGGGGACCTAACTAACTATAAAACCAGACAGGTGAACATACAGTGATGCCATGTCATCTGTACCAAGAGGAATGGCAGGGGACCTGGCTAACTATAAAACCAGACAGCTAAACATACATTGCAGTCATGTCGTCAGTATCACTGCAAGGGATCAAATTAATTTATAAAACCAGACAGCTGAACATACACAGATTGCAACCATATCGTCTGTACCAAGAAGAATGGCTAGGGACCTGGCTAACTATAAAACCAGACAGGTGAACATGCATCGTCGCCATGTCGTCTGTACCGAGAGAAATGACAGGGGACCTAACTATAAAACCAGACAGCTGAACACACATTGCAGTCATGTCGTCAGAATCACTGCAAGGGATCTAACTAACTTATAAAACCAGACAGCTGAACATACACAGATTGCAACCATAGCGTCTGTACCAAGAGAAATGACAGGGGACCTAACTATAAAACCAGACAGGTGAACATACATCGTCGCCATGTCGTCTGTACCAAGAGGAATGACAGGGGACCTAACTATAAAACCAGACAGGTGAACATACATTGCTGCCTTGTCGTCTGCACCAAGAGGAGTGGGGGGGGGGATCTGGCTAACTATAAAACCAGACTTGTGAACATACGTACATTTCAATACCATCTGTATCAAGAGCAATGGCAGGAGACCTAACTAACTATAAAACCAGACAGCTGACCATACATTGTAACCATGTCGTCTGTACCAAAAGGAAGGGCAGGTGATCTGGCTAACTGTAAAACCAGACAAGTGTACATATCACAGATCGTCTGTAACAAGATGAATGGCAGTGACCTGCCTTACTTTAAAACCACACAGCTGCACGTACATTGCTGCCATGTCGTCTGTATCAAGAGGAATCGCAGGGGGACCTAACTAACTGTAAATCCAGACAGCTGAACATAAATACATTGCTGCAATGGCAAGGGACCTAACAAAGTACAAAACCAGACATCTGAACATACACCGCATCCATGCCATCTGTACCAAGAGGAATGGCAGGGGACCTGACTACAAAACCAGAGAGCTGAGCATACATTGTCGCCATGTCGTCTGTATCAAGCAGAATGACAGGGGACATAACTAATTATAAAACCACACAGCTGAACATACATTGTCGCCATGTCGTCTGTATCAAGCAGAATGACAGGGGACCTAACTAATTACAAAACCACACAGCTGAACATACATTGTCGCCATGTCGTCTGTATTAAGAGGCATGGCAGGGGACCTGGCTACACTATGACCGCCAAGCTCTATGACAGGTAACAAGAACTGGAAAAAAGCGGCCACATTCATCGCTGCCTGATGTGGGCTGACCAGTTAGGCTACGAAAGAAACAACAACAAAAAGAAAACCCACGAAGCAAAAAAAAAAAAAGACAGAAAAGAAAAAAAAGAAAAAAAGAAAAAAATTAACAGCTTCGTTTTTAGACCCGTAAAATAATGAGTTCTTGACAGGCGGTATACAAAAATAAATACGGGGGTACGAGTGCACTTATCTCACCACATCAGACTGTGTGGGAGAAAGCATGAAGTTTCGAAACAGAAAACGTAAAATAAAGAGAAACCATAAAGAAATAATTCCTCCCATTTCTAACGTTTCCCGTAGTAGTTCCACTTTTAACGAAAAGGGTCAAAATAGCAAATTACGTGTCTAATATGTTCAGCATTGTCCTGAAAATAAGCGTTGTTTTTTTGTGGTATGGTGTATTAGGTTACAGCAATGTACTGTTCCAGGGAAGCAAGATATGTTTTAAAGCAAAAAACAACGACTTCGTAACAGTGGGAAAAAAACATTAACAGAGAGAAATGTTTAACTATTCATATTCATTTCGTTTTGTCACAATAGATTTACCATGTGAAATTCGGGAGGCTCTCCCCGTTGAGAACGCTTCGCCGCAGTGCAGCGCCACCTTTATCTTTTAACTAAACTTCAGAAAAGCCTTCAGGGGGAGAACCTGGGAAATGAACTGTCTCTCCAAAGTTTTGTCCCCATACAGAAATAAATGAATAAACAGACGAATTTTTAAACAAAAGAAGAAAGAAAGAAAAAAAGTAGAACTTGGACTGAGACAATTTTGCTCTAAAATTGACCACATAACTTTCTAAACAGAGACTTACGCACCGTATGTGGCAATATAATGGCCCTTCCCATTGTTATTGCATCGAGAAATGTCATCAGTTAAGACTCAGGGTGTATTTTTGTGCATCATTGTGACGTTCATTCCTCCTTTAGTAGTTTAGAGTAGGTGCACAGGACAGGGGGTGCGTGTAGGTAATCTGGTTACCAAAGGCAAACAGTGTGAAAAAAATAATTGAGGATTAGTTGAAGTATGACGTCAACAAGATGACGGCCAAAAGTTATTTACGCACACCCCTCCCACCACACTTTTTTTTTTCTAAATCAAGAAAAGACAACATTACATAAAAGATGAACAATGACTACGGTAGCAATAACAACTTCAAAAACAAGAATAACGATAACACTCATAAAATGACGATAGCGCGCAGGCACACCAAAGTGCGTATTTTTAAACTCGAATGTGAAACATGGAGGCCATGAGCAATCTTTTGTTTTAAAGGGAACAACAATTGACTGATAGTCCATACACTAACTATCTCAGAGAGCTAAATTTAAAGAAACAAATAAGCAAACAAACAAACAGACGAACCATCCAACCAACCAACCAACCAGCTAACGGAAACCTGCAGCACCTCCTTGTACTTAATGTTTTCGTGGTGTTAGCTGCTTGATGACTGTCATCCATGTCTTCTTTTATTCGAAACTTTTCTTTTCTACAAAGAACGTGCAGAATCGGCCAAGCCAAAACAGCATTCAGAAGATGAAAAGCATTTTAACCAACAAATGCCTACCAATTAACATCAGGAAGAAAGTTCTTGAATGTTGTATATAACTGATAATGTTATACGGTTGTGAGGCGTGGACAGTCAACAAGCATAGCCAGAACAAGATTGAGGCAGCTGAGATGTGGTTTCTAAGAAGAATACCAAAGGAAATAAGAGGGAAGCAGGGAGAAGTTTATCTATCAAGTAACATAACTCTTGAAAGTCACGGAGTTAATGTTCTGAGCTTACCACTTTATGCTTTGTGGCTGCGTCTATGCTAGCTGAATGGGTAGCGCAAAATGTGTTGGGTTTGAGAAATTCTACATGGGAGAGTTATGTTTCTAAGAAGAATGTTGAGAGTCCCATGGACAGCAAAGAGAACAAACGAGACAGTCTTGATGGAAACAGACACAAGAAGATCATCCATAAGGAAGATTAGGAAAAGACAGGCAACACTGATAGGCCGTTTTATGAGGAACGGGGAATTTGAGCACCTGGTCACAGCAGGAAGCTGGAGGGAAAGAGAGCACCAGGTAGACCCAGGGAGAAAATGATGGACGGACTTTCAGGGTGGCTGAGGACAGAGATGTGGAAAAAGTACTTGCGGCAAAAAGGGATAGATACATATGGTGGGCCATGATCGCCAACGCCATGCAGCAGGGCACATGATGATGATGATGATAATGATGACAAAGGACATGCACTGTCAAGAAATCATAACGATCATTACAACATTATCTGGCCGTGAAACAAGCTACATCCATGGCCAATAAAACTGACAAAGGAGACTAGCGAGCTATCTGTTTATACTTACCCAGCTTGTCTCCCAGGCAGACAGATTTATCTACCGCATGTTTTGAAGTAAGTCGAGCAAAACGGTTGGACTGTAGTGCGATGGAAGCCAGCCCATTGTGGCATTTAAAAAGAATGAGTGCGATGATTCTGATTCGAATCAAGGTACCCAAAAAGAACATCTTGAGCACAACCAATTAGCGCAAGAAAAATGAACATCATTATATACCATGGTAATATTAAAAGCAAAAAAAAAAATTGCTTTTAAATCCGATTTTAAAACCCACCTCTTTTCCCAACAATGAATTTTACAATTATTTCTTTCCTTCAGTTTGTACTTTTCTTTAAGATATTAAATACTGTAAGGTAGTTTTGTCGATTGTACGCGTATGCTTGGTGCCTGAGTGTTCTTTGATTTGAGTTGTCAAGATTTCGTGCCGAATAAATACTGTAATAATAAATTCTATTATCATTATTGTTATTACAATTATTATTGTTATTATTATATTATTATTATTATTATTATTATTATTATTATTATTATTATTATTATTATTATTATTATTATTACTATTGTATTACTATTATTATTATTGTTATTACATTATCATTATTATATCATTATTATTTTTTATTATTATCATCGTCATCATCTTCATCATCATCATCATCAGTATTATTATTATTATTATTATTATTATTATTATTATTATTATTATTTACATCTCCTCACACAAAAGGATAAGGTCATGTGCACGAGACTCTAATCTGGACGCAGCCTGCAAAACACACATGTGTTACGTGACTTGAAAATAGACAGCAGTGGCCATTATCCATTTGTGCCTAAGCTACAGCGCCCTCAGGAAGATCATGTGGCCAGAGGACGATCTAGTGCACATCAAGGTGCATACATGTAAGGTGGTATGACCTAAAAACAACAGCATGTTTCGTTATTGCACCAGACTGACGTCCTTTTGCTTACAGTAAAAAGAAACAAAAACACCAAGTTGTTTGTGGACGATAACATTGTTTTTGTTTTTCTTCCCTCTAAAAGGTTAAGAATTTTTTGTTTTGGTTTGGTCTTGTCTAATTTGGTTTGTTTTTTGTTTGTGTATTTTTTTGTTTGTTTCTTTCTTTGTTTGTGTTTGTTCATTTAATTTCAGGCTTCTTGTATCTTTTATGTTTTTCTTTTTCTTTGCGGTTGACTTTTCTGTTAACCCTTCGACTCCCTCTCCCTGTCCACTAGCATCCCGCATCGCCATCAATGATAGCAAAGCAAACACTTAACCCTTTGACTCCCTCTCCCTGTCCACTAGCATCCCGCATCGCCATCAATGATAGCAAAGCAAACACTTAACCCTTTGACTCCCTCTCCCTGTCCACTAGCATCCCGCATCGCCATCAGTGATAGCAAAGCAAACACTTAATCCCTTGACTCTCTCACCCTATCCACCGGCTCTCTGCAGGAAGTTAGTGGACAAAGTGAGGGAGTCAAAGGGTTAAGTTTTGCAGCTGGTGTGTAGGGTGCGGGAGTCAAACGGTTCACCATGTGATATCGATATCAGTCTGTTCTTTGTCGCAGAGAGAGAGAGAGAGAGAGAGAGAGAGAGAGAGAGAGAGAGATAGCGAGAGAGACAGACATACAGACAGACAGACAGAGACAGAGACAGACACACAGAGAGATACAGAGAGAGAGACACACACACACACACAATATCCTTTTTACCCATAAACCACACTGATAATCAGAACTGTCGCATGTGACCTAATTTCCGGGATACAATTTCATTTTCTGCATCTCGGTCTTGTCGGCATTTGCAGCCTCTACTCCTGGATGGGAAAATTCAATTTGTCCTTGCTCAGCTAAAACAATGTACTTAGGTCTAGCAGCTGCCAGCTGCAGTAGATGAAGCAATACACATGTCAACGGTATCCAAAGGCCTCAGGTCTGGCAGCAGTGATTGATAAGACAAGAAGCATGGAGTTCCTGCAGGTGATTGCTATGAAACGTATGATACATCTGTACCTTTGGTATTTCCAATACTTCATTTTTTTGTGGGTAGTTATAATGTTATTTTAAACATCTGCAAATTTTAGATAATGATATCAATTTAAAGTTGTTCTGATTTCACCTCGTAACAAAAGAAAAGAAGAAGAGAGAGAGAAGAAGAAGATGAAGAAGAACAAGAGGAAAAAGAAGAAAAACAAGACGAAGAACAAGAAAAAGAAGAAGAAGAAGAAGAAGTAGAAGAAGAAGAAGAACTAAGAACTTAGACATTGACAAATACTACTACAACACGGTGATAGCACGTTTGTTTACATACACACACACACACACACACACACACACACACACACACACACACACACACACACACACACACACGCACACGCACACACACACACACACCACACACACACACACACACACACACACACATGATATATATCTACATATATATGTATATATAGATGAAGCAGCATGTGAAGAAAAAGACAACAAGCCGACGTAAAACATTCCCAAATTTTCGGCGTTACACACGCCTTCCTCAAGGGGACTTTATATATATCATCATCATCATCATCAGGTGCCTTGCCGCATAGCGTTGGCGATCATGGACTTCCATCTGTCTCTATCTCTTGTTGCCCCAAGCATCTCCACCACCCTCCTCGTCTTCAGCCACTCCGCAAGTCCGTCTAGCATTTTCTTCCTGGGTCTACCTGGTGCTCTCTTTCCCTCCAGCTTTCCCGTTGTGACCAGGTGCTCCAAATCCCCCTTCCTCATAAAATGGCCTGTAAATGTTGCCTGTCTTTTCCTAATCTTCCTTATGAGTGATCTACTTGTGTCTGCCTCCATCAAGACTGTCTCGTTTGTTTTCTTTGCTGTCCATGGAACTCTCAACATTTTTCTCAGAAACCACATCTCGGCTGCCTCACATCCGTACAACAGTATTGGTTCTATATAACATTTAAGGACTCTCTTCCCGATGTTAATTGATAGGCATTTGTTGGTAAGAATGCTTTTCATCTTCTTTGATGCTGTTTTGGCTTGGCCGATTCTGCCGGCTATTTCTGATGTGCATCTGCCGTCTGATGAAATGACCGTTCCCGGGTATTTGAACTTACATGTATTAACCTGTGTCAAGGTTGTGCCATTTGCTGTTATTTTGCATGAGGAGATTTCACGTTTTTTACTGATCACCATGACTTCAGTCTTCCTGTTGTTTAGTTCCAACCCCTTACCTTTGCTTTCTATTTCGAGTATATTCACAAGGTTTTGTGTGTCCCTTTCATTTTCTGCAATTAGCACGGTGTCATCTGCGTATCGAATGTTGTTTATCATTTTCCCTCCAACCTTTAATCCAGGGTCTTCTTCTAGGTTTCTCATGATGTTTTCGCTGTAAAGTCAAAACAGATCTGGTGACAAAGCACAACTCTGTCTGACTCCTTTTTGATGTTTTGGAAAGAGCTTATATTGTTTTCTATTCTCATTGCAACTGTTTGTTCCCAGTACATATTCCTGATTATTCGTAGATCTTTTCCATCAACATTGAGTCTCTCCAGTTGGTTGATCAATTCTTCATGTCGTACCCGATCGAAAGCTTTGGTATAGTCAACAAAGCATAGATACAAATCCTTATTCATCTCAATTGACCTCTCTATGATATTTCTTAGGATGTATATGGCATTAATAGTTCCTTTCCCTTCCACAAATCCACACTGTTCTGCTATTTATCTTTTTATTTTTTATTTTTTTGTCCTCGTCATGATTATTCTTAACAGGTTTCTTGTTACATAACTCATCAAACTGATTGTGCGATGGAGTTTGCAATCCATAGCCCCTGTCTTCTTTGGAAGTGCATGAAAATTGATTTGATATATATATAAAATATATATATATATATATATATGTGTGTGTGTGTGTGTGTGTGTGTGTGTGTGTGTGTGTGTGTGTGTGTGTGTGTGTGTGTGTGTGTGTGTGTGAGAGAAGAGAAAGAGGAGAGATGAAGAGAAAGAAAGAAGTGAGAAGAAGAGAGAAAAGGAAGAAGAGAGAAGTAGAAGAATGGGAAGAAAGAAGAGAGAAGAAGAGAGAAGAAGAAGAAGAGAAGAAGAAGAAAAAGAAGAAAGAAGAAAGAGAAGAAGAAAAAGAAGAAAAGAAAGAAGAAGAAAAAGAAGAAGAAGAGAAGAAGAAAAGAAAAGAAGAAAAGAAGAAAAAAGAAAAGAAAAGAGAAGAAGAAGAAGAAAAGAAGAAAAAGAAAAAGAAGAAGAACAAGAACAAGAACAAGAAAGACAAGAAAAGACAAGAACAAGAACAGAAGCAATAATTGGATGATGCAGCATTTTCTCAGCATAATATTGGATTAATATCCTTTATCTTCCTGTTTTCGATTTCGAGATAGATAGATAGATAGATAGATAGATAGATAGATAGATAGATAGATAGATAGATAGATAGATACAGATAGATAGATAGATACATAATAGATAGATAGATAGATAGATACATAGATAGATAGATAGATAGATACATAGATAGATAGATAGATAGATAGATAGATAGATCATAGATAGATACATAGATAGATACATAGCTAGATAGATAGATATATAGATAGATAGATAGATAGATAGATAGATATTATTTTTATTTTTGTTTGTGTTTTGTTTGCATGTTAGCACAAACTTTCAGCATACATGCTGTACGCAGTAAGTTGTAAACACAAAGTTAATCGAGCGCTGCTTGCAATAATTGGATGATGCAGCATTTCCTCAAATCTGAGTTAATAGAATATCAGTCTTCAGAATGATAAAAAAATTTAAAAAAGGAAAAGAGATGGACATGCTGGTTAGGTTTTTCTGATACCTACCTACATGACCATATTAAAAAGAAATATTTACCAGAAAATGTTGACCATCAATTTTTTAGATAGACAACAATACATGTGTTTTAACCCATACATTGAAAGTCTGAACCTCTTTGCAATCTGTTCGGTGTAATATCAGGTTAATATTATTTGTATTCTTATTTTCCATTTTCAGTATATCCATTATATTGTACATCGAAACACAGAAGGTTTTTGTTGTTGTTGTTGTTGTTTTTTGGTTTTTTATTTTTGTTTTTTGTTTTTGTTTTTGTTTTTTTTTTGATTGTGACACCTTTTAGAGCAAAGCGAAAACAATGAACACTGAAGTAATTGCATGGTGGCAAATCAAGTGACATTCACGTCTGAATTTATTGCTTGTTCTTCCGGTTGTTGCTTTGAATGCATCCGTGGCGCAGAAGAAAAAATGGAATCATTGTCTGTCTCTATGTCTGTCTCTGTCTCTGTCTCTGTCTCTTCTCTGTCGTCTGTCTGTCTGTCTCTCTTTTCCTCTCTCTCTCTCTCTCTCTCCTCTCTCTCTCTCTCTCTCTCTCTCTCTCTCTCTCCCTCTGTCTCTCTGTGTTTCTGTCTGTCTGTCTCTCTCAATCTCTCTCTCACTCTCTCTCTCTCTCTCTCTCTCTGTCCCTCTCTCTTTTGTCCCCTCTCTCTCTCTGTCTTCCTCTCTCTCTCTCTCTCTGTGATTTACGCTTGAGCTTATCTGCATAAGTGACAGGCCCTGTGTGTATTCATCTCTTAACTTTATCCTATTGATGTGAGAAAAGCAGGTAAATCGGATGCGTAGGATGAAGGAAATCATATCAAATTCCTCAAACAAAACCAAATAATGAGTGAGCAAGAAAACAAGACAGGATCTGCTGTAATTCCGTCAGTGCACCTCTATATCTCTGCTCCAACATATTGTCAAAAAGAAAAATAAGATCTTAGAAAGAAAAATGGGGAAGAAAGAACAAAAAACAAAAAAGAAAAAGGACATACAAAACTGGGAAAAAAAGGGGAAAAGGGAAAATCCAAGAAAAAACAACAACAAGAAAGTGCAACAGGAACAGAGAGAAGAGGAAACTGAATAAATAAGTAACAAGATAGCTGAACCATTCTTATAGTAATCCTTTTCCAAGTGTTTTCTTAATTTTCATTGTTGTCTGGACAACAATGCGATTTCAAAAGAAAAATGTTTTCTTTGTTTTTTTTACTCTGGTATGTTTGATAGTCAATACAGTTAGTTACATATAAAGCAACATAAAAGATGATGAAACACAAAAAAGTAAATGAATAGAAAAACTAACAACTAAATGATGTCATTTTTATGGATTCAAACTCAACAAACAGGATGTCTGCATTTTAGAATAT
Organism: Monoplex corrugatus; assembly: GCA_030674185.1. Classification (NCBI taxonomy): domain Eukaryota; kingdom Metazoa; phylum Mollusca; class Gastropoda; order Littorinimorpha; family Ranellidae; genus Monoplex; species Monoplex corrugatus. Next base: position 75,233,621 of record CM060312.1, on the reverse strand, counting down.
AACTGGATTGGGGTGTTTTGATGCAGACACAGCTCAGGCAGCATGCACAACAAACAGAAAAGCAAGAATGAAGGAAACAATCACCCAACCATCCAAATACCCGGCCAACAGAACAAACAAGGAACCCCCCCCCCCACACACACACACACTTAAACACAGGAAAACAGATAAATGAAATAAACAAATACGCTTGTCTCTGCTATCTTCCAACAGAGAGCAAGGAAAGGGAGACCAGTATCTGTGCCACTGGTGGAAAAAGCTCACTGCAAACAATAGATGAGTTACATTACTTGAATTTTGCAAGATCTTTCTGACTTCATTTACAACGCAGAGGTATACATACAGACTTACAAACAGAGAGACAGACAGACAGACGGACAGACAG
>CM060312.1:75220736-75228236 GCA_030674185.1 Monoplex corrugatus | reverse complement strand
GTGTGTGTGTGGGGTGTGTGTGGTGTGTGGTGTGTGTGTGTGTGTGTGTGTGTGTGTGTTCGTGCTGTGTCTCTGTGCGTGTTCGTGGTGTATGTGTATATGTGTATATTTGTGTTGTTGTGTAATGTGTTACGTTGTGTCTTTGTGGTGTATACACGTGTAGTATGTGTTATTCATGTAACAGTACTTTCATGATGTAATGTTCTGTGTAATATGTAACGTTTGGTGGATTTGTGGTGTGTGTGGATGTGTGTGTGTGCTGTGTGTGTGTGTGTGTGTGTGTGTGTGTGTGTGTGTGTGTGGTGGTGTGTGTGTGTGTGTGTGTGGTGTGTGTTGGCATGCATGTGTTCTGTGGATGTGTTTATGGCATGTGTGTATCACATATTGATTTGAGTGTGTTATTTATGTATAGTTATACATATTATATGTATATAGTTCCCCAGACAGGACAAGATACAGACAGACAGAGACAGGGTAAGAAAGGCAAAGATAAAGAGAGAATTACAGCAAAAAGTGACTGCATATGATACACATTTCTACAAATGAAAATGTGCACTGCCATGAAGCTGTTTTTATAATTAGTCATAATGTCAGATGGTTCTAATGTCAGATTGATATCATGACATTTCCCAACGCATTACAATCCCTGTATCTATGACAAAGTATCAGCAGGATAACCTTTAGAATTATTTATTTTTCTTGTAAGTGTGTATGAGAGAGAGAGAGAGAGGGGGAGAGAGAGGGACAGAGAGAAGGAAGAAAGAGAGAGAGGGAGAGAGAGAGGGAGAGAGAGAGAGAGTTTGGTGTAAGGATAGAGACAGTGTGTGTAGGTGTATGCGTATGTGTGTGTGCATGCATGTATGTTTTTGTGTATGTGTGTGATGTGCGTGCGTGTGTGTGTGTGGTGTGTGTGTTGTTTGTGTGGTGAAGTGATTAGGGGCAATGTGTGTCGTGTATGCTTGTGTGTTATGGCATATATATATATATATATATATATATATATATATATACATAATAATAATAATAATATGTGTGTGTTTGTCTTGTGTGTGTGTGTGTGTGTGTGTGTGTGTGTGTGTGTGTGTGTGTGTGTTGTGTGTTGTGTGTGTGGCGTGTGTTTGTGTATGTCAGAGTGTGTTTGTGTGCGTTTGTGTATCGTGTGTGTGTGTGTATGTGTGTGTGTGTGTGTGTGTGTGTGTGTGTTGTGTGTGTGATGTGTGTGTGTGTGCGTGTGCATGTGTTTTTTGTGTGTGTACGTGTTTGAGTGAGAGAGAGAGAGAGAGAGAGAGGAGAGAGAGAGAAAAGGAATGAGAGTAAATGTGTGTGTCTATCTGACAGTGAGTATGTATTTATATTTGTGAGTGAGTGAGTGAGTGAGTGTGTGTGTGTGTGCACGCGCGCGCGCGGACGTGTGTGTGTGTTGTGTGTGTGTGGTGGTTGGCGCTCGCACGCACGTGTGACGTGTGTTACATACCTGTGTATGCAAACAGGCACTTGGTTCATTGCCTATGTCTCTTGCTCACAATAAACACGTCACAAAAATTCAAATACTGAGAAAAATAAGAAATTGTATAATCCAAAAGGCAAGCATCGAGGTGTACGATATTCTCTCTGTGCTTAGTACAAATCCAGTGGCATGGTCTAGCTAGCAGAAAATAGAAGACGACAGATAGAGTGGGATTCTGCAAATAATAGAACAAGGACAGACTTGAATGAAAGCGTTTGAGACCCGTCATAGTTATACTCTCTATTCACTGTTGAGAGGTAACAAATACGCATACGAAGAAAAATACATCAAATACAATTCAAAACAAGTGTTGTTGTTTTGAGAATAAATTTAAATAAAAAATGTTTCTGCAAACTGGGATAAACACTGATTACAATCTTCTTTCAGCCAATCAACCAACAAAGAAACAAGAGATCCAAAATATGTGCGACTGCCCGCGTCCAAGCAAACAGGAACCAAAGAACAAGAAAACCGAAAAAGAACGCGTATTCAATTACAACAAGACAAGACAGGTGCAAATTTTCGGCCAGCCGGCCTTTGTCAAGCGCGAATGCACGATCGCAAACAGACACCAAACAACAGATAATAAGAAAAAGACTGAAAACTTCCCTGCCGTCTCGTCCAGTGGATAAAAAGGGACCAAAAGAAACAAGAACCAACAATCACATGACCAAACAAACGCCTTCTTAGGGATGTCGGGGGCTCTTTCAGTATACATAGTATCCCACTTCTGTAATTATCACCACATCATCATCATATACATATCATCATCATCACATCATCAGGTGCCTGCCGCATGGCGTTGGCGACTATGGACTTCCAACCATCTCCCCCACCCTCTCTCATCCCCCATCGCCACTCTGCAAGTCCGTCCAGCATTCTCTCCCTGGGTCTACCTGGTGCTCTCTTTCCCTCCAGCTTTCCCGTTGTGACCAGGTGCTCCAAATCCCCCTTCCTCATATAATGGCCTATAAATGTTGCTTTCCTTTTCCTAATCTTCTTTATGAGTGATCTACTTGTGTCTGCCTCCATCAAGACTGTCTCGTTTGTTTTCCTTGCTGTCCATGGAACTCTCAACATTCTTCTGAGAAACCACATCTCGGCTGCCTCAATCCTGCTCTGGCTTTGCTTGCTGACTGTCCACGCCTCGCATCCGTACAACAGTATTGGTTTATATACTTCAAGGACTCTCTTCCTGTAAATTATGTGCTTGAAATTTCCTCTTTTCTGTCACTCTTCTTTGGTTCTTTCTTCTCTTTACATTCTGATGATTTCTTCCTATCATTTTCTGACTTGCTGTCAATTTACCTGTATGTGATCAATAAAGTTTTACGTACTTTCTCTTAGGTACATGCGTTAAGTACATTTTTGGCTCTAGGGAACGGAGATATGCGGAAGCATTTTGAGGTAAACTTGGGTCTATTTTTATTGTGTTTTAGTGTCCTTAGTTACGTTTTAATTTGTATTCAGGTATGTTTAGTTAATGAATCCCTTGTGTGATTAACTGGTCGGAATGGTCAATGCCAGGGGCATCTCCTTAGATTATGTGAGCGAATACATTGATATGTGTATTTAATATTCTTTTCATTTTTTCATGTTGAAGTATGTGCATGTTTTGAAACGGTTATAGCCTTGGTATGGCTCTACGCAGTCGGCTGGGTTTTAAACAAAAATAACAGTAACATTGTCTTTTATTGTTGTTTAAAGCCCAGCCGACTGCGCAGAGCCGATATCAGGGCTATAACCGCTTCAAAACACACAAAACTTCAACAGGAAAAAAAAGAAAAGAAAATTAAGTACACATATCAATGCATTCGCGCACATAATCTAAGGACATGCCCCCGGCGTAGGACCACTCCGTCCGATTTATTCACAGGGGAAATTTAAAAACACACCTGAATGCAAATATAAGCATACATAAGGACACCAAAACAACATAAAAACAGGCAACATTACCTTAAATTGCTTCCGCACTCTCACCTCCCTAGAGCCCAAAATGCACTTAATACATGAACCCAATTATCAATCCGAAAAAAAAAGTATAATAAGAAGACGTAGTATCGAAAAAATGAATGTGAAATGGACCATTAAGGCAGAAAATAAGTAGAAATGTCAAAGCAAGGCAACAAGGCAGAAACAAAGAGAGTGACAGAAAAGGGAACATTTCTAGCACAGAATTCCAGAAGGTGGGGATACTGTTTATACTGAAAGAGCCCCCGGCATCCCCACGGGGGGAAAAGTAACAATATCCAAACAAACATACAAAGAAAGAGAGACGTGACTTCCTATAAACGTAAGGACAGAAAATATCAGCTGAGCAAGACAGACAACAAATACCCACTGTACACAGCTACACATCGTATTTTTACGAGTATGTGCAATTTTGTTTAATATTAATTACACACACACACACAACACAACACACACACACACACACACACACACACACACACACAACACACAAACACACACACACACACACACACACACACACACACACACACACACACACATACACACACACACACACAACAAAAACAACACACACACACACACAACACACACACACACACACACACACACACACACACACACACACACACACACACACACACACGAGTATAGTCTATGGATAAATTCAGAAATTATGCAGAAGGCAAATCGGAACCAAACAAAAAAAATTATAAAAATAGATAGAAAAAAAATTATATCAACAATTTGAACAATATTTAATGCGCATAAAGTGGCATGGGCTTGAATTTGATATTCTTATGTAAACAACACGGCAAAGAAATGGCTACATTTTGTTACAGCTTAAACATAAAAGCATGTTTGTCCAATCATCCAAACACACATGCACAACCATGCACATGTTTATCAAAGCGAAACACAGCAATAACACATACGAGAAAGCACACACTACTAACATGTCGAAAAAAAAAAACGTGCTGAATTTCCCAAGTTTTTAATTTTCTGTATTGAAAGTTAACTTTTATTCAAACATAGTTTCTCTCTCTCTCTCTTCTGTTAAAATGTCGCTTCATCGGCACACATCTTTCCAATAAGCTGCCACATGAATAGATAAATAATCAGCTCTTTTACATTGTAAAAGCACTTTGGCTTTCATTATCTAGGGACTACATTTTGCAGACGATCTAAGGTCTGTCGTGAAAGAAAAATCATTAAAACACTTGAAGTACAAAGCTCTTCAGAGTACTCTCTGGGAGACGTTCTGGCCGTTGAAGAGCCTTCACAGATTAAACTCTCAGACAAATTAAATCACTTGCCTAAATGCCTACACTTACGTTACCTTACGCTGAAGTACCCTGCATTCAGATCGGTAAATAAATGTGACTCAAATCTATAGCAATGGCTTTTTTTTTTTTATTAAACACACACACATAGAGACACAGACACAGGCACAGACACACACACACACAGACACAAACACGCACATACGCACGCACCCACGCATACACACGAACATGTCTCTGTCTCTGTCTCTCTCTGTCGTCTTCTGTCTCTCTGTCTCTGTCTCTGTCTGTCTTGTCTCTGTCTGTCTCTGTCTGTCTCTCTGTCTCTTCTTCTGCTCTCTGTCTCTTCTGTCTTCGTCTCTCTCTCTCTCTGTTTCTCAGTGTGTGGGGTGTCTCTCTCTTTCTGTCTCTGTCTCTGCCTCTCTCTCTCTCTCTCTCTCTCTCTCTCAGTCTCTCTCTGTGTCTCTTTTGTCTCTGCTCTGTCTCTGTCTCTGTCTGTCTGTCTGTCTGTCTGTCTTCTCTCTCTCTCTCTCTCTCTCTCTCTCTCTCTCTCTCTCTCTCTCTCTCTCATTCTCTTGTGTGTGTGTGTGTGTGTGGTTGGTTGATTAGCTGGTTGACTGATCAACTGGTCACTAGTAGACTGTAATTTCCGAAAAAAGTGATGGACACTTCCATTGTTTATTAAAAAAATAAAGTGATTTACATACGTGCTGTGCGTGCGCGTGCATGTCCGTGTGCGTGCCTGTGTGGCGCGTGCGTGTGTATGGGGTGTGTGTGTGTGTGTGTGTGTGCATGTGTGTTTTGTGAGCGTGCGTGTGTGTGTGTACGTGCGTAACGAGGTATGTTTTTTTTTTTATATATCCCCTTTGTGATAAATTGGATGTAATAATCAACGCCAGGGCATTCTCCTTGGATTGTGTGCGCGAATGCATTGATATGAGTACTTAATTTTCTTTTTTTTTTTCCTGTTGAAGTTTCGTGTATGTTTTGAAACGAGTATAGCCCTGATATGGTCTATGAGTCGACTTGGGTTTAAATAAAAAACGAAAAAACAAATAACAATATCATAATAGGTAACCATCTTCAAACAATCAATCAGCTGACAAAAAAGTAATGCGAATTTTAAATTAATCACTTTGCTTTTGGAACATCAGACTGTAATAGAAAAGTGATTCCATGGAACTTTAAGGACAATATTCAAGCATTGAGAAACTCTTTGTTACTTTGGTATAAGGTATCTACACCTTGGAACCACATAACATGAAGTGTCAGAATAAACATCAACACTTAAGGCATGAGATTTGGGAGGCCCCATACCACCCCCACCCCCCAAAAAAAAATCACAACAATGGTTCAGGAAGTCTTTAAAACGCCTTACTAGAAGAAAAAAGAATATACATAGATGGAGAGAGAAGATCAGACCTGTGTGGCCCAGAAAGTCAGACCTAAGATTTTGGACGAGATATCCCTGACAATACAAAGCATTGAAGACATGGAACATCATTTAAACATTGTGAACCAAGAGAGTCTGAAGGTCTGTCTCAAGATACAAAAATGAAAAACCGAATTCACGACAAATAGTGATACAACAGACTAAATACAAATAGAAGTAACAGAAATACAGAAAGTGATTTAATTATATCTATCCGGGACAGACAGTAGCGATGGAAAACAGAACGAAAAATAAAGTTTTGGAAAGAATAAAAGTACGCTAGAGCGTTTTCGAAAACACACACACACACACACACACACACACACACACACACACACACACACACACACACACACACACACACACACACACACACACACACACACACATACACAGAGAGAAAAGAGAGAGAGAAATCTTTATACACGAAGACCTCCTCAATAGTTTAAAATGGAAAGTCTTTAACAAATGTGTCTTACCAACAGTGACACATGGATGCCAAACGCGGTCACTGACAAAAGCAGTAACATAGACTCTTGAAACAAGCCAACGAACAACGGAAAGGATAATGCTAAGCATCAAACTAAAAGATAGAATCCGAAACGTAACCATTAGCCAAAGAACCAAAATAAAAGGCATGGTTGAACGTGTCACGAAAACAAGGTAAAAATCGGCTGGACACATCGCTCACACCAAAGACAATAGATGGACGATCAGAAGCACAGAATAACAGATAACAGAGGGTGCAGGATCAGTTGGAAGACTATAACGGCGTTGGAGAAATGACATTAGGTGGCATCAAGGAACAGCATGGCGAAGGACGGCAAAAGACAGAGAAAGTTGGAGGACTCTGGCTGAGGGCTAGTTCCTGCAGTGGAAGGACACAGTCTAGACAGAAAGAAAGAAAGTAAGAAAGAAAGACAGAAAGGAAAAAGGAAGAAAGAAAACAGAAAGAAAGGAACGAAGGAAGAAAAAAGGAAGAGAATCACGAGAAGAAAAGAAGGAAGAAAGAAAGCAAGGAAGGAAGGAATAAAGATAGAAAGAAACAAAGGAAAAAGAAAGAAAGAAAGGAATAAATAAGCAAACAAAAAAGAATGACAGAAAGAATGACAGAAAGAAAGAAAGAAAGGACGAAAGGAAGAAGGAAAGAAAGAAAGGAATAAGGAAAGAAAGAAAGGAATAAGGAAAGAAAGACAGGAAAGAAAAAAGAAAGACAGACAGACAGACAGACAGAAAGAAAAAAAAACAAAGAAAGAAAGACAGAAAGAAGGAAAGAATGAAGGAAGGAAAGAAAAGAAAGAAGAATG
>CM060312.1:75188236-75190736 GCA_030674185.1 Monoplex corrugatus | reverse complement strand
CTCTTTTCTATTTCTCCTTTTGAATGCTGCTCGAAAAAACAAAACAAACAACAACAAAAACACAATATACTGCCTGCCATAAGCCTGCTCATGAAACCCTAGGCTAGAAAAAAATGCCAACAATTACTGGAATCGGCTATATGTGCTGAAAGGCGCTACCAGTTTAAAAACACCTCCACTGACTCATAAAATAAAAAAGAACCAGAAGAAACAAGAAAACCAATGCAAACGCGTATTCAACAAAACAAGACAAAACAAGCGCAAATTTTCGGCCAACCGGCCTTTGTCTGACAAAGGCCGGTTGGCCGAAAATTTGTGCTTGTTTGTCTTGTTTAGACAAAGGCCGGTTGGCCGAAAATTTGCGCTTGTTTTGTTGAATACGCGCTTGCATTGGGTTTTCTTGTTCTTAGGTTCCTGTTTGCTTGGGCGCGGGCAGTCACACTTGTTTTGGATCTCATAAAATAAAATCTTGAAAATTCTCGAATAAGGCGTTTCTGTGTTTTAGGTGCTGTAAAAATTAGAATGAACGAGTCTGCACGTAAACTGGGTAGGCGAACGGAAAAGACTACGCTATGTCAACTGGGTAGGCGAAAGGAAAAGACTACGCTATGTCAACTGAGTAGGCGAACGAAAAAAACTACGCTATATCAACTGAGTAGGCGAACGGAAAAGACTACGCTATATCAACTGGGTAGGCGAACGAAAAGACTACGCTATATCAACTAAGTAGGCGAACGAAAAAGACTACGCTATATCAACTAAGTAGGCGAACGAAAAGACTACGCTGTACCAACTGGGTAGGCGAACGGAAAAGACTACGCTATGCCAACCTAAATATTACTCTCGAACATGCACAGCAAGCTAGTCGCGTTCTGGGACTCCAAAGAAATAAAATCAATTGCGGATTTAGCAGGTTGTCAGTTCTGTGCATGAACAGCGAAGGAGTTTAGTTTGCTTTCGACAGATTCTATACTTCTACTAGTGGAACTACCCTCGTCAGCTGCTGGATGATAATTAAAGCTCTTTCTCGTCTCAGCAAATCTTTTACATCTCTGACTCTAATCTGGCCTTTACTGTTGAGCACCATGTATCGAACCTAGTGTCTATTTTATTTTAAAACCTTTTGACTCCCGCACCCTGTCCACCAGCATCCTGCATTGTCAACCATGCTGGCAAAGCAAAAATTTAACCCTTTAGTTACCTCATCCTATTCACCAGCTTCCTGTAGGGAATTATAAAGGATTGCAGTTGGTGGATAGGGTGCGGAAGTCACAAAGGGTTGAATATCTGTTCATTTATTCATCTACTGTTTTCTTCAATCTTTTGATGGATCCATGGAATCAGAATCTTGTGTCTTTCTTGAGATGAAATTCAGTCTGCAGAATTAAAATGGCCTGGTCGCTGCTCATCTTCATGTTTCTATTTTCTGGTGGTGTCATCTTAATGTTTCATAAGATCATTTCGTGCTCATCTTCATGTTTCTATATTCTGGTGGTGTCATCTTAATGTTTCATAAGATCATTTCGTGCTATCTTCATGCTTCTATTATTCTGGTGGTGTCATCTTAATGTTTCATAAGATCATTTCGCTGCTCATCTTCATGCTTCTATTATTCTGGTGGTGTCATCTTAATGTTTCATAAGATCATTCTGCTCATCTTCATGCTTCTATTATTCTGTGTGTCATCTTAATGTTTCATAAGTCATTCCCTTCCACCCCCCCTTCCCATTTCAAAATTTTGCCAACGCATATAATTTTTGGCAAGCATAGGGGGTGGGTCGTGGGGTGCGCCAGGTAAGTGTTGGCACATTTGGGTAGAGCTTTTTATGGACTTGTCTGAGTTCGATGAATCCCTCTTGAACATATTACAAACTCAAAAGTCATTCTTTGGAAATCATTTGACAGACCAATGTAGGCGTCGTAACGACGAGCATTAAAACGTAGTCGCGTGCAAAGTATATACATGTTTTGATACAGTACATACACATCTGCATTTAATCAGGATGAATAACTTCAAACAGTAGCAAAACAATTGTCACAAGATACGAGTACATCCCTGAGCAGTCAGCCTTGCTTTTATATTTGTGACCTCCCACCACGAAATCAGTCTTAACTCGCAGTCAGTCGAACAGCACTAGGAGCTGAAAAGGTGACTGAGGGTCTATCTGGGTGTTTTGACTTTTTCTCAAAATTGATCAATGTAGACTATAATTTATCCCCACAGAAATGTTTTTCTTGAAAAAAAAATTATTAATCAATTTAAATCGGTATTTTCATGCACTGATCGCAGTAGAAAGAAAGCAATTTCCTACTAAAAGTACCTATTTTTGTCTCTTATTATGAACCGTAACCTGTACAGTGCCCGCACATGTAATATACTGACGGAAAGCTCTTGGTGCATCTTTCAGATAATGACAGCGAAAATTAGAAACAAACTGGGTCAAAGCCACAAAATAAAGAAATTTAAGGAAAATGTGTAGGAGAGCACACAAAAAACTTT
>CM060312.1:75150736-75160736 GCA_030674185.1 Monoplex corrugatus | reverse complement strand
AGGGTTTGAAATGTGTATGTGATGTTCTGCGAGCGTACATTTTTTTGTTTCTATGCATTACTACACACTGACAATGCTTATAGGGTTTGAAATGTGTATGTGATGTTCTGCGAGCGTACATTTTTTTGTTCTATGCATTACTACACACTGACAATGCTTATAGGGTTGGGAAGTGTAATGCGAGCGTACACACACACACAAAGAGGCTGTAGGCACTAACAGACATATACACACGTAGACCAGAGAGATCGGAAAACTCTCTGACCTTCACCTTCCAGGCTGAGGTATGGAAGGTAGTGCGGACACAGACAGCAGGTTTGAACCCCTGAGCTTCCGATTGGGAGCCTGAAGTCTTACCCACTTTACTACACACACACACACACACACACACACCAGAGAGAGTGTGTGTGTGTGAGAGAGAGTGAGTGAGAAGAGAGAGAGAGAGAGAGAGAGAGAGAGGAGAGAGAGAGGAGAGAGAGAAAGAGAGACAGACACACTTTACTACTGTGCCTGCCCAGCGAGGATAAATCGTATGCATCAATCAGTTCATTAGCAAGTCAGCATAAGCCTTTCAGTCAGGACCACTGGCAGGCAGAACACAAGGGACAGACGTAATAGAAATTCCAATTTGTGCACTTCTTTTTTTCCCCGCCTATTCATGGTAGAAATGGGAGTGGGGATAACTTGATTATGTGTGTATTGGGTGTGTTGAGAGTTCAAGACCTGTTGAACGGGGGAAGGAGCGGTGGTTCTATTTGCAACGATTTGCATGTTTTCACCCCGCCAGTCATCTGTTAAGTCTGTGACTCCATTAGGAGTTCAAATGCATCGGTGATTAATGAGCTAATAGTAGAGAAAAGGGTAGCCTAGTAGTTGAACCTTTTACACTGTCCTTGGTCAGTGTTCAGTGTCTATTTCTGGATCTTTTGGCTTTAAACATACGACGTGTCTTTTTTCGTTAGGTGTTGGATGTTGTATTGTGAATCAATAAGGAATCTGTTTAACTGCTGCAGTCTGATCGCTGGAAAAGTTATAAAACTGAATATCTTCACTTTTGCTGCCTTATTTTGACATTTTGATCATATTTCATTCCGGTCCATTTTGTTGTGTTTGCTACTCAAAACCAATTCGTTTTGTTGTTTTTGTTGTTGTTTGTAATATTGTTTGACACTTTTTCCATGATGGTTCAACTGGTTGTAGAAATAAAATGGAAAGTTTAGTTTATTCAGTATCACGCAAAGCTATACCGTTTTACAATAACGTATTAACATTTCAATGTGTGATATGGACAAGATTGTTAATGCTCATGGAAACTCAATTTGATTCTCCAAATGCTAAATGTGTCACGGCTGTACACGCTCCTGGGCTTCGCAATATAAAAACATTCGTCGCTGAATTCACAACTCTTCTTTCATTAAAACCGGAATTGCCTTTCACAAAAAAATGCCGAACGGAAGTAGCAGAATTATTGGTGCATTAAAATCGCATCGTTGGAACTTAAAAAGATTGTTAGCTGGCCCATAAAAAATAGTTTTAAGGATGCTGACAAGTCTCAAGAATGCGCAAGAAACGAACTGAGAAGGTGAAGCAAAGAGGATGAGACACGAACCAATCAAAAAAAAAGAGAGCTGTGAAGGTTGAATGAAAGACAAGCAATTCTCTTCTAATGAAAGGCAAGTGATTCTCATTCAATGGATTGCTTTTTGTGTTTATTGCTTGATTTTTATTTTCCCTGACGTTTGAGCATGGGAATCATTCTAATAAAGTTAAAATAAAAAGGCCACTCACTCCTCAGCTGTTGCTGAAACATTTCTACGAAACTCGAGGATTCAAGCACTCTAGAAATTCAGATTTCTGCAAATCAGCTTTCTCAAAAGACAGGTTTCTACCGAAACAGATTTCTGGGGTTGGTGAAGTACCTGAAATTTGATTGTGCCGTTTCAAATACCGCAGAACAGGCAAGAATAAAGCAAAAAGTGTTATCAAACTAGAGGCGACAGTAATGGTCTGTTCCCTTTCAGGCTGGTCTGTGAAATGATGTGGAAATGACCGATTTGTGTGTGATTTTTTTGCTTGTTTGCTACCATCTTTGAAAAATAATATGAAAACGACGGACTTGTGCTTGGTGTTTTCCTTGATTGATGAAATTTCTATGAATAGACAGGTAGACACGTGGGTTGAAGAAATAAAAGAGAGACAGACAGACAGACAGACAGACAGACAGAGAGACAAAGAGAGAGAGACACAGAGAGACAGAGACATAGAGACACACAGAGAGGAAGGGAGAGAGAGACAGACAGACAGACAGACAAACAGACAGAAAGACAGACAAACAGACAGACAGGCAGACAAAGAGACAGAGAAAGACAGAGAGACACACACACACACACTCCACACACACATACACACACACCACACACAAACACACACACACACAAAGAGAAAGAGAAAGAAAGAGACAGAGAGAGTGAGAGAGAGACAGACAGACAGACAGACAGACAGACGAGAGGCAGGGATGCAGAGAGACAGAGAGAGACAGAAACAGAGAGAGACAGAGACATAGAGGGACACATACAGGGAGGGAAATAGAGAAGAGAGAGAGAGAGAGAGACAGACAGACAGACAGACAGACAGATAGACAGACAGACAGACAGACTGGCAGGCAAAGACACAGAGAAGAGAGAGACACACACACACACACACACACACACACACACACACACACACACACACACACACACCACACACACAGAAAGAGATACAGAAACAGAGACAGACAGACAGACAGAGGTAGACACAGAGACAGACGGAGACAGACAGAGACAGAGACAGAGCGGCAGAGACAGACAGACAGACAGACAGACAGACATAAACAGAGACAGACATAGAGAAAGACAGACTTACATACAGAAACACAGTGATACAGAATACGGAGACCAATAGCCAAACAGAGAGGGAAACAAGAGTTGATGTCGACTACCAGCCGACCAAGGTTAATGCTATGCATGAAAGTTCACAGGGACTGACAGTGGTGTCCCTTTGTTCCTTCCGGTCCCACAGTGAAACCGACAACCAGACTGATAGAACCATGGTCGGAATAACCCCACACAGATAATACTTGTCTCGTAGGTTGGAAAAAAACGGTGACAAATAAATCAGTTTGATTGTCATTGAGAAACGGTTACTGAAATGTGTATATACAGAGACACAAAAGGCAAACGAAAGCATTCCAAGGAAAAAAATCGTGAAAAATCACACACAAGAAAACAGGAATATGCATTAAGATGGCTTCGATTACAGATTGTGTATAGTATTTTTGAGAACGTATGTTGTCAATCTGAGAGAAAAGAGACGTATGAATAACGTGTTTTGTTTCAGTGAAAATGAAGGACAGCATTGATCATACGTTTCGGAAGTATTTGCATGTCAAAAGATTCGTGAATGGATGAATGAATGGCTGAATCTAAAAAAGCGCATTTATAGAAACATCAAATTATTCGAAAACATAAACTTATTTGGAGTTCATGAAAACATGCCCACAGATTCAACATTTCATTTGATAATCCTTCTAGGAAAAATGGAGGCGCATGAAAGCAAATTTATAAAGAAATTTATCAAACACCATATCTTTTACAAGGCATGTTTTCTTCAAAATATCTAATAAAAGAATATAATGAAAAAGCTGACGCGGTAATTTCACACTTTTAGAGGAAAATGGCAGCCATATCTGCCCTTTCAGATGAAGTTTGATGACTAATGTTTTGTTTATGACATCATGCATCGTTTGTCTATGTCATACCCGTGTCTATTTACATATTTATCTGTACATTGTACACAGTGATGGAATTTCACCTATACGGATCCCTTGTTGAAGATACGACTGTCTTGCAACTGTTTTGAAACTTGATACACACTCTGCGTTGCTAATGTTGTTTATCCATATATCATGTTAATAAAAACATAAGAAAGAAATGGGAGAAAAAGTGAAATAAAGTACAACAAAACAGAAAAGTTAGAATAAAAAAAAAATAACATAAAATAAAATGAAATGAAATAAAACAAAACAAAATAGAACAAAATAGAATAAAATAGAATAAAACAAAATAAAATAAAATAAAATAAAATAAAATAAAATAAAAATAAATGAATAAATAAAAAACCCAACTATGAAATAAGATAAAACGAAGTAAAATAAAAATAAACTAAGATAAAATAGAATAGAATAAATAAAATAAATAGATATATCACTAGATTAAATATGGTTCATGAGATGGTTGTGTAAGCTGCCCATTGTCTCAATTGGTTAGAGCGCGTTCTTGCTGACGCAGTGGTCATGGCTTCGACCCTCAAGGTCGTTTTTTTTTAATTTTCTGTCGCGTGTGTGTGTGGTGGTGTGTGTGTGTGTGTGTGTGTGTGTGTGTGTTCGTTCGTTCTTTGATTTAACGTCTTTTCACTATAAGTGATATTATGTGTGTGTGTGTGTGTGTGTGTGTGTGTGTGTGTGGTGTGTGTGTGTGTGTGTGTGTGTGTGTGTGTGTGTGCGTGCGTGGTGTGGTGTGTGTGGGTGGGTGGGTGGGTGGTGGTGGGTGGGTGGATGGGTGTGTATGTGGGGGGTGTGGATGGTGGTATGGTGGGTGGGTGTGATGGTGTGTTGGGGGGGAGTGGTGGGATGGGTGTGTGTGTGGGTGGGTGGGTGGGATGGTGTGGTGTGTGGGTGGATGGGTGTGTGTGTGTGTGGTGTGAGTGGTGGGTGTGTGGGTGTGTTATGTGTGTGTTTGTCTGTTTGGTCTGTTTTGTGTCTTTCCCTGTATATCCATCCATATATTTTTTTTTTTTTTTACAATTTACATGTTGTTTTCATTATGTTCTTATAAACACGTTTTTGTTTCTCCGAAGACAGTTTGACAAATGGTAAGGCAGCCCACCAGAGAAACTGAGGTATCCTTATGTTACCTCTGGTCATTCATCAACTGGACGAGCTGTGCTGTTGTCAGATCACTGGGCGTGGACAATGACACGAAGCCCAGATCATGGGATAATAAAACCATTGCTTGTCGGTGATTTGATGTATCATGTCTTTTGTCTGTATTTTGTTTTGTACTGTTGATTTATTGTCTGTCTTACTTCTGTTGCTAGTTTACTGATTTTTTCTTTCTTTTTTTTTTCTAAGAGAAATTTTTAAGAAATTGGAAAACAGAGACTGAATCAGAGGCCAAAACATACTGTTAGAGTGCTTTGCTCTAATAGTAGTAGTAGTAGTAATAGTAGTAGTAGTAGTAACAGTAGTAGTAGTAGGAGTAGTAGTAGTAGAAGTAGTTGTTGTTGTTGTTATAATAGTAGCATAATCTTTATCAGTATTGTTATCAGGACTATAATTGTATTAATACTATTAACACTAGTATTATTTTCGTTTCTATCGTTGTCATTTTCGTTATTATTACCTCATGTTTTGTTTCTCATTTTGTATTCCTATTTGACCTTTTCACAATATTGTTTTTCGAAAGGTAACCTTTTCTCTTCTGAAATATTGTTTGATGTTTTATGCATTTTGTTTGTTTGTTTGTTTGTTGTTTGTTTTGTTTGTTTGTTTGTTGTTCCAAAGAGGGAATGACAGACGGTTGGATGAGCAGTAGAGGAGATGGAGTACTGGTCATTGGTCAGTCTGCTCCTGGGTTTGATACAAATTAGTGTGAGCAGCAACATGGAAGGAAAAAAACAAACACATGCAGTGACCTTGGCATTCCACTTTTTGATGTATCATGTTTACCTTTCGAAGGTTATTGATGTCGATTTTGTTTCCTTATCTTGTTATTGCATTGGAAATAAGAAAAAAAAAGAAAACGAAGAGGTAGGAGGTGGTGAGGGTGAAGGAACAAGTACTTAGACACAGAGAACTGCAACAGTGGATACACACAGAAAAAAAAAACAAAGAGAGAGAGGGGGGAGAGGGAGAGAGGAGAGAGAGAGAGGGAGAGAGAGAGAGAGAAGTGGGAAGTCAGACACACAAAGAAGAGAAAGAGAAGGAGAACAACAACAATAACAACAACAACACAAACAACAACAACACCAGCAGGAACAACAACAGTAACAACAACAATATCACCTCATCATATGCCTTCACTCGTGGTATCGGCGATAATGGCCCCCATCTGCATCTATCTTTTGTCGCTGCAAATATATCTTCTACTTTTTTCCCCACCGACTCTGCAAAACAATCGAACATTTTCTCCCTTGTCTAGCTGATGCTCTTTTTCTCTCTAGCTTTCCTGTGTGTGACTAGGTGCTCAATATTTTCTTGCCCCCTAAAATGTCCCATGAATGTCGCTTGTCCCTTCTTATTCTTCAGTTAGTTTCTTTATGTGTTTGTTTCTTTTAAGACTGTCTCGTTTGTTTTCTTTAATGTCCTTGGAAGTCTTAACATTCTTTTTCGAAACTAGAATTCAGCTGCCTCAGACTTATTATGACTTTGCTTGCTGATTGTCCAGGCTTTCTGCTAGAAATTTCTAATGGGCATCTGCTGTCTGGTGATATGACTATTCCCAGATATTTAAAGTTATCAACATGTCCAAATGTTGTGCAATTTGGTGTTATTTTACATGAAACGATTTCTTGTTTTTTACTAATTGCTATGATTCAGTCTTCTTATTATCTAGTATTTTTATTTCCGCTGTTTCTATTATATCATATTGTAATTTTTTTCATTTTCTGCATTTAGAATTGTGTCATCTGCATAACGTAAATTGCTAATTCCTTTTCCTCAAACTTTAATCCCAGAGAATTTTTCTATGCTCCTTATGATTGTTTCACAGTAAATTGACAACTACAACGACAAGACAAAAAATAAGAAAGGTGGGGGGGGGGGGGGGGGGATGAAGAAGAAGAATTACAACAAGAACACAAACAAGATCGAAAGTATGTTTTCAAAGCTATAGATGGAAGCAGAATTTATATTTGCGTCTCCTCTAGCCCATAGAAATTATACAATAATAAACGTACACTGTTCTGCCCATGAAGGGTCGATACTAATAAAATAGAACTCTACAGAGAATCAGGTCAGTAATGGAAACTTCAAACATCAACAGCAGTAAAATGGACCTGCGAGATAGACAGACATACACACAGACAGACTGACAGATAGAAAGGGAGGTACGTACAAAGCGGCAGAGAGAAACTCAAAAGAAAGACAGACAGAGAAAAAAGAGAGAAACAGAGAAAGAGGATCAAACACAGAGACCCAAGGCTGACACACAGACTACCAGTCGACCAAGGTTAATGTTATGCATGACAGTTCACAGGGGCTGACAGTGGTGTCCCTTTGTTCCTTCCGGTCCCACGGTGAAAGTGACAGCCAGACTGATAGCACCATGGTCGGAATAACCCCACACAGATAACACTTGCCTATAGCACAATCTAAGGCTATAAATGATAAATAAGAAGAAAAGAAAGAAAGGACAGTAGGTCGGTGGAAAGAAACAAAGAAGGAAAACGAACAAACAAAAAATAATGATTGTTGGACGTAATATAGACATACAAATAGATAGACAGGACACACGTATATGAAGAAAAATGAACAAACAGAACATAATGATTGTTTGACGTTAGACAGATACATAAATAGACAGACAGACAAATAGATAATAGAGAAGAAGACATATAGATAGACAGAAATAGAAGAAGATAGATAATAGATAGATAGATAGATAGATACGATAATGATAGATAGATAGATAATAGATAGATAGATAGATAGATAGATAGATAGATAGATAGATAGAATAGATAGATAGATAGATAGATAGATAGACATTCAGACAAATATATAAATGTTTGTGTGTATCTGAGTGTGACAAGATGTGTGTGTATGATTGTGTGTGTATGTGTGTGTGTGTGTGTGTGTGGTGTATATATATATACTGTGTGTGTGTGTGTGTGTGTGTGTGTGTGTGTGTGTGTATGATTGTTGTGTGTGTGTGTGTGTGTGTGTGTGTGTGTGTGTGTATGATTGTGTGTGTGTGTGTGTGTTTTGTGTGTGTGTGAGTGTGTGTGTGTGTGTGTGTGTGTGGTTGTGGTGTGTATGTGTGTGTGTGTGTGTGTGTGTGTGTGTGTGTGTGTGTGTGTGTGTGTGTGTGTGTGTGTGGTGTGATGTGTGGTGTGTATTAAGTATAAAAATCTGTGTGAGAAAGACAGACAAAGAAAAAGGAATTGATCAGAAACAAAAAAAGACTGAAACATACAGTAAAGAGAGAGAGAGAGAAGAGAGAGAAATGGAGAGAGGGAGGGAGAGGAGAGAGACAGAGACAGAGAAGACAGAGAGACAGAGACAGACAAAGACAAAAGACATAGAGATAAAGAGCAAAAGAGGGCAAAATATAGGAGGAGGGAGAGACAGAAGGCAGGCAGACAGACAGGGAAAGCACATACACCCCTTCCAATCAGCATAGAATAGTGTTTGTAGTTTTCAGGGCAGATTGATTCACGAAGAGGGCGAAACACATCAAAACAAAAAATCCAGCGAACATGACATGCCAAGTTGTGGCCATTCCATGGCACTACGGTTTTGTCTTGTCCTGTCTTTTATGTTGTTGTCACAGTGAGTAATTAAAGTGAGGATGTATCAGGTCAGGTGATTGATGCCAACAAGAGACCGTAATTTATATCTCACTTGCTCCTTTGTATTTCAATTCCTGTTTGAAAAAAAAAACTCCACAAAGAGAGAGAGAGGGAGGGAGAGAGAGACAGATAAAGAGAGA
The DNA here is from genome assembly GCA_030674185.1 of Monoplex corrugatus. Taxonomy (NCBI): domain Eukaryota; kingdom Metazoa; phylum Mollusca; class Gastropoda; order Littorinimorpha; family Ranellidae; genus Monoplex; species Monoplex corrugatus. The sequence goes on along the minus strand of CM060312.1, from coordinate 75,151,986 downwards.
GAGAAGCAGACGACAGACGACAACAGACAGACAGATGGCAGATAGAGACAGCGAGACAGAGAGACAGAGAGAGACAAAGAGAGAAACAAAGAAAGAGAGACAGACAGACAGACAGAGACAAAGACAGCGAAAGAGAGATGAGAGACAGAAAGAGAGAGAGTGAGGGAGAGAAAAGAGATACAGAGAATATGGAGTGAGTGAGTGAGTGAGTGAGATACAGATAGATAGAGAGAGAGAGTGAGAGAGAGAGAGGAAGGGAGAGGAAAGAGAGAGAAGAGACAGACAGACAGACAGACAAAGGAAGGAGAGTCTAGAAAGACACAGAATACACAGAGGCACACATACTCCATCTAAATAGCACGAAACAATGATTTATTTTTGTATTTCTTGAGGACAGGATGATCAACAAAAGAAACTAAATAAACATCCTTTCTGTTTTGTTGTTGTTGTTCACAATGAACGGACCCAGATTAAGCTTGTATCAGGCCAGTTGACTGATGACCAGAAACAGTTAAGAAACTCCACTTTGTTTCTTGCTTGCCCCTGTGTGTTTCAATGTCTGTTTGAAACAAGATGACATGAGACACAGAGAGAGAAAGAGAGAGACAGATAGAGAGACAGACAGAAATAGACAGAGTGAGAGAGAGTGTGTGTGTGAGAGAGAGAAACAGAGAGAAAGACAGAGAAAATTGGTGGGTGAGTGAGTGAGTGAGTGAATGAGTAAGTGAGTGAATGAGTGATGAATGAGTGAGTAGTGAGTAAGTGAGTGAGTGAGTGAGTGAGTGAAAGAGATGGATATAGACAGACAAAGAGAGAGAGAGGAGAGAGAGAGAGAAAGAGAGTGAAGAGAGAGAGAGAGACAGACAGACAGACGGGAGAGACAGAGACAGACAGACAGACAGACAGACTAGAAGAAGGAAAGGACAAAGACACAGAAGACACAGAGGCACACATATGCCGTCTAAATAGCACGAAATAATGGTTTTCTTTTTTTTATTTCTTAAGGACAGACAGATCAACAACAACAACAACAACAACAACAACAACAACAACAACAAACAATAACACAAACAAACAAACAAAATAAACGTCCTTTCTTTTTTGTTGTTGTTAACACTGAGCGGACGTAGATTAAGCTTGTATCAGGTCAATTGATCTGATGATCAGAGACAGTTAAGAAACCCCACTTTGTCTCTTGCTTGCTCTCTGTATTTCAATGTCTCATTGAAAAGTAAAATAACGAAAGAGAG
>CM060312.1:75140736-75145736 GCA_030674185.1 Monoplex corrugatus | reverse complement strand
AAAGACTCAAATGTTTCATGTTTTGAAATTCTTTTTTCTTCTAAAGAACTGCAAGCATGACGTGTAGTGCCGGATGATGTATGACTTGAAGACAAGGGGGAAAATGACAAAACACCGAACAAGACAAATCTGAAGAGCAAAGGATGGAAGAGGAGGAGACAAACATGCGGAAAGAAATGGAGAGAGAAATGGGGAGTAAAACAAAAAGAAAGAAAGAAGAGAGAGGGAGAGAGAGAGAGAGAGAGAGAGAGAGAGAGAGAGAGAGAGAAAGAGAGAGAGAGAGAGAGATTCAGAGAAAGAAAGAGTGAAACAAGTAAAGAGACAGAGACACAGAAAGAGAGAGAGAGAGGAAAAAGAGAGAAAGAAAGAGAGAGAGGGGGAGAAAGAGAGGGAGAGAGAGGAGGAGAGAGAGAGAAAGAGAGGGAAAGAAAGGGAGAGAGAGAGAGATTTTAGAGAAAAAGAGAGAAAGAAATAGAGAAACAAGTAAAGAGACAGAGACAAAGAGAGAGAGAGAGAAGAAGAAGAAGAAGAAGAAGAAGAAGAGAGAGAGAGACAGACAGACAGACAGACAGAGACAGAGAGACAGAGAGAGAGATAAAGAGAAAGAAAGAGAGGGAGAGAGAGAATGAGATAGGAGGAGGAGAAGGAGGGGAGAAGAGAGAGAGAGGAGATGGATGGAGGAACAAAGAGACAGACATATACAAAAGACACAGAGGCACACGTACTCACCGTAAACAACGCGAGATAATGAACATTTGTCTTTTTCTCAAAGACAAATTGATCAACAAAGATAAAAAGAAATACAACATATCAAAAGAACAAAACTTGAGCGGTAATGATCTATCAAGTTCTGGAATTCCATTGCACCATTCTTTTTGTCTCGTTTTGTCTTATATATTGTTGTTCACACTGAACGGATATACGGTTCGTATATATCAGGTCAATTGGTTGATAGCCATAGACTGCTTGAGGAACCCTAATTTGTCTCTTGTTTGCCCCTCTGTACTTCAATCTCTATTTGAAACATGATAACTTGAGAGAGAGAGAGAGAGAGATAAAGAGAGAGAGAGAGAGAGAACGAGAGAGAGAAAGAACGAGAGAGAGAGAGAAAGAGATAGAGACAGAGACAGAGAGAGAGAGAGACAGACAGACAGAGACGGAAGGACACAGATAGAGAGGGAGAGAGACTGACAGACAGACAGAGATAAAGAGAGAAAGAGAGACAGAGAGAGAGACAGAGACAGAGACAGAGAGACAGAGAGAGAGAGATACAGAGAGGATGGGCAGACAGACACACAGACAGACAGAGACAGATAGATAAAGAGACAGTGAGGATGGGCAGACAGACACACAGACAGACAGAGACAGATAGATAAAGAGACAGTCTTTCACCCTTCTCATGTTTTGAAATTCTTTGTATTCCCAAGAACTACCTTTACGATATGTAGGGACAGATGATGTATGAGCTGAAGATAGATAAGATTCCTCAGTCTGTCTGCCTCTGAGTGAGTGAGAGAGATGAGGGAGAAATAGAGAGAACGAGAGAAAGAGAGAGAGACAGAGAGAGACAGAGAGAAAGAGAGAGAGACAGACAGACAGACAGGACAGACAGACAGATAGATAGAGGATGGCGGAAGGGATAGACAGAATTAAAGTTAGGTTGTACTGGGTCAGTTGACTGATGACCAGAGACCAATGAAGGGACCCCAATTTGTCTGAACCCTTCTGTATTTCAGTCCCCTTTGAAAGTATGCTCACTTCAGACAAAACAAACAGACAAAGAACAAACACACAGACAAACAAACAAAGATGAAAGGAAGAAACAAACAAAAAAACATACAGAGAAATAAACAAACAAAAAAACAAGCAGACAACAAAGAAGCAAAGAAACAATTGATTCTTCCACAATGTTCGTATTTCGAAATTCCCTGCTTTTTCTGCAGAAATGAAGTCACCACGTCTAGGGCCAAATGATCTATGACTTGATGACAGATAAGGTACTCCAGTAGATTTGCAACTTGCTCCAGCATCCATCAAACCTACAGGAAAAAAAAAGAATATAATATACAAAAACAAAAGGACAATCATACAATCCAGACTGATACCTCGTGTTTAAGCAAAGCTTTCAACACATAGGCTACATAAAGTTTATAAGTCTGCAAACAATGATTTTATCTATCTGTGTATGTTTTCAATATTGTTTTGCAAGTGCCACTGTTAGCATAGAACACACGCATATACGCAAGTACATAAGGGCATTTAAAAACCCAGGCAAAATACCACGTTGTAGAAGACAAAACAAAATATCATACTGTACATTTTATCAACAATTCTTGCCTTCAAAAAAGAGATGGAGAGCCAGAGAGACACATGGAGACAGAGAGAGAGAGAGAGAAGGAGAGGGAGAAGGAGAGAGAAGGGAGGGATAGACAGGCAGACGGAGAACACAGAGCCACACACACTCCCTGCAATCAGCATGGAATATTTGTTGTTGTTTTCAGGGCAGATTGATCAACGAAGAGGAAAAAGAAACATAAAAAGCAGAGTGAACACTTCAAAAGAAACAAATGAATAAAAGCAAAGAAACAAGCAAGCAGACAAGCAAACAAAGAATTTGATTCTTCCACAATATTCGTATTCCGAAATTCTCTGTTTTTCTTCTGCAGAATTGAAATCGCCACGTGTTGGGCCAAATGATCTACGACCTGATGGCAGATTAGGTACCCCAGTTGATTTGGCGCTTGCTCCGCCATATATCAAACTTTCTTCACTGAAAAAGTCATTTTGTGCGAAAACAAAAGGACAATCATAAACTCCAGACTGATATTTCGCGTTTAAGAAAAGCTTGCAGTACATAAACTACTTAGAATGTATAAATCTCCTAAAAATAATTTTGTCTATCTGTTATGTTTTCAACATAGTGTTGTAAGTTCCATATTAGCAAAGAACACACGCATTCACGCATATACGTGTATATATAAGGGCATTTAAAAAACCGGGCAAATAACCACGTTGTAGAAGACAAAAGAAAACATCAAACTGCCCATTTTATCAACAACGCATGCCTTCAAAAAGAGAGATGGAGAGCGAGAGAGATAGAGAGAGGAGAGAAAGGAAAAGGAAGAGAGAAGGATGAATAGACAGGCAACATTGAGAACACAGAGGTAAACATATTCCGTGCGATCAGCATGATCATTTGTTTTTGTTTTCAGGGCAGTTTGATCAACGAGAAAAGAAAAAAAAGACAAAAACAAACAAAAAAGAGCGAACACTTGTGAGAAAACAAAACAAAAAATAAAAACAAAAAACAAACAACAAACAAGCAAGCAAAGAATTTGATTCTTTCACAATGTTCGCATTCCAAAAGGTTCTGTATTTTTCTGCGAAATTGAAATCACCACGTGTAGGGCCAAATGATCTACGACCTGATGACAGATTAGGTACCCACTTGATCTGCCGCTTGCTCCACTATTCATCAAACTGTCTTTAGAAAAAAGTTATTTTGTATGAAAACAAAAGAACATCATAAACTCCAGATGTTTTTGTGTGTTGTTGTTGTTGTTGCGTTTAAGCAAGGCTTGCAACACATAAGCTACTTAAAGTTTATACATCTATTAACAATACTTTTATCCATCTGTGTATGTTTTCAACATGGTGTCGTATGCGTTCACGCACCTGTGCCTATACATTAGGTCATTCATAAACCCAGGTAAAATACCACGCTGTGGAAAACAAAGGAAATATCAACATATCCATTTTATAGACAGTCACACGAACAGTAAAGTATGAAAAGTATCTCACGCATTTATACCTTGAAAACTCAGACAGGGGGGAGGGGGGGCAGAAAGAGAGAGAGAGAGAGACAGACAGACAGAGACAGAGACAGGGACAGGGACAGAGGGAAGAAGAAGAATGCGAAGAAGAAGAATGCGAAGAAGAAGAAGAATGCGAAGAATGCGAAGAAGAATGCGAAGAAGAATGCGAAGAATGCGAAGAAGAATGCGAAGAAGAATGCGAAGAAGAAAAGCTAAGAAGAATGCGATAGAAAAGATTATCAGTAGAATGCAAAAGAGAAGAATGCGAAGCAAGAAACAAGAGAAGAATGCGAAGAAGAAGAAAAAATAGGAAAGAAGAATCCCGAAGAAAAGAATGCGAGAAAAAGAAGGAAATATCAAGAAGAAGAAAGAAGGACAGTGCAAGAAACAGTAAAGAAGAAAAAATTCAAAGATAATAGAAGAATGCGAAGAAGAAGAAGCGAAGGAAGAAAAGAAGAGCAGAGAGAGAGAGAGAGAAGCGAGAAGGACAGAGAGCGAGAGAATGCGAAGAAGAAGAAGAACGAAGAAGAAGCGAAGAAGAAGGAAGAAGGAAGGAAGAAGAAGAAGAAGAAGAAGAAGAAGAAGAAGAAGAAGAAGAAAGAAGAAGAAGAAGAAGAAGAAGAAGAAAGAAGAAAGAAGAAGAAGAAGAAGAAGAAGAAGAAGAAGAAGAAGAAAAGAAGAAGAAGAAGAAAGAAGAAAGAAGAAGAAGAAGAAGAAGAAGAAGAAGAAGAAGAAGAAGAAGAAGAAGAAGAAGAAGAAGAAGAAGAAGAGAGTAGAAGAAGAAAAAATACAAATGAAGAAGGATACGAAGAGAGAGAGAGAGAGAGAGAGAGAGAGAGAGAGAGAGAGAGAGAGAAGAGAGAGAGAGAAGAGAAGATCTCACTAAACGAAAAAGGACACGTAAAGCAGTGTATAAAACATTAAAAAACAACAACAAAAAAAAGGTGGAAAAGTAGATATAGTGCTACAAGTTCCTGCACATGACTGGGGTCAATGAAAAACCATAACTAGTCTCAAGTCATTATCATTCTGCACATGACGTTTGGGGCAAAGTGAAGGAAAACTGACAGACTACTGCTGGCATAGAGGGGCAGAGAATATATGGAACCATGAATGAAAATAACTTCTCATAATCAAACTCCAGTTCCAAAGCACAATAAAATTGTCCTCCAAAATACAGATTTT
>CM060312.1:75128236-75130736 GCA_030674185.1 Monoplex corrugatus | reverse complement strand
GAAGTCGGCTGGATCGCCGATGAAAGCTACGCAGTAAGTAGCCTTTTTTGTAACTGAGAGCCAGGTTCAACCAGGTAGCCATTAGGAATACACTTATACTATGAAATATCAAAAGCAAATAGCACCCTTCCAAAATCTTGCTCTAAACTGGAAAATTGGAAACAGATGTTCCAGAAACTATGTACATTTTGCTGATGTTTACAAAATATGAAATGAAAATGAAATGGCTGCATATATGTTGCACATATAAATATAGGAACAATTATAGGAACTACTGTCATATGGAAAAATATGGAACTTGTAAACTGATGTTTCCATAACATATTTGAAAAGAAAAATATAGTGTTGGTCATAAATTGTGGAATTGTTTACATACGAAACGATGGTGGGGTAGGATCAAAGAAATAAGAACGTATCTCCTGTGTAAATATTAGATTCATTAAAGACATTACTTGCTGTTGACGAATGCATGCGCACAGATTCGATATTTGATCTAATTATCTTTCTTTGGAAATGTACATTTACAAATGCAGAACTGAAGAGAGTCTACCAAACATTACATGTTTTTTTTAAGATGTTTGGCCACACAATTTCGCATACACGAACTCAGTAATATGGAATTTACACATCTTTAAAACGAAATGGACGTCATGTTTGCTGGTAATAAATATTGAAACTTGATACTGCTTACTCAGTGAACTGTTGTCTTCTATCTTAATCTGGTTGTCGTTTTGGACGTGGTGTTAGCTCTGATATGGCTCTAGTAGTCGGCTGGGTTATAAGCAGTATGAACTAATGAACTAGCTTACTTAGTGTATAATGCACCTATTTTCAATGTACTTATGAAATGCAATAATAAGTCTAACTTTTTTGTGTGGATATTTTAGCCTGTATGTGGACAACTTTGTTTTGTTTTATCCTTCTGATATCTTTATTGGTCATTTTGCTTCACGTGTTTGGGACTGTATTTGTATTTTAACCATACATATATTTTGCATGAATTGGATGGGTTATTTTCCTCACGGGGAGATTGCAATAACGGTTTGTTTCTTATTCTGTACTTGTCTTTACTACGTGTTTAAAATTAATCTTTAAATTAAGCTTGGAAGATAAAAGAGAACAGACCCCCCCCCCCCCCTCAGACATAGCGCGTAGATCTTAGTTGGAAAGTTAGTTAGTTAGTTAGTTAGTTAATTAGTTAGTTAGTTAATTAGGTAGGTAGGTAGGTAGTTTGCTAGTTAGGTATTTAGATAGGCAGGTAGTTAGTCAGTCGATCAGTCAGTCAGTTGGTTGGTTGGCTGGTTGGTTGGTTGGTCGATTGGTCAGTTGGTTGATAGGTTGGTTGGTTGGTTGGTTAGGTGGTGAGGTGGTTAGGTTGGTGGTAGGTTGGTTGGTTGGTGGTTGGTCGATCGATCGGTCGGTCGGTTGGCTGGCTGGCTGGTAAGTTAGTCAGTTAGTTAGTCAATTTGTCAGTCAGTTAGTCAATCTGTCAGTCAGTCAGTCAATTAATCAGTCAGTCAGTCACCCGGCTAATTAGTCGTTTTATGGATTTGTACTTATGGAACTCATTTAAATGTAACAAAATCCATATGCTTTCAATCACTGAACATACACACACATACAGAAAAAGAAAGAGAGAGAGAGAGAGAGGAGAGAGAGAGAGAGACAGACAGACAGAAAGACAAAGACAGAGAGACGGAGACAGACAGACAGATAAACAGACAGACAAAAAAAGTGTTAAATCTTGAAATCTGTGTTCGCTTTAATACTGAAAAATGATAACATCAGATCGCGCTTAACCTGTCTTGCAGCTCGTTCTTGATATTCTACGCATACAAAAATATTCACGTGTAAAAGTAAAATGCGTAAATGAAAACCAGAGACATATACTAAAAGATTCGCAAACGAATGAAAGCAACAACAACAAAATAAAGCAACCATTCAAGCACCAGCACCAGCAACAGCAACAACAACAGCAGCAACAACTGCATCAGTAGCAGCAGCAACACTGGATATGGTAAAGGCAAGTAATGACGAAACGGATCCCACGTATAAATGTCTTACACAAAGAAGGACAGAGTGAAAAAGAAAGAAAAAAATAGAAAGATAGAGAGAAGAGAAAAGAGAAAGAGAGAGAAAGAAAGAAAGAGAGAGAGAGAGGATGGAGGGAGGTAGGGGATCATGGACACGCAGACAAACAGTCAGGCAGACATAGACAGGAAGACAGAGACCAAAAGGACCACCAGTGCTACCTCAGTCTAAAAGAGAGAAGGGGTTAAAAAAAAGATAAAGAATACACTATCAGGACAGCATCTGGCTTCATGGTGACAATGCTACGCGTGGGTTGGCTTTTCTCTGTAAAGTTTTCGTTCTATTAGGCTTTCCACGAGTACTTTCTAAGTGGCAATCTTCCTGTATATAAAACCATGTGAAGATAGTGTAAGTGCATGGATGCATCCCCCATCCCCCTATCTGTGTGTGTGTGTGTGTGTGTGTGTGT
>CM060312.1:75115736-75120736 GCA_030674185.1 Monoplex corrugatus | reverse complement strand
AACAACAGAATAATGATTATTATCAATGTGTTATCATCTTGATACTATTATTATATATGTAACACACACACACACACACACACACACCACACAACAAAAACCATATATATATGTATATATACATATATGTATATTATAGATGTTTTTGTATTCATATATTGTATGTGTGTGTGTGTGTGTGATTGTGGATGTGTGCGCGCGGCGCCGGGTGTGTGTGTGTGTGTGTGTGTGACGCGTGTGTGTGTGTGCGTGTGTGTGTGTGTGTGAAAGTATATACCTGTCTTCTTGCATGTGTGCATGAAGTGAGTGTGTGTTTGTGTGCATGTGTATGTCTATGTGTATGTGTGTGATGTGTTTGTGTGTGTGTTCGTTCGTGCGGGCTGGCGTGCGCGAACGCATGTGCTAGTTGTTCGTATGTATCTGTATGAGTGTGCACATGGAGGTACTGAGCCCACAAAGCCTTGTGTGCGCCTACAAACGCAGAATGAACGGCCACAAAGCAAAACTGTAGACAGCCAGTGAGACTGGCAATGGGTATATGATCCTGTTCAGAAACAGGGAAGGTTGAAGAGAAGAAGCGAGAAACAAGGGACATGTGTTATCCTTATGATGCTTCTATCGATACAAGTTTCACATATGCAAACATAATGATCAACCTTGGAACACTAAGGACCCCTTTCTTCAACTGTCAATATGATTATACGAGTGTAACAAGACAAACGTTAATTTCCTGCAGGTACAGCCATCTCGAACTCAGCAACCTCCCCAGTGTTCCTCTACAGCAGATTATCATATCCGTTACCCCCTACATGTCAGATAGGAATCACAATTGCAGTCAAATGATGGCAATCATAAGACAGGCCATAAAAGTACCGATGAACTCATCAACCTACTTGTTTAGTGTCAATTCGAAACTTGACATACGCTCGCTTCTGATTGTGGTCGTGGAACTGAGGAAGACTAATCAGTGATCGATCAATACAGAGGCAGAAGAATCAGCTTACATGTTAACGACACTGTCAGGAAAATCTGTTATAATGAGTTGTTCACCTTAGTTTATTGGGTCTTGGCTTATTTCAGGTGTGAAGAGGCTTTTGTAAAGCAGCATTACAGGAATAGAAGACGCACTCGGAAAGAAGATTGGCTACCAGCGACCAGCTGCAAAAATATCATCCGAGCTCTAAGACATGGGAAAAACACAACCATTTATAACAAACAAAACGAACAAGACAATCCGATTGTCAAGCCATTCCAAAAATCTGTTTTGCTCATCTACAGTTTTTAAACAGAAAATCTAGATGGTCAACCTTCAGATCACTGCAACCATGATGAAAAATGAAATGAAATTAATTTGGCCTGCAGTCTTTCTCAACGGTTAAAATGGAATTCAAATATTGTCAGAAGTTCCAGAGAAAGAGCTGTTCACAAGTCAACCTCACTACAACATTGATGAAGCGTCAAAGAAAATATAACTTATGTGTAGACTTTCCTAACTGTTAAAACAGATATTCAAATTGTCAGAAGTTCCTGAAAGTTTTGCTGTTCACATTGATTCCTTAACATTCGCTGATTTATAACATTATTTTGGGTATGTGATATCTTGATCTTGGAGACATGATTTTGAAACTGGTGTATTCACTACTTGTAAATCCAGTCTAAAACCCCACTTGTTTTCACGGCAATGAATTCTACAGCTGCCTCTTTCCATCAGGTTTTTTTTCTACGTTTCCATGTTTTGTAAGGTGGTCTGCGATGATCGAATGCGTATATCTGGTGCGTGGGTTCGTCTTGATTTGAATTGTCGAGATTTAGCGCGGTGTACCTCTGAATACTGTAATTATTATAATTTTGACCCCAATTTGGTAAGGATCCGATGTCAACAGCTGAGGAAATCTTGTAACACTTTTTGTCACAAAAACAAAATATACATAGGGCTAGACAGACACACACCTCCCTCCTGCTGATTAAAAAAAATCCTCTTTATTTTGACCAAGTGGAGGGGTGGGGGAGACTAAAACCAAAACCAAAAACCAAATACAGGTAGAAATATGAAACAAATTTCAAAGTTTACGCACCATAGTTAATTGAAAGCGTTGTGTTTACTTGTGTCGTGTTATGGCAGTATATATAATATATATATATATATATATATATATAATATATATAGTATATAGTATGATTTGATGATGATGATTTTTATCCTTGTGTGTGTGTGTTGTGGTGTGTGTGTGTGTGTGTGTGTGTGTGTGTGTGTGTGTGTGTGTGTGTGTGTGTGTGTATGTATATATTGTATGTATGTATGTATTATGTATGTAAAGTATGATGATGTACAATATGCATGTTATTATTTGTATGTTTGTATGTATTGTGTATGCATGTATGTACGTACGTACGTACGTATGTATGCATGTATGTATATCTATGTATATGTACATGTGTATGTATGTTTGTTTGCATTTGTGTACATATGTACTTGCGTCTGCGCACCAAACATACATGGGCATATATTTTCATCACGTGCATTTTGAGGATTGTGTACGATATAGTCAATCTGTATAATCTAAGCTCCTGATCAAACGCCTGCAAAAAAAAAAGTAGAACACATTGTTATTAGAAATAACAGTAGACTGCTTTCCACCGATTGACCGGACCCAATAATAGACTTTGATTGAAATGATAGAGAGTCTCCCTGATAGGCAGACCTGCTTTACATCTATGATTTCCACAATCTGGGAAACGCTACAGATGCTAGAATTTACTGTGAAATGACAGGTTAATGCACAGATTACAGGCGTCTCGTGTCTGTGATAGGCAGTTGATTGCCACACCCGCAACACCTCCAAAGGCTATAGATTTTTGAAGTTTGGCAAGTGCGTAGGAGTATAATGAAGCTGAGCGTCAAATCCTCAAGAAGCACATTGCACTATATGAAGATCTGATGGCTTCAATCAAAACAAAAAAAACAAACAAAAAAAAGAAAATTATGTGGTATGGCATTGTAACAAGAGCTAAGGACCAGCAGAATTAGTCTTCCGAGGAACAGTTCTGGGCGGGAGACGGAAGAGGAGACAAAAAAGGACTGACAACATTCAGGAATGGACAAAAAAAAAAAAAAAAAAAAAAAGCAAAACCCAGGCTTTTGCCCACAACCGACAGAGCTGAACTAATTTGTTGATTAGTTCTTTAGTGTGGCGCTCCAATGACTCCTCATGGAGTTAAAGGAGAAGATAAAGAAGATTGGGGAATGTGTTTTTGCCCGTAAAGATCACACCGAATTTTCACATAAGGTTTTTAAGTCGTTTCGATTTGCCTGTGAGTGTTGTTCTTAAATTACGATAATACCATTGCGTACCTATATTATTGTTTGGGTATGAGTTATGAGAATGTAAGAACTAGACCTCGCTTGAAAAATTGCAGCTTAAAATTTTTAAGTGTGTATTAAAATTACCGAATCGCGTTATGGCTGAGGTGTGTGGTGAAACGGGGTTATATCAAGTTTCAGTTGTGGTTGGGTCTAAAATGATTCAGTATTGGAGTAGCTTTTTGTCGTATAACAACGCAGAGAAACACTCGTTAAATTATGCATAGTTCTGTATGACTTATAGTAAAAAAAATAAAATTAAAAAAAAACCCACACACACTGTTCAGACCAGATAGGTCATATTCATAAGATATTGATTGACACGGGTTTTGTTTTTGTTTGGAATCTCAAAGTTTTGGAAACAATTAATACACATTCTGTAAAAATGTTACTCACTCCAAGATAATTACCAGCAGGTATGAAAGAGAGCTTTGGGAACCAGTAGTCAATGCATATTATATCGGAATTTCAAAACCGAATTTCAATAGAGAAATGCATAACACAGTTACTTTGTATTTATGTTTTTTCTTCTGATTAAAATTCGATGCAGCTTTCATAAACTGGAGAGTGAATTAGGTGGACGCAAAGGAGTAGATAGACAAAGCAAAATATGTAAGTTTGCGATGACAATGTTTTAGGTGATTGGTGTCATTTATTTTCAAATGGGTAAATTATGTGATGTCCGACAGAAGTTCATTCCACGCAATTATGCAGTCAAATCAATGTTCTCATTATGTAACTTCATTTTTGGAAGCGGAAAAAAACCCGAAAATAGCAAAATTATCAACATTTCTAAATCTGTAATCTTTTGAATATTTGAGTATTCTATTGCAAGATACTTTCATTTTTTTATGGTGAACACAATTCCTTTTGCTTTATGTTGTAGTTAAAATCCCTGTATATTTTCATTTATTTGCTGTTATTCCCCATGCTCCGAGTGGGCGTAAAAGACCTATTAAACAGTGTTCAGTGGGAAAGCGGAAGAGACTTAGAGTTAGGGGTTTAGGCTAATGTACACTAACGATAAAACTTTTTGTTCCAAATGGAAATGGAATTCGTCTAAACAGGCTGGTCGGCTCTTGCAAAGAACCGTGGACAGGATATCTGATGTGACGACTTCAATTAACCCTTTGACTCCCTCACCCTATTTCATCATCATCATCAAGTGCCTTGCCACATGGCATTGGTGATCATTGCCTTCCATCTGTTTTTATCCCATGTTGCTGCAAGCAACTCTTCCACCTTCTCTGTCTTCAGCCACTCTGCAAGTCCGTCCAATATTTTTTCCCTGGTCTACCTGGTGCTCTCTTTTCCTCCAGTTTCCTGTTATGACCAGGTGCTCCAATTCCCTTTCCTCATAAAAGGACCTGTAAATGTTGCCTGTCTTTTCCTATTCTTCCTTATGAATGATCTTCTTGTGTCTGCCTCCATCAAGACTGTCTCGTTTGTTTTCTTTGCTGCCCATGGAAACTCTCAACATTCTTCTTAGAAACACATCTCGGCTGCCTCAATCTTGTTCTGGTTTTGTTGTTGACTGTCCACGCCTCACAAACATATAACATTATCGGTTCTGTATAACATTCAAGAACTCTCTTCCTGATGTTAATCGATAGGCATTTGTTGGAAAGAATGCTTTTCG
>CM060312.1:75093236-75110736 GCA_030674185.1 Monoplex corrugatus | reverse complement strand
TGTGTGTGTGTGTGTGTGTGTGTGTGTTGTATTGTTGTGTTTGTGCCCGTTTGCATATGTGTGTTTGTTTCTCCTCTCTCTCTCTCTCTCTCTCTCTCTCTCTCTCTCTCTCTCTCTCTCTCTCTCTCTCTCTCTCTCCTCTCTCTTTCTTTTTCTTCTTATCTCGGTGTGTGCCCGCGCGCGCGCGCACGCGTATGTGTGGGTGTGTGTATGTGTGTGTGTATGTCTGTGTGTGTGTGTGTGTGTGTGTGCGTGGTGTGTGTGTGTGTGTGTGTGTGTGTGTGTGTGTGTGTGTGTGTGTGTGTGTGTGTGTGTGTGTGGCTTCTTTCTCCTATATCTGATTGTGCGTTTGTTTGTCGGAATTTTGGTTCTTAGTTTTGCTGTTGTTTCCTATTCATTGTTTGTGTGTCTGTTTGTTTGTTTAATGAATGCTTCATTCACTTTTGGCTGTGCTGCCTGCAGAAACTTTCGATCAAGTAATGAATCAAAATTCATGAGAACAAAAAACTTGACAATTCACAATTTTCTTCTCCAGTTTCTGTTTTAGAAAAAAAAATGGGAAAGATTGTTTTGTCACGACTGGAGAGAATTACGTGTCTGTGTGTCTGTCTCTTTCATTCCTTATTTTGTTTTAACGTCTATTCACATATGTGCTTTTAGACGACTGTCTCTTTGTGTTTGTTTAATGTGTGCATGTGTGTGTGTGTGTGCGTGTGTATGTGTGTTTGTGTGTGCGTGCGTGTGTGGTGCGTGCGTGCGTGGTGTGTGTGTGTGGTGGTTGTGTGTGTGTGTGTTTTGTGTGTGTGTGCGTGAGTTTGTGCTCGTGTGTGCATTTGCCTATTGTGTGTGTGTGTCTCTCTCTCTCTCACTCTCTCCCTCCCCCCTCTCTCTCCTCTCTTCCTCTCTCTCTCTCTCTCTCTCTTGTCTTTCTCTCTTTTTCTCTGTTTTCATCTGTGTGTGTGTGTGTGTGTGTGTGTGTGTGTGTGTGTGTGTGTGTGTGTGTGTGTTGTGTGTGTGTGTGTGTGTGTGTGTGTGTGAGAGAGAGAGAGAGAGAGAGAGAGAGAGAGAGAGTTTGCTGGCAAGAATTTTTTCTCTTGTTTCTGAATTGACCTGTGCCAATGTTTAGTCACCAATTGTCGCAGTAGCTTGAGTTGGTAAGTCACGCCACAGAGCAATAACAACAACAAACGAAGAAGCAAACAACCAAACAAAACAAAAACAATGTCTAACGAACGTCAGCGCTCTTTTGAAGAAGACGTGTGACCAGCAGTTTCTCAGGAATTCTGAAATGTATACAGTCTGTTTTGCTGTTTGTTTTATACACTCTGCTATCATCCTTGCTTTCAGTCAAGTTTCAGTATATATCCGATTCAGTTTTAGGGTTACTACAACCTTGACATGTCAACAACAAAAAAGAACCCTGGATTTTCTATGTATTATCTGTGATAAATTGTATTTGTATAGAATGAGATAACTGTTACAATGGCTTGAACATCTCTCTCTGTCCTTCTGTCTCTCTGCCTGTCTGTCTGCCTCTCTGTCTGTCTCTCTCTGTCTCTCTGTCCCTCTGTTCTCTCTGTCTCTGTTTCTCTCTGTCTCTGTCTCTCTCTCTGTCTGTCTGTCTGTCTCTCTCTCTCTCTCTCTGTCTCTGTCTCTCTCTGTCTCTCTCTCTGTCTCTCTCTCTGTCCCACCTCTCTTCCCTCTCCCTTCTCTCTCTCATCTGTATTTTCTGTGAAAAAATGTGAAAACAAAGAGAATACTGTTAGCTCAGCTTGAATTCTCTCTCTCTCTCTCTCTCTCTCTCTCTCTCTCTCTCTATCTCTCTCCTCTCTCTCACTCTCTCTCTCTCTCTTCACTCTCTCTCACTCTCTCTCTCTCTCTCTCACTCACTCTCTCTTCTCTCACTTCTCTCTCTCTCTCTCACTCCTCTCTCCTCTTCTCCTCTCTCTCTCTCTCTCTCTCTTCATGTATTTGATCGCATGTGTTTTTGTCAGAATTCTAGCTCCTACTGTGGATGTTGTTTCCTATTCATAGAGTCTCATGCATGCATACTTCATTCACTCCGGCAATGCTGTCTTGGCGAAACCTTTGCGGGTCTAGTAGAGCAAGACTCATTAAAACAAGAACGTGACAGTTCGCGATGACAAATCATCTCGTCTATTTCCCCCCTCTGTGTCGTTAACATGTAAGCTGATTCTTCTGTTTGTGCGCTGATCGATCGCTAATTAAACCTTCATGAGTTGCACGACCGCAGTCAGAAGCGAACGACAGCCAAGTGTCGATGTTGATGCTGTAGAAGCCGAGCGTTGACGAGATGCGTGGCGCCATGAACTTCTTCTTCTTCTACAAGCGTCTTCATCTGACAGCTCTCCCCCCCCCCCCCCCTGGGTATGCTGGGGGCTCTTTCAGTATAAGTAGTGTCCCCCACCTTCTGGAAATTCTGTGTTAGAAAAGTCCTCTTTTTTCTTTCACTGCCTTATGTTTCTGCCTTGTTCCTTTGCTTTCCCGTCATTTCTTCTTATAATTTTCTGCCTTTCTGGTGCATTCACCTGTTGATTGTGTTCAAGAAAGTTTTACTTACTTTCTCTTAGGGTACATAATTGGATACATTTACAGAATGTACTTTTTTTTTGGTTCTAGGGAACTGAGATATGAAGAAGCAAATTAAGGTAAATCAGGTCCGTGTTTTATGTATGTTCTGGTGTCTTTAGTTACGTCTGACTTTGTGACCTGTTCTCACGAATGGGGTCACAACTTAATTTTGGGGGGTATAGAGATATTTATATCACCGAAAGCAGAAAAAATGCTCTTTCCAATGATGTATAATTCAACTGTCTAACTGAAAAATCGAGCGAGTTACAGTAATTTAAAGGGAGTGGGTGATGGGACGGACATTTTGAGAAAAGCAGAGTTAAAGAAGGACAACAAAATTCTCTGCTTTTTCCTTAGCAACCAGTATTCTATCTTTATCAAACTTAGTGAAATGATAGATAAAGTGATTCTGCACTACATACTAGCTATTTCGCGAGCTGATTCCAACGGTATGCGATATGCTGAGGCCCTGTACGGTTTCATGGCCTAAATTAAAGCTCAAACACACGCATTTTCACGGAAAAAATCTGCACATTCTCGATGGGTTATCACTTTAAAATGTTATTTTAACACTCTTTCAGCCCAAATTTCACTTTAATCTTTGCCATAATTAATAGATTAATGGTCAGACAATGTGTAGGAACAAAAATCTCAAATCACCCAGATCAACCCTCACCACCTTTTCAGGCCCGTATCTCAGTTCACACGTTGCGACTTGTGACCCCGTTCGCAAGAACCAGTCACATTTGTATTTGGTTTTTTTTGTTTTTGTTTTTTTTAAACTCCTGTGTGATAAATTGGATGGAGTGTGGTCAACGCCAGGAGTATCTCCTTAGATTATGTGCGCGAATGTATTGATATGTGTACCTACTCAATTTTCTTTTCCTTTTTTCCCCGTTCAAGTTTTGTAAGTTTTGAAATTGTTATATCCCTGATATGGCTTTACGCAGTCGGCTGGGCTTTAAATAAAAATAACAAAAGCATCCTGACAGCTCTCAGGATTGCAAACTGGCAACTGGAGGGTTCCAAGATTAGTGTTCGTCAGACACATCATCAATCTTACTGAATTCGGAACGGGTTGTATTAGACCACTTTCAGGCTGCTCCACAAGCGTCTTCAAATGGCGTCATACATTGCTTTTACCTGGCATTTGGTGGGTTATTTGATACATGTACAGATGTCAATTAACCAGTTGCTGGTGTCATGTATTGTGACCTACAAGAACTCAGGAAACAAACGAGTGTATAAACTTGTAAACAGACACATTAATTAACGAGGCTGATTTGTCACTTCTGGTACCTGGAAGATTTCAGGTGACAAACGAGTGTATAGGTCTGTAAACAGTGATTTATATTAAACTGGGTTGTATTGTAAGTCATTATCTGGTGGCATCTGTGGTAATAATTCAGGAAACAAACAAGTGTATAAACCTGTAAACAGTGACATTAATTAACGAGCAACAAAAACTTTAGAGGCCGTTTTCTCAAAATGGCCGTCATACAACTTAATGACTTTAAACATACATAACTTCTACATTTTTAGGAGTACAAGCTTTTTCAAGTACCAAAATAATCAGCAGAATGTCACTTTCCAGTGATATGTATATCTCAAAATGCCCAAAATGCTAGTTAAGACTGATTTCGTGGTGGGAGGTCACAAATATTGCTGGGATGTCCCCGTTATCAAATGGAACGACTGGAACATAGCCGACTGCAACTGCTTTGACTACCAAGCACTGTAGCAGCAGGTAGGAACTGGCAAAATAAGAAGGCATGTTTATTGCTAGATGTGGCCCATCAATGTAGGCTGCAACAGAAAGAGAAACCTAGAACATGAACGTTTCGGGGTAGTATGTGTTATGTCCTCACATGAACGTACCAACATATATGCGTGCGCGCGTGCACACACACACACACACACACACACAACACACACGCACACATACACACACACACACACACACCACACACACATACACACTCACACACACACACACACACACACACACACACACACACACACACACACACCACATACACACACGAACACACCGACAACCACAACAACAAACACATCACAAGAGACTTAAAACAAAAATACAAACACATCAGCCAATTTACACGAACAAGCACAATCTACCACAATCACACATCAACATTTACGACAAAAAGTATCATCAATACACACAATACACGACCGGGACAACCACAAAATAAAGACACATCCACAACAAGACTTAAAACAAAAGATACTGAGAAACTGTATCGATTTCAGTGCCAGATCTTTACACGAACAAGCACAAAATCTGACT
This sequence comes from Monoplex corrugatus, assembly GCA_030674185.1. Taxonomy (NCBI): domain Eukaryota; kingdom Metazoa; phylum Mollusca; class Gastropoda; order Littorinimorpha; family Ranellidae; genus Monoplex; species Monoplex corrugatus. Next base: position 75,105,833 of record CM060312.1, on the reverse strand, counting down.
GGTTGCAGTTCAATTCATCAATGCAAAATATTTTTTTACGTTTTATCAAAGAAGTAATAAACATATCAATTACATCAACATCTAATAACAAAGCTGGGCAGAAGATATAAACTGCGCAGAAAAGTTAAGATACCTGAATTAAATTAAAGTGGAACCAGAAGAACAAGAAAACCAATGTAATTTTGGATCTTGTAAATTAAAGTGGTTGCCTAGGCCATTCTGATATTAACCAGAAAGATAAAAACAGATGAGAACGGGTATTTTATTCACAAAAGTAAACAAGACAAGCACAAATTGTCGGCCAGATGGCATTTGTCAAGCGTGCGCTTTTCGGCTCATTGAAGTTTCTCTTCAACCCCAACCCAACCTTTATACTTTTGCTCGTTTGCTTGTTTATCTATTTCATTTTGAACTGTCCTTTGTATATGCCTGACAAAGGTCAGTGGGCGAAAATTTGCACCATTCATGTTCTGAACTAAAACTAAAACTAAGGGGGGAGGGGGGGTGTGCTTATTTTTCCACTAGGAAAGTTGGAGTTCATAGTTTGAGTTTAATAAAGAGATAGTCTTTCACGCATGGGCAATTCCATATTCGCTTCACCCAATATGCCAAGTGTTGTTTGGCACATTCCTTGAGCCTGCTCAAAACTACATGTGGCTGCAAACTTCTCATGGTCATCATCATCACAATCATCATCATCATCATCATCACCATCACCATCACCATCATCATCATTGTTTCCTTTTCCCATGTTAGAAGAATGCAGGCGTGAGGGGCGGGGGTTGTATGTACGAACTTCTGCTCCTGCATCACTGGCGTTGATTTAACGTCAATCATTAAAGATCCACAACACACCACTAATCCCAATTCATACATTCGAAGTCTCAGTGTCAGGAAGCCCTCGGAGACAAGAGACACCAAGCCACCATAAGGCCACTCACCACGGAGACCCTGCACTACCGGTGGGTCACTTCTATGGGAATCAGCAGTGACTATGTTGATCCAACTTACAGAGGGCTCTAAACACTAAGCCCACACATCGACAACAGTATGCTCAATCGCAGAACCAGACCGAGAGAGGGAGAGACAGACAGACAGACAGACAGACAGAAAAGAGAGAGAGAGAGAGAGAACATCCAGTATGGAGACCACCATCATAGCACTCTGAACTGGAACCAAAAGACTCTGACTTGAATTTTCACCCCCAGGACCTAAACGGGCACAAGAAACCAAAAAGTAAGTGACCAGCGTGGTGTGGATAATTTTGATGATACTTTAAACTCTGCCTACACTGAAACGTCTCTCAAACTGCACAAAATAGAGCTCAGTTGCAAGGAAGGAATGACAAGACATGCCCACAAAGTCATTTCCCCTGTATGTTAATTTCAAAGGTCATGACCTAGTCACATGGAACCAAACACAATCTCAGGACAGGGCGTGGGGAGTCGTATCAGAATTAATTGCGCTGTTTCAAAGGAGATGCAGGGTTGAACGAGTTGAACATTTATCAGTTGCATGGGCAATTGGGTCCAAATCATTTGGTCCAGATAACAAACCACGTTGATTTCTTGGCAGAGGGACTCTTTGATCTGTGAACATCTGACGGGATGTCGATTCTTTTCCTCACTGCTGTTGATTTCTTCAACTGTTCAACTCACCATTACAAACCTGACAGAGTTATCTCACCTTGCTGACCGAATGAATGCTAAAATGAAAACAGAAAGACATAAAACAAAAACGCCACACACACACTTGCAAGGGCTCATGCGTGCACATGCACAGAGACAGACAGACAGACAGACAGAGAGACAGAGAGAGAAACACACAGATACACACTAACATACACACACATATGTTATCTTACACACACATGCACACAGACAGACTGACAGGCAAACAGACAGACACGCATTCACAGAAGAACAGACAAAGCTTCATAAGAACAATCTATCAAACAATTAACCAAATAAAACACAGAGAGACAGACAGACAGATGCAGACAGAGAAGAGAGAGAGAGAGAGAGAGAGAGAGAGAGAGAGAGAGAGATGGAGAGATGGAGAGAGAGAGAGAGAAGGTGGAAAAGAGAAAGACATATAGAAAAAATCCATCAAACATACTGACACTAAGAACTGGATGACACACAATAGACTTCAGCTTAATGACGACAAAACAGAAGCTATCCTCATTGGCACCCGTCAGAAACTTTCTCAGCTGCCTCCTCTTTCTCTCCCATTATGTAACACATCAGTCCCAATTTCTGATTCAGCTAAAAACCTTGGTGTCTGCATTGACTCTACCCTCTCCATGAACAACTTTGTTTCTCAAACTGCCAGATCCTGCTACTATCATCTCCATCGTATAAAGCTGATCAGGAAGTATCTCTCTGTCGAAACAACTGCAAAACTCGTTCTCTCCTTCATAATGTCTCGCATTGACTATTGCAATTCACTCCTGTCTGGTCTTCCTGCCTCCACCATTCACATCCTACAGCGCATTCAAAACAATGCTGTACGCCTTGTACTCAAAAAGAAAAAAGCTGACCACATATCTCCTCTCCTGGCACAACTTCACTGGCTCCCTGTATCAAAGCGCATACAGTACAAACTAGACACCATGTGCTACAAAAGCCTCAATAACGCAGCCCCCGATTACCTGTCAAGCCTACTTGAGATCTATGTTCCCTCACGTACCCTCCGCTCTGCCTCTGATCCTCTGACTCTTCGCTTTCCACGCACTAAGCTCAATACCTATGGTCCACGAGCCTTCTCTGTTTCTGGTCCACTCTCCTGGAACAAACTTCCTCTCTCAGTCCGTCAGCAACCTACTTTTGTCTCCTTCAAGTCCGCTCTCAAAACTCACCTTTTCTCTCCTGCATAAAATCCTAACCTCACTCAACCCTCCCCTCTGCAGCCTGTCTCCGCTCGGAGGGAATCACATGGTTATAATATATAATTGTATGCTATGCTCTCTATAATTTTCCATTGCTTTTATTCTTGCTTTTATTGCTTTTATTCTTTCTCCCCATTTATAGCCATGCGTGTGTGTGGGTGTGTGTGTGTGTGTGTGTGTGTGTGTGTGTGTGTGTGTGTCTGTATGTGTGCGTGCGTGTGTGTGCGAGCGTGCGTGCCTGCGTGTGTGTCTGCTTCAGCGCTTAGATTTGATTTTATCAAGATTTTGCGCTATATAAATATTGTAATTATTATTATTTATGAAATTTAAAAATGTAACTGATGAATATGCTGTGCTGGTATGCAACCAAAACTGAATTGAAAACATTCCTAAAACAGACATTCAATTTACATTTTCAAATCAGTTATTTCTTGATGTCCTCTTAATGAAATACGATCACAAACAATTGCATACGCGTCAACGAAAAAATGTAAGAGTACAGAAAATGAGAATCAGTTAAAATCAGAAATACAGTATCTAGCGCAAATAATACGGTAATCTGACCAAAAGATTAAACGCTTTGAAGAGTGTAAAGCCAATTTGATTGAAATTAGAAGAAAAGAAAATGGATGGCATTCTTCTGACGACTGACACAAAAGACACCGACTTGAATTTTCACCTCCAGGCACTAAAATGACAGAGGAAACCAAAAACTATATGATCAACGTGTTGTCGCTAATTTTGATACGTTCAACCCTACCTACACTTTTACGTCTCTCAAACTGCACGAAAATAGAGCTCAGTTACAAGGGAAGGAATGACAAGGACATGCACACAAAGTCATTTCCCCTGTATGTTAATTTCAAAGGTCATGACCTTAGTCACATGAAAACCAAACACAGTCTCAATACAGGGCGTGGGGAGCCGTATCAGAATAATTGCGCTGTTTCAAAGGCGGACGCAGGGTTGAACGAGTTGAACATTTATCAGTTGCATGGGCAATTGGGCCCAAACCATTTGGTCCAGATAACAAACCACGTTGATTCTTGGCAGAGGAACTCTTTGATCTGTGAACATCTGACGGGATGTCGATTCTTTTCCCTCACTGCTGTTGATTTGTTCAACCATTCAACTCACCATCACAAACCTGATAGAGTTATCTCACCTTGCTGACTGAATGAATGATAAAAAGAAAACAAAGAGACATAAAACAAAAACACCACACACACACTTGTGATAGCTCATGCGTGCACATGCACAGAGAGAGAGAGACAGACAGACAGACAGACAGACAGACAGACAGAGAGACAGAGAGAAACACACAGATACACACTAACATACAGACACATGTTATCTTACACACACATGCACACAGACAGACAGACAGACAGACAGATACGCGTTCACAGAAGAACAGACAAAGATTCATAAGAACAATCTATCAAACAAAAAACCAAATAAAACACAGAGAGAGAGACAGAGAGAGAGAGACAGAGAAGAGAGAGAGAGAGACGGTGAGAGAGAGAGAGAGAGAGAGAGAGAGAGAGAGAGAGAGAGAGAGAGAGAGAGAGAGAGGGTGGAAAAAAGACAGAAATATACAAACAATCCATTAAACATACTGAAATTAAGAATAATTATATCCAATGAACATGCTGTACTAGAATACAATCAAAACTGAATTGAAAACATTCCTAAAACAGATATTCAATTTACAATATCGGACCAGTTATTCCTTGATGTCCTTTTAATAAAATATACAATCAAAAACAATTGCAAATGCGTCAATGAAAACACGTTAGAGCACAGAAAATCAGAATCAGTTAAAGTCAGAAATACAGCACCTAGGGCAAAAGATATGTGAATCTGACCAACAACAAAAAACACACACAAAAAAACGCTTTGAAGAATGTAAAGCCAGTTTGATTGAAATAAGAAAAAAGAAAATGGATAGCATTCTTTTGATGACTGACACCAAAAACACTGACTTGGATTTTCATATCCTGGCACTCAAACGGTAGAGGAAACTGAAACTAAGTGACCGGCACGACGTGGCTAATTTTGATTCTTTCAACTCTGCCGATAATGAAACGTCCCTCAAACTGCACTAAAATGGAGCTTAGTTGCAAGGGAAGGAATGACAAGGACACGCACACAAAGTCATCCCCCCCTGTATGTTAATTTCAAAGGTCATGACCCTAGTCACATGGAAACGGAACACAATCTCAGGACAGGGCGTGGGGAGCAGAATCAGAATAATTGCGCTGTTTTAAAGGGGATGCAGGGTTGAACGAGTTGAACGTTTATCAGTTGCATGGACAATTGGGTCCAAGTCATTTGGTCCAGATAACAAACCACGTTGATTTCTTGGCAGAGGGACTCTTTGATCTGTGAACATCTGACGGGATGTCGATTCTTTTCCTCACTGCTGTTGATTTCTTCAACCGTTCAACTCACTATCACAAATCTGATAGTTATCTCACCTTGCTGATTGAATGAATGCTAAAAAGAAAACAAAGAAACAAAAAGCCCTAAATACCAAAAGTGTTTGTGGGCGCTCGCGCGTGGGCACACACATACACACACACACACACACACACACACACAGCAAAGCAAAGCAAAGCAAAGCAAAGCAAAGCGAAGCGAAGCGAAGCAAAGTAAAACTAAACAAGGTAAAACAACACTCTCTTCTCTACCCCTCATCTCTCCAAAAAAGAAAGAAAATGAAAGAGCAGAAAAAGAAAGAACAGGTAATGAAACAAAAACAGACACGGACACGTAATTTAAACATTTAGACCATGGTTCCTTTGAAGGGCTGACAGAAAACAAAATGTTTGTAATACAGAAAAGCAATGCATAAGCTGTACAACCGTAATTATTGCAGATGCATAGAACTGTTTAAAAAAAACAACTGAAATAAAACATTACCACTGTATGCAATTTTTCAATTGGCGGAAATATGTTTGCAATTTGTATGCTTCATAGAAAAACACGGAGATTTATCATTTTGTTTTGTTTTGTTTTGCTTTGTTTTTGTTTTGTTTGTTTATTCGCTTTTCATTCTGACTTGCTACAAGTACAAGCATAGTAACATGAAAAGGACAGATTTCCGTATAATGTACCAGTTATATACTTCTGGTGGATGCTTGAGAAAGCAGGACAACAAAGCATGAAATGTACTTCGTTTTCTATGATAAACATGCATTAACATTAACATTGAGACTAATAATCAACATGCACATGCATTCTCTAAAACATACTTGTTTTTATCACAATGCACTCCAATGTCAGATGGTCCGAATTTGAATGTTCTTGATAATCTGTCAATATCTGAGGGTGATGAACCGAAAGTGAAGGATCTGGCACCTCCGGGATTTAAGACATTCTCTTTCCCACGGTCATCCCGTGGAGGTGGCATCGCACTCGTCATTGCTTCTCCCCTTCTGCCATATGTTTCTACTGTGTCCGGCTTTCCCTTCCACCACTCCTCATTTGAACTTGTACAACTGACTCTGTCTTTTCCTCAATCTTGCGCCCACATTTTCTGCCTCTACAGACCACCACCAAACAGAAAGAACCATCTGTCTGACTCTGATTTTGTTGACCAATTTCATGACCTCTTAGAATACTGCAACAATCTGAAAGGATCTTTAATTCTGACCGGCGACTTCAACATCCACTACGACGTACCCTCCAACAATCTGACTGCAAAGACTACCGAGTTACTCAACACCTTCGACCTAACTCAAGCCATCCAAACTCCAACCCACATTAAAGGACATACACTAGACTGGCTTGTACACAGAGACAGTGACAATATCCTCCAGTCCACTGATGTCATTCAAACTCTCCCTTCTGACCACTACTGCATCCTGAGCCAACTTCAACTATCAAAACCTCCTCCACGTCAAATCTACGTCATGGCCAGAAACCTGTCAACCATCGACTTTCCATCGTTCAACAGCAACCTCCATTCCCAACTCCTCAATTCTCAGCCAACTTCTGCCGACGATCTTGACGCTGTCCTCCGCAATTGCCTCGATCAGCATGCTCCAACCACCCAAAGGAAGGTCTCTCATCGTCCCCCTTCACCCTGGTATGCTGCCGCTGGACCTCAGCTCCAGGCTGCCAAGCGTGAGAGAAGACGTGCTGAGAGACGGATGATCAAACACAAATCAACTGTGCATAAACAATCCTTCCAGTCTGCAAAGAAAGCATTTGATAAACTTGTCCACAGTGCAAAAGTTTCATTCTATAATGCTAAAATTACGTCTGCCACAACTTTTAAACAGCTCTTCATCATTACTAACACTCTTCTCTGTAAAACTAAAAACAGCCCTATACCTTCTCATGTTCCACCTGCTGACCTTCCTCTAGCATTCTCTAACTTCTTTAATGGGAAACTTTTTGACATTCGTGATAGTCTCGATTCGCAAAATACCCCTCCTCTTTCAATGCCTGAACCAACCTTCTCTGGCTGTCCACTGACATCCTTTCAGCCTGTCTCTGAGTCTTTTGTGAAGAAAACTATCAAGGATTCTGCTATCAAAACCAGTGAATTAGACCCCTCCCGGCTTCTGTTTTGACACAATGTTTGGATACTCTACTCCCATTCTTTACATCTGTCATCAATCATTCACTGGTGTCAGGCATCTTCCCAAGCTCATTCAAATCAGCTATTATCAAACCTCTCCTAAAGAAACCTTCTCTTGATCCAGATATTGTCAAAAACTACCGGCCTGTCTCCAATCTCCCCTTTCTTTCCAAGGTAACTGAAAAAAATTATTTTACACCAACTTCTAGAACATCTTGAATCAAACCATTTATTATATCCCAATCAGTCAGCATATAGATCAGGACATAGCACTGAAACTGCTTTATTGAAAATTGTGAACGATCTTCTGACATCCTTGATGATGGTGACATTTCTCTTCTCTCTCTCTTAGATTTGTCTGCTGCCTTCGACACTATAGACCATGAGATACTGCTTTGGCGCCTCCACAACTGCTACGGAATTTCTGGCTCCGCTCTCTCCTGGTTTCAGTCATATCTCTCTGACCGCACACAGACTGTATCTGTAAATGGCTTGCCCTCACCTCCCTCAGCCCTCAGATATGGCGTTCCTCAAGGATCCGTCCTGGGTCCAGTTCTCTTTGTTTTGTACACGCAGCCTCTCGCAAATATTATTCTCCGCCATTCTGTATCACATCATAGCTTCTCAGATGACAATCAAATTTACAATTCTGGTCCCATCTCTAATGTAAACAAAATCGTACAAACCACTAAAGCCTGCATTTCCGACGTGAAAGACTGGATGACTTGTAACAAATTACAACTAAACCAAGACAAAACTGAAATGATTTTCATTACTCCTAAAAAACTTCTCAACTGTGACTTAATTCCATCTTCCATATCACTGAATGGGACAGACATCACCCTCTCCCAAAAAGTTAAGAATCTAGGTGTCACCATCGACAACACTCTTAACTTTCAGCAGCATGTCTCAAACATCTGTCGTGTCTGTTACCTTGAACTTCGTAGAATAGGTTCCATCCGTCATCTCCTTACTCTCGAAGCTACTAAAATATTAGTTTGTGCTTTCGTTCTTTCTCGTCTTGACTATTGTAATTCCCTTCTGTCTGGTTCCCCAAAACAGCTCCTTGACAAACTTCAGAAAGTACAGAACCATGCCGCTCGGCTAGTATTTCGGTCTTCCAAATTTCAGCATGTCTCTCCTCTTCTCCAAGACTTGCATTGGTTACCTGTGTTGAAAAGGATCCAACATAAAATTGCTGTTCAGTGCTTCAGATACTTCGACAATTCTATTCCCTCTTACCTGTCTGAATATCTTCAACTATACGTTCCATCTCGTCATCTTCGTACCTCAGCCGATACCCGCTTATTTCGAATCCCAACTTTTCGAACAAAATCATATGGTGAGCGATCCTTTTCTTTTCAAGCCCCTTCCTCATGGAATTCACTTCCCTACCCGCTGAGGCACAAAACAAGTCTTCAGTCATTTAAATCTGGCTTGAAAACGCATCTCTTTCCTCTCTGAAATTTATTAACCTAAAAGAGCTATGCTGTCTGCGCGCTAGCGTGCTTCTGTGTATGTTATTGCTGTGCGCCTATAGATATGTCTCGGGGTGGGAGGAGGATATGTGTGTGTGTGCCAGAGAGTAGGTATTAATATTTGATATTATTAACGGTGTGTATGTGCTTGTGGGATGGAGTGACAGAGGTCCGCCATGTATGATGAAAATTATATTAGGCCTATGTTTCTATGTTCGATGTAATGTGTATTGTACAGTTTGTAAGCGCTTAGGGCTTTCCAGAAAGATTAGGCGCTCTAAATGCCCTTAATAATAATAATAATAATATCTAAGGAAAGCTACGTTTCATAATTTCCAGGTGATGTGAACATCCTCTACAATTGTATGACTACCCTGAATAATGTCATTCGATATTGTAACTTAGTCATTTAACCTTTGACGTAATTCTCACCAAAAATCGTTTTACATTTTTAACCCCTTGATTTAACCCATGAATACAAAATTGTTCTGAAACAATAAATCACGATTATGTGAATCCATGTAATTTTACCACCTTAACTATCTTACACGCTTTTAATGATAGCCTATTTTCATTACTGTTAAACATTCTAAACCAACATCTTTAACATATACATAGGCTACTTTAGCATATACTTTAACGTATATGTAGTCTGCTTTTATGCATATGTAATCTACTTTAAATATTTGTAGGCTACTTTAACGTATTTTGTAGGCTACTGCAACGTATTCATAGGCTACTTTAACGTATAGGTAAGCTACTGTAACGTATTAATAGGTTTTTGAACGTATGTTTAGGCATTTTAACGTATATGTATGCCTCCTTTGCACACTCCACAAAGTAGCACCATATTGTGTAACAAACTGTATCTGAGCATCAGAAAATTTAACATGTATTTCTAATACGTCATTTTTTATTCGCAAATCATGTTTGAAATTCTTCTGAATTTTTTCGAGCTTTTCGCTCATCATCAGAGTTCTAGAAAAGGAGAAAATAACACAAATGTTATCAAATCAAGTAACTGAAATCAGCATTAACACGAACAACATTAGAATGAGAAACGATCATACAAAATGATTACAACTTAATCGTCAGCTGTCGGCTTCGATATTAATCTCTGGTGTTGATAGTAGGTCCCAATTATCTTATATGCAATGCTTCAAACGTCATCAAAAAATGTTTCTCCCTGGGTTGTTGCGTTTAATATCGTGACATCATTCACATCTATCGTCTTCACTCCACATTGGTCCATATGTGTTTTCATCGGCCTGCTGTTTTTGATGTGCTCTCTGAAGCGAGATTGCAAATATATTTCTATTGTTATCTCAATCGTATACAAGTAACGTAAAATAGACGTCATTTTTGGTCCAGTTGCCAGCTTCTGGCAGGCAACTGTGAAAAAAAGACGTGTGGACCAAAGCAATGTTACCAGATATTCTTCATAACGGTTTATATCCGTTATCGCCTCCTTATTGAAAGAAAATCTTTCATTGAATGCTGAACAACAGCCTTTTCTATATACAGCAACACTACCTTTTTTTCACACTGGCCGTTTTTATAACCAGGGTGCTGCTTTGAATACATTATTCAATTGAGTCTGTGGGCCGGCTGGGGTTTCTGACCGTAACACAATGTCATCAGATAAAATCAAAATATATTTATAATTCAGCAGCGTTATGTAGTGAGCAAGGCACCGTGACTACCATGTTCTATTATTTCCATTGCTAATCCTTCTGCTGAACGCAGAAAACAGAACACTACCACAGGCGTCTCCCTGTTTAACACCTTTTGTATTATAATGTGATCTCTGATAGGTGAAGAGAAAAAGAACGAAAGGAAAAACAGAGTGAGGGAGGGGGAGAGATAGATAGAAATAATGAAAGAAAGAGAGAGAGAAGGGAGGGAGAGAGAGAGAGAGAGAGAGAGAGAGAGAGAGAGAGACGGACGGACGGACAGAGAGAGAAAAAGAAAGACAGAGCAAGAGACAGACACATACACACACATGCACACACACACACACACGCATACACGCTCGCACGCACGCACGCACACACATACACACACACGCACACACACACACACACACACACACACACACACACACACACACACACACACACACACACACACACACAAACGTAAAGAGACAGAAATGGAGACAGGAAGACAGAGAAAAGGGGTTCAAAAGACACACTGAAGAAAACCTTATAATGTTAATTCTGTTCATACAGAACGACTGGTCCATGACACATACAATACCAATACCAAACTTAACAGACAACAACAGACAATAATAACATGCGTAAAACAAAGACGACTCCTTTGTCGTTACTGGTCTAGCTTCATCTGATGTGAAGAGATTCGAACCTAATTTTCCACGTTCTGCCCTTATGAGACTGACATACTCGATGGATAACCTCAGACCCCCACCTCTACCAGCCCTCTTTTCGCCATCTTCCCATTCTTAACCCTTTGACACCCAAACCCTATCCACCACCTGCAAAAATGTAACCCTTTTAGTCCCCCATCCTGGTGGAAAGCTGGTGGAAAGGGTGAAGGAGTGAAAGGATTCAGTTTTTGCTTTGGTAGCATTGATAACATTGCAGGATGCTGATGGACAAGGTGAGGGAATCAAAGGGTTAACTTATTGCTTTGGTAGCATGGTTGACAGTTCAGGATGTCGGTGGACAGGGTGAGGGAGTCAATGGGTTAAGTTTTTTGCTTTGGTAGCATGGTTGACAATGCACCATGCTGGTGGACAAGGTGCGGGTAGTCAAACGGTTAAAATGTCTAAAATGAGGGACCGCTTGTTCTTGTCACTGCTGCTGACTTACTACACAGATTTCTGAAAAAGAAACCATTTTGTCCGTCGTTCTAAAGAGACAATGTATTCAGCTGAGGATTACAGCCCTCTGACATCGTTAATGGGCCTGTCTAATCCAGAAGGGGCAATGCACTTTAGTATAAAACACGTGGAAGAAATCGTCCAACGTCAACAAAGACTTACATCGCGATCAGCTAATCATGTAGTAGTAAGCCTGCAAACGTCGAACAAACCCGCTGGATTAATCTGCTTGTTTGCCTTAGCTAGGCTTTGGCTTTTTTACTTTAGGAATAAAGTGAATTGCTTTCTGAGATAATAACTCTAGTATTCGTGCTCCCAGGAATGGTAGTCCTGATTTCTTAGATTCTTATTTCTCTGAGCTGTTGCTTGTTGACTTTCAGGACGCTGACTCTGAAAGCATGAAGTTATTGTGTAAGTATAATAGGGAAAAAAAAAGTAGCAAATATTGAACACCCCGCGTTTTTTCCTAATTCGATGAATCTTAACATCCTCCGCAATCTCTCTTTGTCTGTCTGTCTGTCTCTCTGTCTGTGTCTGTCTCTCTCTGTCTCTCTGTCTCAGACAGGCAGACAGAGTTCTGCATAATACAACATGGCGGAAGGCCACTCAAAGACTTGAAATGGGAGAGTGATTGATTGAACGAGAGAAAGTATACACAAGGCATCTGTCGAATGTTTGTTCTGTAACTTGCTCATGGTTTCAAAGTCCCTTCCATGCTGCAGTGTCCTCCATTTCTGAGAACCGTTGGGGGTGGGGTGAGGGTGGGGTGGGGGGCGATGAATAACAATTTACC
>CM060312.1:75060736-75073236 GCA_030674185.1 Monoplex corrugatus | reverse complement strand
CGTAATGTTTGGAAAAAATATGCCATCCAATAAGGTTAAGCATTGTGACAATCTAAACTATTCAGAATAAAAGTATGTCAAATTAAAGTGCTATTCAAACTATGGACGAAAAGACAAATTACAGCTCTTGGTAGATGAGCCAAGCTGAAATCACACTCTCTCAAAGCTGATAACACTTGTAGATCTACTCTATTACCAGATCCTCCTGATAATTTCATCACCCGCGTGTAGAAGATCTCCTTTCTCTGTGTATGGAAAAAAATAAATATGACATGATGAGCAGAAAAAAATGCATCAGAAACATAAACAAAGGATGATTAAAGTCCCCGATTTAAAACAAATGCTATAAGCCTTAAAGGCAAGTATGATTCAGAAAACCTGAAAAAAACAAACCATAAGTGGAAAATTGTGGTTTTCCTAGATACACAACTTTCTTGATAAGCTGGACGTTTATGGACCAAATATCACTTCTAAAACTACTCGTGATAATATATTCCGGACGAATGTTATTCAAGTATACCCAGAATTTGTGAAAAAGTAAAACTGAATTAGCAATATGATTTGTAAGCTGAGTCTGTTGTTTTTCAATGAACGAGTAAAACTTGATAATAAAATGCTGCCACATCCTAAGTATGCAAGGAAAGGTATCCTTTTTATTGCAGATTTCATGAAAGAGGAAATACTATTTCTCTATCACAAGTAGAGTTAAACAGGCATAAATGAAGACTTTATCATAATCTAAGATGAAAATTTGCAATAAAATTTCATACAAGACAATAATTATGACAGAGAGCAGCAAAATTCAAAGACACCCATGCACAGTAATACGACGGTTTTATGCAATAATTGAGGTACTAACTTTTATTTTGATATTCCTAGCAACCAAAACCCTTACTACTATGGTGACTGGACGAGTAATTTGATAAAACAGTGTTTTTAAAAATGCAAGAATTAAACTTAAATTAGTTCCAAACTAGAATATTGAACGACATTATAGGAACAAATGTTATTCTAAAAACAATATTATAAACAAAGAAAATTACTTGAGGTGGTATACAAATAGAAGGTACATGTACTTAGCATGCACTTTGGCCATGTAATCCGATTCAGCGCTTCTGGATTATGTAAGAAAATCTGATCAATGGATGTGAAAATGTGCATAATCTAAAGTTTACCAAAAGTTGAATTCTCATAGGGTTTGAACGCTCTGTGAAAACAGATAGTGTTAATGTGTTCATCATACATTATGCTAAATATTACATCTATAGATGTATAATAAATATCCAGCAGAATTGACCAAATTAAAACAGCATTCAGGAAAATAGAAAGCGTTCTTTCGAATAAAAGCCTATCAACTGGCATCAGGAAAAGAGTTTTTCAGTGTTATGTAGAATTAATATTGTTATACAGATGCAAAGCATGGACAATCAACAAGCAAAGTCAGAACGTGATTGAAGCGGCTGAAGTGAAGTTTTTAAAAAAAATGGTAAGCGTTCCATGGACAACAAAGAAAACAAACGAGACGATTTCGAAAGAGGCAAAATCAAAAGAAAATTAATGAAGAAGATCAGGAAAAGACAGGAAACATTTACAAAACATCTTATAAATGAGGCAAGATAATTTGAGCATCTAGTAACAACTGGACAGCTGGAGAGAAAAACCGGGTTGGATAATTACTTGCAGCGATGAAGGACAGATTCGTGTGGAAGGCCATGATCGCCAGCGTAATACGGCAAGTCACATGATGATGATGTTGAGATGTAGACTATGTATAGACCAACCTGAACTAGCTCTTTGTAGACAACTATTGTATAAAAGATGTAGAATAGAGGTATATGATACAAAAGCAGGCTTGATGCAAACTGAATATACCCTGGTATGGCACAATAATGGCAACATAATGACGGAAAAACTAAGTATTCAAGCATTTAGACTATTTCGTCTTACGACACAATATACATTCGAAAACAATATGCAATCGCTGCCTTTTACGTATCAATGATTTTGTAGACATTCATATCTGCGTCATTTCGTCAAATTTCAACTTTAATTTATTTACTTTTCAACATTTATTTATTTGTTTATCTCTTCATTTATCTCTTTATGTATATGTTTCTTTATTCATTATTCGTTTATCTATCTATTCATTTATTTACTTGTTTTGTATTCTACACCGATTCAGTTGTGTTGAATTCGTAACTTCCGACCAATTCCATGGGAAATGTTCATTTCAGTACCCTGTGTAATTACATCCTTTATTGTCTGCCGTAATTCCTATAGCCATTGCGTTTGATGTGACATTGATGGCAATAATGCATTCAATATTCCTACAACAACCAGGCTTGTTTAATATCATTGATTTCTTGAGTATTTTTTATCATTATTATCATTATTGATATTATGGTTTAACATAACTGATTTCTTGAGCTATTATTATTATTATTATTGTTTTGTTGTTGTTGTTGTTGTTGTTGTTGTATTATTACTATTATTGATATATTACTATTATTATTATTATTATAATCATTATTATTATCATTAATATTATGACTGTCAGCACATCATCATTGTTGTCATTATTTCCTTGTGTTGAACAGTTCTTAGATTATGCGGATGCAGCGTTATTGTGGGATCTTAATGTTGATTTCTGATCTCACATTGTACACGATTGTTCTCAAGATGGTCTTTTGAAGTCGTTCACATGACATAGAAATAAAGAGTAAGTTGATACGAGGTACTAAGTACTGAGACTATAAGCAGGATATGTCTGCAGTGCTGGCGTCGTATAAATAGGCAATATCCTCGTCTTTGTTGTAGTTATTCGTCTCTCCAGACACATGGAACCGTTTGCTTTCAGTAACACTTGACATTTGCAGGAAAGGGTATGTTATAGTCTAGTTCATAGTCGTTTCCGCCTCTTCCTACTGACAGTATTGATGATGTTTGACTTCACATTGGTATGTGGTAGAGCGAAGTCAATACTTTTCCAGTTCTTTAAGGTCCTGAAACTTGTACAAAAGATGTGAACTTTACAGACTCGACCAAAAACGATGAAAACATATTGTATTTGTTTTTTCTTTTCTTCCATCTACTCTCGGTCTTTAATAAAAAAAAAACTAGGATGAACCAATAGCTATCAATATTTTTTTTGTTCTCTCTCTCAACCAAGACATCTTAGACGCCAAAACACCATGATGCCGTTTGCACGACAAGCGTTTCCTCTGCACCGTATGAACTTCCTGGGAAATGTGAGTTCTGTGTTTTTGCTAACGCTTGTCCTCTTCAGCCTGACAACAACAAAGGCGTCTTCCAAGAACCTGACTTTCGGGGTGATCTTACCCAACAACAACACCTACTACTGGTCTCTGCCAAAGACTCGCTTCGCGGTGGAGTTCGCAATCCAGACGATCCAAAAGAAGCAGCTCCTTCCCGACTGGACTGTCTTGGCCAGATATCGAGATTCCAACTGTTCGGACACGGATGGACCCTTGGAGGCCATTGATATGTACACGGAGAAGACCGTGCACGTGTTCCTCGGTCCGGCCTGCGACTACGCTGTGGCTCCCATCGCTCGGTTCACTAAACGTTGGGAGATTCCTGTTATCACTGCTGGAGCTTTGGTCATGGTGCGTGTCTCTTACTTATTCCTACCTATTCTTTACTTCTGTTATATCAATGTGCGGTGTTAAATGCTTTTGTTTTTGATACCATTCCTATAATGTTCTATTTTTTCAGGATATTTGATTTGGGGGAGTTTCGTGAAATGAGTATTTTGTGTTTTTGTTATGCTAGGCAGGGCTTTGATTTCATAGAGGGAATTATACTGAGAATTTTCCTGTTATCTTATGTTTGGCAGTATTTTAATTTTCTAAATTGGTGATTGTTTTTGGAAGAGGTCTAGTTTTAGGGAGGCCATCGAAATGAGTAATTTGCGTTTTTGTTATGTTTGGCTGGCTTTGATTTTCTGTAGGTCATTAAACTGAAAACTTTCCTGTTATCTCATGTTTGGCAGTACTTAAAGCTGGTGAATGTATTCAGTACACCATTATGTTATTTATGGTTTGATTTGACATTGTTGACGGCTATTATGGCGAGTCATTAGAATTCATTTAATATTTTTTATCTGAGGCCAGTTTATCAATTTGATGATGGAACACAAGACCAGTACTTCATTGAGAAACAATTGATTAGGGTGGGAGGACTGATGGACTTGATGGAAAAAAATGTTTCTGATAACTAGCTGTTTCAAACATTATGCAGATGCTAGTTTTTACATAAGCAAATGAAGGGAATACATAAATAAATATCTGGATACATACATTCATAATTTAACACACACACACACACACACACACACACACACACACACACACACACACACACACACACACACTCACTCACACGCGCACCACACACACACACACACACACACACACACACACACACACACACACACGCACACACACACACATGTATATTTTCATCAATGTGTTAACGATATAATCATAAGAATTAAAACTAGTTCAAATGATGTTCAACAATAAAATCATATATATATTCGCATATTTCGAACTATTCATAAATGTACACCTTACATATATAAAACACTAAAAGAAAGAGAGAACAAATGTGCATAATCATTCTCAAAAGATTTTATTTGTCAAAATAAATTCCACGTCAACGTGCGGGCTTTTGAAAACAAGAACGATTAAAAAGAATAGTACACATTACATATGTAAAGGACTAGAAGAAAGAAAACAAAACTGTGACAATCGTTCTCAGCATCTGTCATTATACACATTACACATGTAAAATACTAGAAGAAAAAAACAAAACTGTAACAATCATTCTCAGCATCTGTCATTATACACATTACACATGTAAAGTACTAGAAGAAGGAAAACAAAACTGTAACAACCATTCTCAGCATCTTTCATTATACACATTACATATGTAAAGTACTAGAAGAAGGAAAACAAAACTGTAACAATCATTCTCAGCATCTTTCATTATACACATTACACATGTAAAGTACTAGAAGAAGGAAAACAAAACTGTAACAACCGTTCTCAGCATGTCATTATACACATTACACATGTAAAGTACTAGAAGAAGGAAAACAAAACTGTAACAACCATTCTCAGCATGTCATTATACACATTACACATGTAAAGTACTAGAAGAAGGAAATCAAAGCTGTAACAATCATTCTCAGCATGTCATTATACACATTACACATGTAAAGTACTAGAAGAAAGAAAACAAAACTGTAACAATCATTCTCAGCATCTGTCATTATACACATTACACATGTAAAGTACTAGAAGAAGGAAATCAAAGCTGTAACAATCATTCTCAGCATGTCATTATACACATTACACATGTAAAGTACTAGAAGAAAGAAAACAAAACTGTAACAATCATTCTCAGCATCTGTCATTATACACATTACACATGTAAAGTACTAGAAGAAGGAAATCAAAGCTGTAACAATCATTCTCAGCATGTCATTATACACATTACACATGTAAAATACTAGACGAAAGAAAACAAAACTGTAACAATCATTCTCAGCATCTGTCATTATACACATTACATATGTAAAGTACTAGAAGAAGGAAAACAAAACTGTAACAACCGTTCTCAGCATGTCATTATACACATTACACATGTAAAATACTAGAAGAAAGAAAACAAAACTGTAACAATCATTCTCAGCATCTGTCATTATACACATTACATATGTAAAGTACTAGAAGAAAGAAAACAAAACTGTAACAATCATTCTCAGCATCTGTCATTATACACATTACATATGTAAAGTACTAGAAGAAGGAAAACAAAACTGTAACAATCATTCTCAGCATCTGTCATTATACACATTACATATGTAAAGTACTAGAAGAAAGAAAACAAAACTGTAACAACCATTCTCAGCATGTCATTATACACATTACATATGTAAAGTACTAGAAGAAAGAAAACAAAACTGTAACAATCATTCTCAGCATGTCATTATACACATTACATATGTAAAGTACTAGAAGAAGGAAAACAAAACTGTAACAATCATTCTCAGCATCTGTCATTATACACATTACATATGTAAAATACTAGAAGAAAGAAAACAAAACTGTAACAATCATTCTCAGCATCTGTCATTATACACATTACATATGTAAAGTACTAGAAGAAGGAAAACAAAACTGTAACAATCATTCTCAGCATCTGTCATTATACACATTACATATGTAAAGTACTAGAAGAAGGAAAACAAAACTGTAACAATCATTCTCAGCATCTGTCATTATACACATTACATATGTAAAATACTAGAAGAAGGAAAACAAAACTGTAACAATCATTCTCAGCATCGTCATTATACACATTACATATGTAAAATACTAGAAGAAGGAAAACAAAACTGTAACAATCATTCTCAGCATCTGTCATTATACACATTACATATGTAAAATACTAGAAGAAGGAAAACAAAACTGTAACAATCATTCTCAGCATCTGTCATTATACACATTACATATGTAAAATACTAGAAGAAGGAAAACAAAACTGTAACAATCATTCTCAGCATCTTTCATTATACACATTACAATGTAAAAGTACTAGAAGAAAGGAAAACAAAACTGTAACAACCATTCTCAGCATGTCATTATACACATTACACATGTAAAGTACTAGAAGAAGGAAAACAAAACTGTAACAATCATTCTCGGCATCTTTCATTACTTTTAAAAACAAACTCTACGTCATCGTGGGGGCTTTTGAAAACAAGAAGGAGTACAAAAATATACACACTTCACGTATGTAAAGTACTAGAAAAACAGCGAAAAGAAAGAAAGAAAAGAAGAGAAAGAAAGAAAGAAAAACTGTACAAAAGAAATTTTTACTCATCGTGCAGGCTTTTGAATACAAGAACGAGTAAAAAAATTAAAAAAACTACATTATTACGTTTGTAAAGAAAGAAAGAAAAATGTACGTAATCATTCTCAGCACCTTTTATCATTTTCAAAACAAATGCCATGTCACCGTGGACGCTTTTATTAAAAAAAAAAGGGCGACTAAAAAGTACACATTATAGTATAAAACACTAAAGAAAGATAGAAAGAAGAAAGAAAGAAAGAAAAAAAATGTAATACAAAGTCCACGTCAACTGCAGGCTTTTGAAAACAAGAATGAATTGAAAATAAATAACACATATTGCCTATCAAAGCACTAGAAGAAAGAAAGGAAGGAAGAAAGAAAGGAAGAAAGAAAGAAAGAAAGAAAGAAAGGAAGAAAGACAGAAAAAGAAAGAAAGACTGACACAATCATTCTAAACATTTTTTCTAAACAAACTTCACGTCATCATGCAGGCTTTTTAAAACAAGAACCAGTAAAACAACATAGTACACATTACATACGTCAAGTACTAGATGAAAGAAACAAAGAAAAACAAATGACCATAATCATTCTTAGCACCTTTTGTTTATTGTCAAAACAAATTCCATGTCAATGTGCAGGCTTTTGGAAACAAGAACGAGTACAAAAACATTGTACGCATTGCATATGTAAGGCACAAGAAAAAAAAAAACAGAAAGAAAGAAAGAAAGACTGTATACGACAATTCTAAACATTTCTTTTAAAAACAAACTTCACATCATCGTGCAGGCTTTTCAAAACGAGAAAGAGTAAAAAATGTAGTATACATTTGTAAAAAACTAAAAGAAAGAAGAAAGAAAGAGAGAAAGATAGAAAAAAGAAAGAAAGAAAGAAGAGAGAGAGAAAGAAAGAGAGAAAGAAAGAAAGAAAGAAAGAAAAGAAAAGAGAAAAAACGTACATACTAAATTAACCAAGTTAAGCAAAACACAACTTCACATCATAAAAATAGTACACACTACATATGTGAAGCACTAGAAGAAGAACAAGAAAGAAAAAAAACTGTTCATAATCATTCTCAGCATCTTTTACTAATATTTTCAAAACAAATTCCACGTCATAGTGCAGGCTTTTGAAAACAAGAACGAGTGAAAGATAGTACACTACTATGCACAGCTCTGAGAAACAAACTAACATACTCATTCTCAGCATCTTCAGTATTATTTTCAAAACAAATTCCACATCATCGTGCAGGCTTTTGAAAACAAGAACGAGTACCGACTGCTGACGAGCTGATGGGATCCTACGTCAAGGCAGCCGAGTTCGTTATAGAGATCTGCAAGCACTTCAAGTGGAAAAAAATCGGAATGCTCTACCACGATCCCGGGGAAGTTGGTTCCAGATCCGATTGCTACTTCATCGTGGAGGCTCTCTTCTTTGCTCTGAGCCAGTATTCCCAAGCAGAGCCTTGGTATAGCGACTTTGACGAGAATAAGCTGGAGGACTCACAGTATAGGGACAAGCTGCGCCAAGCTTATCTCAACACTCGAAGTAAGCTTGTATTATTTTTTTTCTGCTGAACATGCTTATAGTCTCTGTCTCTGTCTGTCTGTATCTCTGTCTGTCTGTCTATCTCTCTCTCTCTCTTTTCTCTCTCTCTCTCTCTCTCTCTCTCTCACCCACTCTCTATGTCTGTTTTTTTCTCTGTCTGTCTGTCTGTCTCTGTCTGTCTGTCTCTCTCTCGCTGTTTCCCTTCTCTCTCTCTGTCTCTCTCTCTCTTGTCTCTGCAGAAAACATGTATCAATTCCATGATATTTAAGAAGACGAGAAGACATATATACTGCATGTAATGAACTAATTACTTCTTCTACTTCCTAACAATCAGATCGATATCACTGACACATGTTACTGTGATTGAAGTAAAAACATTTACATCCTTTTTCTTCGAACTGATCTTTGTGTTTGCATTGCTGGGCGAGGGCTGCATATAAAAGAAGTATTGATGTACGTTTGCTGCTACTTTCGAAAATAAAATATGTTCGCTGTCTCTCTCTCTCTCTCTCTCTCTCTCTCTCTCTCTCTCTCTCTCTCCTCTCTCTCTCTCTCTCTCTCTCTCTCTCTCTCTCTCTCTCCTCCTCAATAAAAAGTTTGATGTCGTTTCTCTACTTTCGAAAATAAAATATGTTCGCTGTCTCTCTCTCTCTCTCTCTCTCTCTCTCTCTCTCTCTCTCTCTCTCTCTCTCTCTCTCTCTCTCTCTCTCTCTTCTCTCTCTCTCTCTCTCTCTCTCTTCTCTCTTCTCTGTCTCTGTCTCTGTCTCTGTCTCTCTCTCTCTCTCTCCTCCTCTCTCTCTCTCTCTCTCTCCTCTCTCTCCTTCGAAAATAAAATATGTTTGCTCTCTCTCTCTCTCTCTCTCTCTCTTCTCTCTCTCTCTCTCTCTTTCTTTCTCTCTCTCTTCTCTTTCTCTCTCTCTCTCTCTCTCTCTCTCTCTCTCACAACTTTCTCTCTCCCTCACACACACACACACCTCTCACTCCCACTCTCTCTCTCTTTCTTTCTCTCTCTCTCTCTCTCTTTCTGTTTTCCTGTATATCTTTATCTGTCGTCTGTCTGTCTTTCTGTATATCTCTCTCTGTCTCTGTTTCTGTCTGTCTGTCTCTCTCTCTCACATTCTCTCTCCCTCTGTCCCTTCCTCTATATATATCGCTCTCCTCTCTCTCTCTCTCTCTGTCGTCTGTCTTTTTGTCCCCTCTCTTGTCTCACTGTTGTCTGTCTGTATGTCTGTAAGTCTGTCAGTCTGTCTGTCTGTCTGTCTGTCTCTGTCTCTCTCTGTCTCTCTCTGTGTTTCTGTGTCTCTGTCTCTTTGTCGCTCTTTCCTCTCTCTCTCTGTCTCTGTCTCTGTCTTTGTCTCTGTCTGTCTCTGTGTCTCTGTTCTGTCTGTCTCTGTCCTGTCTCTGTCTGTCTGTCTCTGTCTCTGTCTCTCTCTCTCTCTCTCTCTCTCTCTCTCTCTCTCTCTCTCTCTCCTCTCTCTCGGTGGAAACGTTGACTTTTCCAGTTCCAAATTTTGATCCTTTTAAGTTCATACACATTTCTGGTCGTTACCTGCGGATGGTGTGCGTGGATGGTGGAAAAGAATTATGCACACATGTCATGCTCACATACACGCAGTCATTGATTTCTGTAAATAAACTGCATGTCATTTTTTCGATGCATTATAACAGATAACACATTTGATTGCTTAAATAAGCCCATTGATTTTTGCATGACCTATGTTGCGGCGTGACTCGTTATGTCGTGGTTGACATATTTGTAATTGAAGTTGTTCTTTTAAATGATATTGTTGTTCATTTTGAAATCAGCGCCTTGTTTTGTTTGGGCTAAATGCGTTAAAAAGACATTAAAAATCATCAAATTGTCACATTGTCTTTCACTCATCCTTCTCTCTCTCTCTCATTCTCCTTGTCTTTCTTCATCCCTATCTCCCCTCCTCTCTCTTCTCGTCTCTCTCTCTCTCTTTCTCTCTGTCTGTCTATCTGTCTCTCATTCTTTCTCTCTTTCTGTCTCTTCTGTGTCTCTCTTTGTCTATATCTCTCTCTGTCTCTCTCTCTCTCTCTCTCATTATCTCTCACTCTCTCTGCCTTTCGCCCTCTCTCTCCCTCCCTCTCATTTTCTCTCTATCACGCTCTGTCCTTCTATCTCTCTCTTCTCCTCTCTCTCTCTCTCCTCTCTTTCTTTCTCTCTCTCTCTCAACTTTCATCTCTCTGTCTTTGCTCTGTCTCTCTCCCCCTCTCTCTCCTCTCTCTCTCTTCTCTCTCTCTCTCTCTCTTTCTCTCTCTCTCACTCATCTCCCTGTTTCCTCCTCTGTACAAAACCCACTCAGCTTCACAACATACATACATTCATTGAAGTAATCACTTTGGAGTCGATCGTGAACTTTGTCATTAAAACGTTATGTTGTTTTATTTGATTGTTTCGTTGCTTTTGTTCCATGCTTAGCTGCAGTCCTGTGACAATATTAATGTGACGATGCTTTGTTTTAAACACGGTTCGATACATGTGAGAGGAGAGAGAGAGAGAGAGAGAGAGAGAGAGAGAGAGAGAGAGAGAGAGAGAGAGAGAGAGAGAGATTATACACAAAAACAGAGTGAAAGAGAAGAGAGAGAATGAGAAAGAGAGAGGAGAGAGAGAGAGAGAGAGAGAGAAAGAAGAGAGAAGGAGAGATATGAAGAAGTAGAGAGAGACAAGGGACAGATAAAGAAAAAGAGAGAGAGAGAGAGAATAAGAAGAGAGAGAGAGTAAACACAAAAACATAAAGAGAACAGAATAGAAGAGAGAGAGAAGACAGAGAGAGAAAGAGAGAGTAAGCACAAAAACACAGAAAAGAGAGAGAGAGAGAAGAGAGAGAAGAGGAGAAAAAGATACTGAGACAAAAAGAAGAGAGACAGACAGACAGAGAGAGAAAGAGAGAGAGGAAGAGAGAGAGAGAAAACATAAAGAGAGAGAGAGAGAGAGAGAGAGAGAGAAAGAAGCAGAGAAAAAGAGAGAGAAAGAGAGGGGGTGGGGGAGACAGAGAAGAAGATGATACCTTTTTTTTTGTTTTGTTTTGTTTTGTTTTTTTTTGGGGATTTTTTTTTTTGGGGGGGGGGGTAGTCGTGGAATCAAGATCTGATATCTAGAGATCAGTCCCAGCCCGCGATATTAAAAAACTCGTCTGTTCGACTGCCCATTTTAATCTTTCCATCATTCTGTCAGAGCACTGTTTCATATGTTTGTCTCCCCCATCCCACCCTTCCTATTTCCAAAAACTTGCCAGCTCATAAACTTCCGCTCAGGAATCAGGGAGCCTGTCAGATCCAGAGAACTAACGGCAGATTTGAATGGAGAGCATATAAAACTATTTGAATCCGATGTATACCTCTTGAAGAAAAATATTCCAAGCGAATTTAAAACAGATGGTAGACAGACACAGACAGATAAACAATTAACAATAAAGGTCAAACAATAGAGGATCTAAGGACTAAGATAGGTCCCGAGCCTTCTTTTACTGGTCACTCTCCATGGAACATCCTTCTCATCCGTCAGAACTACTTGTTCCTTCAGTCCGCTCTCAACTCACCTTTTCCACTCTGCAATCCTAACTCACAACCCCTCGCAGCCTGTCTCGCTCGACACGATAATATAAATTGTAATGATATGCATCATAATTCTTGCTTGTAGTCTTGCTTAGCTTTATCTTCATAAAATCTTCTCTCCGTGCGTACGTGCGTGCGCGTGCGCATGCTTGCATGTAGCTGTTCAGCGCAGATTGAGGATTTTGCGCATTTGTAATTTCTTTTAATTCAGAGTCATGGACTCAAGATCTGATATCTCGAGTTTAGCCCAGCCTGCATCATTAAAGCCTGGCCTTTGTGCCATCTTAATGTTTCCATCATTCTGCTGGTGTAAGCTTAGTATATCAAAAATCCCTCCCCTACCCTCCCCAATTCAAGACCTTGCCAGCGCATGGGTTTTGCGCAGGCTCAGGGAGTCTGCCAGATGATTGTTGGCAGATTTGGTGGAGCACATATGGAATTGTCCGAGTGCGATGAATCCCTCTTGAACAAACTCCAAACTTCAAACTCCCGAG
>CM060312.1:75030736-75038236 GCA_030674185.1 Monoplex corrugatus | reverse complement strand
ACCTTGACACAGGTTAATAAGTTCAAATACCTGGGAACGGTCATTTCGTCAGACGGCAGATGCACATCGGAAATAGCTGGCAGAATCGGCCAAGCCAAAACAGCATTCAAGAAGATGACAAGCATTCTTACCAACAAATGCCTATCAATTAACATCAGAAAGAGAGTCCTTGAATGTTATATAGAACCAATACTGTACGGATGCAAGGCGTGGACAGTCAGCAAGCAAAGCCAGAGCAAGATTAAGGCAGCCGAGATGTGGTTTCTCAGAAGAATATTGAGAGTTCCATGGACAGCAAAGAAAACAAACGAGACAGTCTTGATGGAGGCAGACACAATTAGATCACTCATAAGGAAGATTAGGAAAAGATAAGCAACATTTATAGGCCATTTTATGAGGAAGGGGGATTTGGAGCACCTGGTCACAACGGGAAAGCTGGAGGGAAAGAGAGCACCAGGTTGACCCAGGGAGAGAATGCTGGACGGACTTGCAGAGTGGCTTGGGATGAGGAGGGTGGGGGAGATGCTGGGGGCAACGAGAAATAGAGATGGTTGGAAGTCCATGGTCGCCAACGCCATGCGGCAGGGCACCTCATGATGATGATGATGTTTTGAATCAGTAAAGGAAGAAGTAGGTAGGTCTGCCAACCTTCATATTTTGAATCAATAAGAGAACAGACTATATAGGTCTATTATCCTTCGTGTGTACAGTGAGTAGGGGAATGTAATAGGTAGGTCTGTCACAACCAGTCGCCTTGGTGTAGTGGTTAATGCAACGGACTACCGACTGGAAGGTTGTGGGTTCGAATCCCCATCAATCCCGTCAAAATTTCAATGTGGGATTTTTCAGCTCTAGCCGGCTCCTACCCAGAGGTGGGCGTGCTATGGGCTCACTGGGAAGACTGGGACCACACAGTCGAGTCTCATCCACTTCACGGATGCGTCATTGAGGGTGTTGCCAATGTCTTCTGACCAGCAGCGCAGGTGTCTGTATCTCTCGGGCCTGGTTCATGCCAGGATACATTATGATAGTAAGCGTAGGGTACAGCCCTGTCATGCAGTCTCAATCCTAGATGGGACTCCATAGCATCATGATTATTATCCTCGTCGACATCATCATCATCGCATTGTTAAAACTGTGCCAGCTTCTGTGGCCGTTAAGATGGCGTAGAAAACGGGACGACAAAACAAAACAAAACAAGAAAATAGGTGAGCAGAAAGGTAACCTCCCTGACTACGATGATCCTAAAAAAAAAATGAACACACACACACACACACACACACACACAAACCAACACACCCACCCACCCACCCACACACACACACACACACACACACACACACACACGTAGGCCTATTACCATGCATATGTCGAATCAGTAGTGGAGTATAGTTGCCATGTCTATCGCCCTGTATGTTTTCAATCAGCAAGGAAATAAGTAGATATATCTACAGCCCTTTATGTTTTGAATCAAAAGGAGAACATCTCAGGTAGGTCTATCATCCTTCGTGTGTAAAGTGAATAGAGGAATGCAACAGGAAGGTCTCTTGCCATTCGTGTGTTAAACTAGTAGGGGAGTACAGTTGGCATGTCTATCGCCATGCATGTTCCGAATCAGTTAGGAAGTAAGTAGATATGTGTACCGTCCTTCGTGTTTTGAACCAATAAGAGGACAGAATATGTAGGTCGTGTGTACATGTACAGTCAGTAGGGGAATGTGATAGGTAAGGTCTATCACCAGGCGTCTATTAAATTAGTAGATGGGTATAGCTGGCGTGTTTATCGCCTTGGATGTTTTCAATCAGTAAGGAAGTATGTTGGTAAGTCTACCGCCCTTCGTGTTTTGAATCAATAAGAGAACACATTAGGTAGGTCTGTCATCGCCCTCCGTGCGTAAAAGTCAATAGGGGACTGTGGTAATTGCTTTTATCGCCCTGCGTAGTTCGAGTCAGCGAGTCAGTTTGTAACGAGCGGTACTGCCAGATGGGAAGGAAATTTGAGGTCCAACTCAAAGGTTTGCGTTCGATTCCATTCAGTTACTGACTGGTACTTAAAGTTTGAAAGATTTTCCGATCTCCCAGGTCACCATATGTGCAGATCTAAAAAGCCTGATACCTCCAAGTGTGTAGTGTTTTATACGCACTCAGAGCATCAAATGTACATGTTTCAGTTTCAGTTTCAGTTTCAGTTTCTCAAGATGTCTCCGCGTTCGGAACGAATTCCATGTGCACTAACGTTACAGGCGCTGTGTGTATGGTGATCATGGCACAAGTCTTAAGCCTTCGCATAAACCTATGAGTTGGCCAGGTCCTGAGGTTACATGTTTAAGATCCTTTAAGCCATGCCTGTATCTTGTGCCATTTGGAAACTGGGTAACACCCAGCATGCATGCCCAAGAACGACGAGAGTACGGGGACTGTGCAGCAGAGTGTCGTCTGCACACGGTAAGTCAAAATAGCGAGAGAAAGAGAAAAGGCCACGCAAAAGACAGTACAGCAGTCAATTCTATCGCCCTGGGTATGTAGCCAGAGAAAGAGAAAAAGCCGCGCAGTATACAGTATACTAGTTAATTCTATCGCCGTGTCTATGTAGCTAAAGACGTTCTCTACGGCGAACTGGCAAACCGGAAGCGAACTCCAGGACGCCCACAGCTACGCTTTGTAGACGCATGCAAAAGGGACCTTAGAAGCTCAGGGATTGACCCAGGCTCTTGGGAGCTCTGGCGGAAGACAGGGCAGCGTGGAGGACAGCCGTTCAGCAAGGCGTTGTGAATGCGGAGAGGAGGAGAGCAGAAAGCGCAGATGAGAAAAGGGCTCTTCGCAAGCAACGTTCCAGAAACCAGACAATAGCGACTCAGTTTGTATGTGGCAGATGTGACAGAGATTGCCGCTCAAGAATCGGCCTGCACAGCCACAGCAGAAAGTGCACGTCATGACCACAACGCCTCCTGGTGCAGACTATCATCTCCTGAGATGTAAAGAGGCCGACGACGTCAATGTATCTTCCCTTGCCGGGATGGGCGGTAGGAGCCACGTTGGACGTCACAAGTCTTCTCCATGTCACACGATTGAGACATCTATGTAAATGACATGTGTATATGTGTATCTTAATATTCAAAATCAAAAACAAAACCAAAAAAAAAAAAGAAGAAGAAGAGATACATACAGTAAATAAACAAATGATAAAAGCTTTGAATCGCAACACAACTAGCTGCTCATAGCAAATTAGTTTCAAACGACAACCCCCCCCCCCCTCCAGTCAATGCACAAAGCTTCAGCTGCCTATTTGCAAGGTGAAGACAGTATTTCCTTATCTTACTCCCGCAGTCTGTCGTTCACTTCTGAGGAAAGAAAAGAGTAAATAGATAGGTATGTAAGTAAGTAAGTAAGCATCAGTAAGAGGTAATAATAAGAGTTATAGTAAGCAAGCACGTAAGTAAGTAAGTAGTTAGTTAGGTAAGTAGGTAATTCAAATAAGTAAAGAGGTAAGCAAGTAAATCAATAAGTAACAGGTATTGAGTGAGTGATTGAGTGAGTCACTGAGTGAGTAAATAATATAAGTGCATAAACAAAAACAAAACAAACAAAAACTAAAAAAAAACAAGTACATAAACAATCAAATAAATGCATAACTAAACAAATAAACGAATAAGTAAATAAATGAATACATGAATAAATACATAAATGAATGATAACACAAAGGACTATGTAGATAAAATAAACAAGTATGAAACGAGAAAATAACAAATAGTGCAAATGTAGCGTGCAGCAATGGATGCTTTACATCAGCAAGAAATTGTTAGTACGTGGGTCTATTGCCCTGTGCGTCAGTCAGTACAGGTTCTCTCGCCCTGTTTTTTTAATTAATCAGAGCGGAACTACTATACTGAGAGAATTATGCCAGACTTTATTGTCTCCCCTGACCCATGGCCTGGAGGCTGCTTGGAATTGATAGCCAGTCCCTGTGGACTGTTGACACTGAACACTCCACAGAATGAAGCTGGGTGTAGTGGTGTGTTTGATTGAAGAAAAGATAGTTGAAAGGGGCGCCGTGAAGTACCCCCGCTTTGGCGATGTGTCAGATGAGACGAGTCAAGATCATTCCATAAATCTCTCATCCCATGTGTATGGCCATCATGCACAAGCCTTCAGCCTGGCAACTTATAATTCCGTGAATCTAGGCGAAACAGCCCTGAGGTCCTCCTACGCCTGTTACCTCATCAACTTTTAAACTAGTATTGACAACCATCACTAGAGCCCAATCCTGGTTTATGTAAATGACATGTTGTGTATTTAGAGACATATCTTCAAATATAAAGAACAGAACACAAGTAAATAGAATATATCAAGAAAAGGTGATTGAGGCGACAAACAACAAATAGGGTGTTGCGTAAAAATCGTCTCAAAGTGACAGAAACATACCCCCACCCCTCACCCAGCGAGCTGCAAATTCAAGTGCACAGGCTATCAGCTGCTATTAACAAGGTGATAGTACAATTATTTTTTAACTATATTATCAAGACATGCACGGTTTTGGACGTTCACTTCCGAAAGAAAGAAAAGAAATGGATAATAGTTAGGCAAATACTATAGCTGTTTAGTTAATGAATAAGAATAACCATCAAATCAGCACAGAGTTCAGTCAGTCAGGTCAGACAGACAAGCCAGACAGCCAGTTCATCAGGAAAGAAAGTGAATGTAGGTGAGTCGAGTGAGAGGAAGTAAATAGTAAGTCAGGTAGGTAGTTAGTAAGCAGGAGCGTAGTAGAAGTAGGTCAGTGAGTGAGTCAGTGAGAGAAGTAGTACTATAAATAAATAAATAAACAAATCAACAAATATATTAAAGAAAGAAATAATATGATAATGATTTAACAAATAAATATATAAATAAGATAAAGAAGAAAAAATAAACAATTAAATAAACAAATGAACACATAAGTAAATGAAAAATAGATAAAACATAAATAAAAAGGACTACATAGTTAAAATAATGACAAGTAAGAACATGAGAAATAATAACAATGATGGAAATATACTGTGAGTTAAGCAGTGGATGCTTTGCATCAGCAAGAAATTTGGTTAGTACGCGGGTCTGTTGCCCTGTGCATCAATCAATATTAGTACAGTGGTAGGTTCTCTCGCCCGGTTTTTTTTTTTTCTTTTTTTTTTTAATCAGAAGAGAACTACTGAAAGGATTATGCAAGACTTTATAGTCTCCCCTGACCATGGCCTGGGGCTGCTTGGAATTAATAGCCAGTCCCTGTGGACTGTTGACACTGAACACTCCGCAGAATGACGCTGGGTGTAGTGGTGTGTCTGACTGAAAAAGATAGTAGAAAGGGGCGCCGTGAGGTACCCCCGCTTAGACGACGTGGAAGATGAGATGAGTCAGGATAATTACAGTCTCCCATCCCCTTTTCCTTTTTGTTCCAAATTCCATATCAACCGTCTTTTAATTAAAACTAAGTGTTGAATCAATCTCCCATCCATTTTTTCTTTTGTCCCGAATTCTATATTTAACCTTCTGTTAAAAACTAACGTGTCGAGCCAATCTTCTGTCCCCCTTTTCCTTTTGTCCAGAACTCCATATCAATCTCATTTAGAGTTGAGGAACAAAAAAAACAAAAAAACATGTTGACACAGCATGACATTTCCAGTTGCTTATAAAAGAAGACGATGAAGATAGAAGAGAAAAGGAAAGAAAAGAAGAAGAAGAAGAAGAAGAAAGAAGAAGAAGAAGAAGAAAGAAGAAGAAAGACGAAGAAAAGAAGGAAGAAAGAAGAAGAAGAGATGGAGAAGAGAAGAAGGAAAGGAAGGAAGAAGAAAGAAGGAGAAGAAGAAGAAGAAGAAGAAGAAGAAGAAGAAGAAGAAGAAAAGAAGAGAAGAAGAAGAAGAAGAAGAAGAAGAAGAAGAAGAAGAAGAAGAAGAAGAAGAAGAAGAAGAAGAAGGAAGAAGAAGAAGAAGAAGAGAAGAAGAAGAAGAAGAAGAAGAAGAAGAAGAAGAAGAAGAAGAAGAAGGAAGAAGAAGAAGAAGAAGGAAGAAGAAGAATGCGAAGAATGCGAAGAAGAAGAAAGCGAAGAAGAAGAAGAAGAAGAAGAAGAATGCGAAGAAGAAGAAGAAGAAGAATGCGAAGGAGAAGAAGAAGAAGAAGAAGAAGAAGAAGAAGAAGAAGAAGAAGAAGAATGCAGAAGAAGAAGAAGAAGAAAGAAGAAGAAGAAGAAGAAGAAGAAGAAGAAGAAGAAGAAGAAGAAGAAGAAGAAGAAGAAGAAGAAGAAGAAGAAGAAGAAGAAGAAAGAAGAAGAAGAAGAAGAAGAAGAAGAAGAAGAAGAAGAAGAAGAAGAAGAAGAGAAGAAGAGAAGAAGAAGAAGAAGAAGAAGAAAACAAGAAGAAGAAGAACAAGAAAAAAGAAAGAACAAGAACAAGAACAAGAAGAAGAAAAAAAAGAAGAAGAAGAAGAAGAAAAGAGGAAGAGGATAAGAATGAGGAGGAGGAAGAAGAAGAAGAAGAGGGGGAGGAGGAGGAGAAGAAACCAAGATCAAGAACAAGAAGAAAAGGAAGACCAAACAAAGAGAAAATAAGGAAGAAGAAGACGAAGAGGAAGTAGAAGAAGATGAACTAAAACAAGAATAAGAAAAGAAGAAAAGGAAAAATGAACAAAAATGAGAAATATCACTTGAATATACACAAAGAAAACGTGATAAAGAAAACAATGACAACAACAGCAATAAACGAACAGCGCTCAAACCAACAAGAGTAATAAATAAAACCAATCAACTATAAAGGAGATACCCTAGGTAACATACTGATATAGCGTAAATGATTTGGTAAAAATATAAAAACTCCTCCAAAAACCGCTAGACAAGTGAAGAGAATGCTGTACTCGATTGAGGCTAACAAATACCTATACCCTTTCGGTATTCAATTAGGGGTAGAAACCCCTCATTCGAAAATGCAATGGAGATGTTCATCTTTTTGCTGATTAAGGGTTCAATCATTTTTTGCAGAATAACGGACAAGCTAAATATACAAGCGAATGACACAACCTATCCGATCAAGATACAAGTCGTTCGCACGAATTTGTGAATTTGTGGGTGCCCCTCTCGTGGGTTTTTTGTTTGTTTTTGTTTTTGTTTGTTTCTTTCTTTCTTTCTTTTGTCGCATTCCGATTTTTTTCGGATACATGTTAGGTTTTTTTGTTTGCTGTGTTTTTTTGGTTGCTGTTGTTTGTTTTACTTGTGTTGTTTTGTGTATTGTTTTGTTTTGCTTAGCTTTGTTTTTTGTTTATTTGTTTGTTTTGTTTTTCGTCCACATTGTAGAGCGGTATTTGCTGTAACAGTCAGCATACTCCCTCCTGAGTTGGTGTATATGCTGAGTGTTCATATGTGTCCTTAAACCACCGGACACTGACATGATTCACATGATTTTAAACGTGCTTATTTCACGTTCTCCTTGCGCACACGCACGAAAGGGGTCTGGGCTGTAACAGGTACAATGTCTGCACG
>CM060312.1:75013236-75015736 GCA_030674185.1 Monoplex corrugatus | reverse complement strand
ACACACACACACACACACACCATACAAGAATGCATGCATATCAAATGTACTTTTCTGCTTCAGGTGGCCTAAACGTATGCACAGAGAAAGAAGAAGAATGCGAAATTTCTAGGCAGAAAAGAACAGTAAAGCACACCTCAACCAGTACATGTGCATCAAACATTGGCACTACTGAACGGATTTCTTGTGATAATTGAAGTGTGGTGGATTTTTCCAGTCTTGTAGCTGAGTACATGTGCAATATTTCGAACTTGTGCAATATTTCTTAGTTTTCTGCTTCTATTCTCTATCTTTTCTCGTACCGTACTCATGAGTTACATTGTACTGTAAAGGAAGACTAACTCTGAATATCCTAGTGATTCATCATCATCATCAGGTACCCTCCCGCATGGCGTTGGCGGTCATGGACTTCCATCTGTCTCTATATCTTGTTGCCCCTAGCATCTCCCCATCCTCCTCGTCCCCAGCCACGCTGCATTTTCTCCCTGGATCTACCTGGTGCTCTCTATCCCTCCAGCTTTCCCACCGTGACCAGGTGCTCCATATCCCCCTTCCTCATAAAATGGCCTATAGATGTTGCCTGTCTTTTCCTAATCTTCCTTATGAATGATCTACTTGTGTCTGCCTCCATCAAGCGAAAAGAAGCAGAACATTGAGTGTTCGAACTATTGCACGTGTTTGAAATATTGCACATTTACTCTAGTCATCATCATACTCATCATTATCATCATCATCATCATCATTATCACGTGCCCTGCCGCATGCGTTGGCGATCATGGGCCCTTCATACGAATCTCTCTTTTGTCGCTGCAAGTACGTCTCCCACCCTCTCTTTCTTCGTCCACTCCATAGACCCGTCCAATATAATTCCCTGGGTCTACCTGGTGTTCTTTATCCATCCAGCTTTCCTGTTGTGACTTGTGCTCAAATTCACTTTAGTAGGCCCGTTATGTTCCAGACTTGTACAGATGATACGTTTTGATTATTATACGACGTAACTTTGTTCTTTACGTCACTGGCCCTTGGGGATTCGGGGGGGGGGGGGGGGAGGCTTTCAGTATAAACAGTATCACCACCTTCTTGAAATTCTGTGCCAGAAAATTTATTTTCTGTCACTCGTTTTGTTTCAGCCTTGTTCTTTTGCTTTCTGTCATTTCTACCTGTCATTTTCCTGCCTTGCTGATCTATTCACCTGTGTGTGTTCGATAAAGTCTTACATTCTTTCTCTTAGGATTGATAGTTGGGTACATGCATTAAGTGCATTTTTGGCTCTAAGGAAACGCGATTTTATGTAATTTAGGCCTGTTTGATATATGTTTTAGTGTCCTTGGTTATGTTTAAATTTGTATTCAGGTATGTTTTTGAAATCCCCTGTGCGACAAATTGAACGGAGTGGTCAACGTCAGGGGCATATCTTTATATGTACTTAAAGTTTCTTTTCATTTTTCCGTTTGGGGTATTGTGTATGTTTTGAAACAGGTTATAGCCCTGACGTGGCTCTACACAGTCGGCGGGACTTTAAACAAAATAACGGTAACAGTATCTCCACATCATGGCTCATGACGAAAAACATTCGCTGTTGTAAGATGTTTTAGTGGTGAATTAAAAAGTCAACATGAAAAAAAATTAAAATACGGGATAGGCCCATAGATCTATATTTCACACAGTTTGCATTAGCTATGAAGCCTGCAAACAATGTAGCATATAGATGTAGGGTCTGTCTCGTAGTTTCCAATGTTTTGCATTAGCTATGAAGCCCTGCAAACAATGTAGCATATAGATGTATGGGTCTGTCTCGTAGTTTCCAATGTTTTGCATTAGCTATGAAGCCCTGCAAACAATGTAGCATATAGATGTATGGGTCTGTCTCGTAGTTTCCAATGTTTTGCATTAGCTATGAAGCCCTGCAAACAATGTAGCATATAGATGTATGGGTCTGTCTCGTAGTTTCCAATGTTTTGCATTAGCTATGAGCCCTGCAAACAATGTAGCATATAGATGTATGGGTCTGTCTCGTAGTTTCCAATGTTTTGCATTAGCTATGAAGCCCTGCAAACATGTAGCATATAGATGTATGGGCCTGTCTCGTAGTTTCCAATGTTTTGCATTAGCTATGAAGCCCTGCAAACAATGTAGCATATAGATGTATGGGTCTGTCTCGTAGTTTCCAATGTTTTGCATTAGCTATGAAGCCCTGCAAACAATGTAGCATATAGATGTATGGGTCTGTCTCGTAGTTTCCAATGTTTTGCATTAGCTATGAAGCCTGCAAACAATGTAGCATATAGATGTATGGCCTGTCTCGTAGTTTCCAATGTTTTGCATTAGCTATGAAGCCTGACAGGACAGCTGGAGGGAAAGAGAGCACCAGGTAGACCCAGGGAGAAGATATTGGACGGACTTGCGGAGTGGCTGAAGACAGAGAGGGTGGAAGAGGTTCTTGCGGCGACGAGGGATAGAAACAGATGGAAGGCCATGATCGCCAACGCCATGTGGCAAG
>CM060312.1:74988236-74990736 GCA_030674185.1 Monoplex corrugatus | reverse complement strand
GTGGTTTGTGGTCGGTCTCCACCAGGATGTCTCTTCCATAGACGTATCTCTCAAACCTTGTCTCTCTTTCTCTCTCATTCACTCCATTCCTCTGTCTCTCTGTCTCTGTCTGTCTGTCTCTCTCTCTCTCTCTCTCTCTCTCTCTCTCTCTCTCACTCCATTCCTCTGTCTCTCTGTCTCTTTCTCTCTCTCTCTCTCTCTCTCTCTCTCTCTCTCTCTCTCTCTCTTACTTTCTGTCTGTTTGTCTCTCTCTTTTTCTCTCTCTATCTCTCTCTTCGCTCTCTCTCTCTCCTTCCCCCTCTCTCCCTCTCTGTCTGTCTGCCTGTCTGTATCTCTCTCTGTCTCTCTCTCTTCTCCTCCTCCCTCCCTTCCTGCATCACACTCTCTCTCCCTCTCTCACCCCCCTCTCTCTCTCTCCCTCCCTCTCTCTCTGTCTCTCTCCCTCTCTCTCTCTCTCGTGTGTGTGTGTGTGTCTGTGTGTGTGTCTGTGTGTCTGTGTCTGTGTCTGTGTGTCTGTGTCTGTGTATATCTGTATAGTGTGTGTGTGTGTGTGTGTGTGTGTGTGTGCTGTGTGTGTGTGTGTATATCTGTAGTGAGTGAGTGTGTGTGTGTGTGTGTGTGTGTGTGTGTGTGTGTGCCTGTGTGCGTGTGTATATCTGTAGTGAGTGAGTGTGTGTGTGTGTGTGTGTGTGTGAGTGTGTGTGCGCGCGTGTGTCTATGTGTGTGTGTGTGTCTGTGTGTGTGTGTGTGTGTGTGTGTGTCTGTGTGTGTGTGTTCGCGCGTGTGTGTGTATCTGTGCTTCTTACGCATTGCACTTTGTGTCTTGTAAATGCGCAACGTCCTGTGATCGGAAACGAGCTCGGAGAAAGGCCATATAGCAGAATGATTTGGTAGCATCATTATCAGCTAAGGTCTGGTGAACTGCACATCCTTCAAGGCAAAGGAAGATCAGATTACACCGTCAGAAATGGTCAGGCACGAAGGTTTGGGTTGGGAAGTCTTTGCAATGTGTATACATGTGGTTAGACCAGACGTGGACATCCCTGTATGTTTGAATAGGCATACAAAATTACACACTGCTTAGAGGTAGGAAGAGACGAAAGAGGACATAGAGAGAGAGAGAGAGAGAGAGAGAGAGAGAGAGAGAGAGAGAGGAGAGAGAAGAGAAGAGAGAGAGCGAAAGAGAGAGAGAGAGAGTGTGTGTGTGTGTGCATATGTGTGTGTGTGTGTGTGTGTGTGTGTGTGTGTGTGTGTGTGTATGTGTGTGTGTGTGTGTGTGTGTGTGTGTGTGTGTGTGTGTGTGTGTGTTGTGTGTGTGTGTGTGCGTGTGAGTGCGTGTGTGTGGATGTTTTGTACAAATTTAAGAAATACCGTTAAAGGTAGAACAGAGCTAGATCTACAACTACCTAAGCTCAAATGTTATGCCTGGATTTATTTATTTTATTTTATTTTATTTTATTTTTTTGTAAGAGAGAAACAGCTTCCTTTTGTCAAAGTAAAACCATCTTCTGCCTCATTAGGGAACACAAAAATATATTGTTGTTTACATGAAAACGTTTCATAAAAACTTCAAGGTCTTACATCATTTCCAATGGGGAAATAATCTTCAAAACAAGATCACTTTATGCTTCGTCAATGTCCTTCAAAAAAATTACCCGAAACAGTTGCCAACGGTTAGTTATTTATTTAATTATTTACTTATTTACTTAGTTAGTTAGTTAGTCAGTTAGTCAGTTAGTCAGTCAGTCAGTCATCAGTCAGTCAGTCAGTCAATCAGTTAGTTAGTCAGTTAGTTACTTAGATGTTTAGTGATTTATTGATTCATTCATGTATTCATTCATTTATTTATTTATTTTTGTTTCTTTCTGTCAATTTTGTTTTTCAATACATGTGATAATCATTCTTTTTTTTTATCCAATACGACCTGGGCTCTGTCTCCAAAAACGGAGATTGAAAGCAAAGAAAATAAAGTTTTCTTCTCTGAGCATAAAAGAAGACAATACAATTGGAGGAAGCACTTTTCGAGATACATGTAAAGAACCAGACGCTGTTTGAGACTACAATACACAACGTTTCCATTCAATATGCATTTATCAAGACTCGACCGTTCAGCTTCTGTCAAAAACTGCAAGATTCTCAGAACAGCACTGGTGTTTACTGTTGTGAAATTCTCTCCTAGCAACTGATGCCAAACCGTTGCACATCGATAGACACATATTGAAGAATAAAATTTGATATAACTTTCGAAAACAAGTTTTGTTCTAAAGCTTATAAAATAAAATTTTAAAAAATCGATTCCTCGGAGTTTTCGACATTTTATTTCGGTTTTGAGACAGCCTAATCATAAGACGGGTCTAGAATGTCAGTCAGTGTGACCAGGACAAAAATTCGTATGAGGTAACTCTTGACGTGCATCCATTGCAATGGTAGACTTTCACAACTTCGAAAATATTATATTAGATAGTGTCTGAAGTTCTTGAGAAAGTACAGTTCATGCACT
>CM060312.1:74970736-74980736 GCA_030674185.1 Monoplex corrugatus | reverse complement strand
AGGGGGGAAAGAGAAGAGAGAGAGAGAGAGAGAGGAGAGAGAGAGAGAGGAGAGAGAGAGAAAGAGAAAGAGAGGGAGAGAGAGGCATCCCATTAACGTTATAGAAAAGACGTACGCGCCACCAACACTGCGGAAAGGTCACCACTTCATTTTTTCCGCCGTTTTAAACCTTACCAATACCACTTTCAATGGACGCTTTTTGATCCTCTAATAGCCGGCAATTTCCGACTCTAACTTAGGGATTAGACTGCAATTTGAAGTTTTATGAACTTTAGTTCTCTCTCTCTCTCTCTCTCTCTCCTCTCTCTCTCTCTCTCTCTCTCCTCTCTCTCTTCTCTCTCTCTCTCTCTCTCTCTCTCTCTCTCTCTCTCCTCTCTCTTTTCTCTCTTTTCTTTTTGTCTCTTTATCCCAAGTTTGCCCTTACTTCTCTTCTGATGACTTTGACTGATTATCCCCCCCTCTCTCTCCACTTCCGTTTCCTTTCCCAAAGCACCAAACGTGTTCACTAAAGTGTCCAACCTCACGGCCCAAGATGTTTGCATTGTTGACTTCTATTCCGCGGGTGGCTGTAGCCCATTTACCGCCTTTTGTCTTTGCTGATAGGATGGTGGTCAATAAGCCAGAGTGTCTACTCAAGCACCCGGAGGACCTTCCTTAGTTTAATTAACCCTTTGCCTCCAGCACCCTATCCACCAGCATCCTGCATCGTCAGCCATGCTAGCAAAGCAAAATCGTAACCCTTTGACTCCCTGCATGAAGCTGGTGGATAGGGTGAGGCAGTCACAGGGTTAAGTTTTTGCTTTGCTGGCAGGAAGCTGGTGGACAGGGTGAGGTAGTCACAGAGTTAAGTTTCTGCTTTGCTGGCAGGAAGCTGGTGGATAGGGTGAGGGAATCAAAGGGTTAAGTTTTTGCTTTGCTGGTAGGAAGCTGGTGGATAGGGTGAGGGAATCAAAGGTTAAGTTTTTGCTTTGCTGACAGAGCTGTGGACAGGGTGAGGGAGTCACAGGGTTAAATTTTTTACAGCTGGTGGGTAGGGGGTGGGAGTCAAATGGTTAAATGTTAGTCCAGTCCTCCATTACTACCGACGTCCTTAGCTCCAGTGGTGTAAAGACTACATTGTTTATCATTCTTTCGAGACTCTTTAGTACCACTGCACTCGCTGCCGAAAGCTTAGGTTAACGGGACGATCCAGCTGTTTTGGCAAATTGAAGCTGGTCTCAAGAGAAATTGATGTTTAGTCTGGTTCTAAATGATGTACCCTTTCAAAACAAATGTGATTGCCCGCGTTCAAGCAAACGGGAACCAAAAATCACGAAAAAAAAAAAATCAGAACGCGTATTTACTATAACAAGACAAGACAGGCGCAAAGTTTCGAACAGATGGCCTTTGTCAAAATAAGATCACAAACGAGCAAACATCAAAATTAATATAAAAAAGATATGAGAAAAAGGCTGAAACTTCCCTGTTGCTTCGTCCAGTGTAAGAAAAGGACTAAAATGACATCATAATATGTTTGTGAGTAAATATGATGTCAAAGCGTAAGTGAGATGAATTCTGCAATTGGAAAAAAAGGTCATGCCATATTGATATTGTTTTATTCTGAAGAGGGTCCAGGGCTGAAATTAAAACTATGATGCACTAGCTAAGAGCAGTTTTTGGAATGTAAAGTATCCAACTATTGAATCGTGCATAAGAGAAAATATAAGCATATGATCGATTGAATGGGAAAAATATATAATCAAGAGGCATGGCTGATGTATATGGATCGTGCCTAGTGCAACGAACCCGGTTTGACTTTGGAATAAGAAAAAAAACAAACATCCTAAACCAACAGCCAAGGGGATGCACCCATTCTTAACATTACACATTATGCACAAACGAATATATGAGGACGAAGACAAATACGTAATGTTGATGTGGACATAAGCTTGTTGTTCAAAGAACGCTTGAATGCGCTGTCTGTCTGTCTGTCTGTCTGTGTCTTTCTCTCTCTATCTCTGCCTCTCTCTCCTCTCTCTCTCGCTCTCTCTCTCCCTCTCTCTCTCTCTCTCTCTCTCTCTCTCTCTCTCTCTCTAACTCATAACAGTAACTGTTTTGAAGGTAAAGAGATGGCTATTAGATTATAATTTTCTACGTTTATAAAATAAAGCATGATTGTCATTTCCACCAGCATTCTCTGTCTCTGTCTCTGTCTCTCTGTCTCTCTCTCTCTCTCCTTCCCCTCTTCTTCTCTCTTTTCTGTCTGTCTCTTCTCTCTCTCTCTCTTCTCTGTCTCTCTCTCCCTCTCTGTCTCTGTCTCTGTCTCTTTGTCTCTGTCTCTTCTTCTTCTCTCTTTCTATCTCTGTCTCAGTCTCTCTTTGTCTGTCTGTCTGTCTGTTCTTCTTGTCTCTGTCTCTGTCCTGTCCTGTCTCTGTTCTGTCTGTCCTGTCTGTCTCGTCTCTGTCTCTGTCTCTGTCTGTGTCTGCTGTCTCTGTCTGTCTGTCTGTCCTGCTTCTGTGTCTGCTCTGTCTGTCTTCTCTCTGCTCTCTCTCTCCTCTCTCTCTCTCTCTGTCCCTTAACACTAGCAAGTTTGAAGGTAATGAAATTGTTTTAAGGTTATAATTTCTAAGTTTAGAAAACAAAGCATCATTGGCATTCCCATTATCATTATCTCTCTTTCTCTCTCTCTTTCTCTCTCTCGCTCCCTCCCTCCCTCCCTCTCCCTCTCCTTCTCTCTCTCTCTCTCTCGCTCTCGTTCTCCCCCTCTCCCCCCCCCCTCCGTTATCTCTTTCACCCCTGGCAAGTACCACCGAGGTCACTTCGCACAAAACGTGATTACTGAATGCCCGTCCGAAAATGCAAAGACTGCCTGCTGAATGAACAGCTGTCCAGAGGCAATGTCTGCTCACACATACACCCCCAAGAGTCCAGACTGGTTGCCAGCTGCCTGCATCCCCTGAAGAGTCAATAAGCCTGATTATTCTCAAGGGGTCAAAGACGGTATCAGTTGTTTATCTCGTTAACATCTCAGTCGTAGGCACTGCCAGCCGATTCAAGGAACCTGTTCTATGGTGGCATTAGGGCTTTTGAAGGAGCACGACGTCCTGTCTGCCATGAGGTGCCAGGTGCCAGAATTGATTTCTAGGGACTTAAAATGTCTTCTCTTATTCCTTTCCCTTCCCCTTGGTATTGGGGGACTGTATCCTTCATCTTGGTGTTCGGAGATAGTACTTGACTACACTGTACTCATCAACTTGGGTTCTCTGCACATTGTGACTTGAGTCGTATCCTGTGTAAAATTCAAAAATCGTATGTGTGTATGTGTGTGTTGTGTTGTGTGTGTGTGTGTATGTGTGCGTATATCTGTATATGTATACATAT
Organism: Monoplex corrugatus; assembly: GCA_030674185.1. NCBI lineage: Eukaryota > Metazoa > Mollusca > Gastropoda > Littorinimorpha > Ranellidae > Monoplex > Monoplex corrugatus. The sequence continues at coordinate 74,977,376 of CM060312.1, read as the reverse complement.
ATACATACATAAATCTATATGTATATATATATATATATATATATAAACACAACACGTACTATGTGTGTATGTGTATGTTGTATGTATTGTGCATATCCATATGTGTGAATATGTGTGTATGTGTATATATGTAATATGTTATCAAATATCACTACATACACATAAGCTACACTGAGACAATGAGAGAAAATGTACAATAATATCACTTTGCTGAAACGTGTGTTGAACAGAATCAGTAGTCTCAGGAGCATTGTTCATGGACATAGATTGCTAATGGAATGATAAGCATTCAGTTAGAGCACAAACAAGAAGATAAGACAGCTTTTGTTGTGGAAAAAGTCACCATTATTTCCCTTAATCCAGCAATACTCTATAAGTGGACGGTTCTGGTCCTACAATCTCAAGACATTTGTACTAGAAACTTTGGGATTTGACTGCAATTTAAAGTTTCATTTACTCACTCTATTCTTCATAATTCTTCAACTTTCCACCCCTTGGATACCACCATGCCCAAGCACCACACGTCATCACTGAATGCCTGACCCCAAATCCAAAGTGTGACTACCAAATGAAAAGCTGTCCACAAGAAATCAGCCCTCCCTGCCCCCATTTATAATTCCCTAGCGTCCAAAGTGATTGTCGACTGCCTCAATCCCCGAAGAGTCAACAAGCGTGATTATTCCCTACAGGTCAGAAGTCTGTTAGAGGTGTTTGCCCTGTGAACTGCCCACACGTTGGCCCTACCAGCCAGTTCAGTGACTCTGTTAGTTGGTGGAGTGAGGGTTTTGTGATAGGAGGATGCCTGCCTAGTCTGCGAGAAGTTTCAGGATTGCTTGTCACGTTTTATGTACTTTTTTTCTTTCCTCCTTAATCACCCTTCTCCCAATTATATAAGAAATAATATCCTTATTCTCTTGCTTAGAGATTTTTCTGATCACACTAAATTATTTTCTTTATGACTTTTCTTAATGATATGGACGCTAATTTTGTCGTTTTGTTTTTTAATTTTTTTAAGAGGCTATGAAAACGAGCACAATAAGTAACATGTACTCACTCTTAACTGTTTAAAGATTACCATCACAGCTACAATTGCTCAAAATGGACAACCTATCTTCCAAAATAACAACATACGCAGAAAAAAAAATTCAGGCAAATTGAAAAAGAAAACGCTACTGCGATTACATTACCTTACTCAAACGCTGCCACATAGATTCATCAGAGTTGAGTACATTGTTCAGAGACAATAGATTGTTAAAAGAAGAATAAAGCGTCCCTTCAACTCCACAGAAAACTGAACAGCTTTTTTTTAATGAGAAGGTCACCACTGATTTCTGGAAGTTTTAGTTTACTATCTCTTTAATCCATTAATGTGTCTAAGGGACGCTTTCGATCCTGTAATATCTAGCAATTTTCGCCAGAAACTTTGGAAACTGTCTGCAATTTCAAGCAGCAGCTTACCTTCTCTCTGTCTCTTGGTCACTCTCACATTTCGTCCATCCCTTCAGCTATCACAGTATTCAGGCGCCTGTATGACGCCTGTCCCCAAGTGCATAGTCTACCTGCTTAGAGAAGTATCTGTCGACAAGAAACCAAGCCTGGCTGGTCACATACATATCCAGATAGCCAGCTGTCTGTATCCTCCTGAAGACATGTCTGTGTATGTGTGTGTGTGGTTTTATGTGTGTGAATAGTTTTCTTCCAGTCGACGTATGACGTGGATATTTGATTGTATTTCATTTGATTACTTCTTGCGTTATCACAGTTATCTCTTTCATTGCAGTGGGGTTGACATGTATTTGGTTTATGCGTGTTTGCCTTTGTCTCTCATGCTTTTTTAGAGGGCTCTTGTGAGATGATGCACAATACAAATAGTAACCATTCTTTGTTACTGGTATTAATATTATTGTTATTATGATCATCACTAGTAGTATATTATTATTATCATAAATATTGTTATTATCATTATTGCTATCATCATCATCATCATCAATCATCATCATCATCATCATCATCATCATCATTGTTACCATTATTATTATTATTATCATCATCATTATCATTATTATTATTATTGTTATTATTGTTGTTGTTATTATCATTATATTATTATTATTATATTATTGTTATCATTATCATTGCTGCTGCTGCTGCTGCATTGTGTATTGTTGTTGTTGTTGTTGTGCTTGCTATTACCATAAGTGGTAGCAGTCAATTTCTTTCTTTCTAAGGATGACCTGTAGACATTTTCTCGGGGTTTTCAGCTCATCAAGTATGCTCTTGTCACTTCTCCTGTCTTTCCAGCTCACCCTTAAAGACGTGTATAGAACCACATTTCAGTTGAATTCATTTCCTTTATGTTTTTATTTTTGAGGGTCCATCCCCCAGCTCGGTATGTCATGATGGTCCAGACCAGACATCTCAACACAATTCTCATTTTAAGTTTTGTGTGTTATTGTTTTGTCTTTCCAGATGTTTGTAAGGTCTATCATCCGTTTCTTTGCCATGCCAATTCTGGTGTTGATATCAGTGGAACAATCTGCATCATTAGATTTGATCGATCCCAAATACTTGAACTGCAGACTGCTTCCACTTTATCTTGACATATGCAGATGGATTTGGCTGGACCTGGGTTAGTGAGTAAACAATTTGGTTTTCTTCCCTGACCTTTCAGGACATTTATCAAAGATGATGTCTTATGGTGATCGTTTGCACAGAGTGCTGAATCGTCAGTATACCTGAGGTTTGAGATTTTTCTACCTCCCACTTTTATGCCATATTCTTCGATGTTGGAATTCCTCATAACTTGTTCCAAATAGGTTCTGAACAAAAGCGGTGACAGTACATCCTTGACGCACACCTTTCTTGATATTGAATGGCTCATTGACCTTCTTTGGACATGTGTGCAGAAACAAGAAAATGCATTCTCATGAAAAATGTCATTCAGGAAAATGTTGAGGGCAAAAGAGGAAGGGGAAGACCACGAACAGATTAGCTAGGAAACATAAGAAGTGGACAGGTCGTAACAGTCCAGAGATTTTCAACCTGTTTGAGGAAAGACAGATGTGGAGGATAGTGACCCGGAGAGCAGTGCGGGCAGCCAACATTGTAAGAAGTGATGCTGTAGACTGAGTGACTCAGTGGTAGCGTAGCAATAGTAGTAGTATTCTCAAAGAAGCAAAAAATGTTGGAGATGTTTAAACTGTTACCATCTCACAAGTACCTGTCGACGTGGTGTAGTGGTTAGCGAAACAGACTACCAACTGGAAGGTTGTGGGTTCAAATCCCTATCGACTTTTCAAAAATTATTATGGATTTTTCAGCTCTAACTGGCTCCTACCAGAGTTGAGTATGCTATGGGCTTATTTGGAAGACTGGGACCACACAGTTAGTACCATTCACTTCACGAATGCCTCACTGAAGATATTGCTCAAATCTTCTTCTGGCCAACACTGCAAGTGTCTATATATCTCAGGCCTGGTTGACACCAGGATATATTATAATAGTAAGCTAGAGTGCAGGTCTGTCATGCAGTCTCAGTCTTAGATGGAATGTTATAGCATCATGATTATCATCCTAATCATCACCATCATCAATAACAACGTAAAAACTGTGCCAGATTTAGTAGCCGTTAAGATGGTGTAGAAAATGGGACACAAAAAATGTTAATACAAAGGTAATCTGTCTATGTGGGAGGTTTTTTTTTAATTAAAAAACAAACAAACATTTTGCTGGTGTGGCTATACCACTTCGCTAAAGGCTGTTGAAAGAAATTCAGCTGACGTGGATTCATTGTTTAGAGCCAAAAGATTGCCAATAGAAGGGTAAGCATCCCATCACCGCTACAGACAAGAAGATTAGACAACTTTTGTTGTGAAAAGGTTGCTGCTATTTACCTGGGAGTTTTAGTTTATGATCTTCTGAATCCATCAATTCTGTGTAAGTGGATGGTTATGATCCTTCATCATCTAAACATTGGCAACAGACATTTCGGGATTAGACAAGAGTTTGAAGTTGTTCTCAGCCTCTCTGTCTCTGTGTCTCTGTTTCTCTTTCTATGTCTCTGTATTTGTCTTTGTCCATGTCTCTGTCTCTCTGTCTCTGTCTGTCTTCTCGGTCTGCTGTCTGTCTGTCGTCTCCTCGTCTTCTTCTAGTCTTCTTGTCTGCGTCGTTCTGCTTGTTGTGTTCATCTGCGCTATTCAATCTCCATCCTCGCTTCCCTCTCTGAATTGGTTGTTCTTTGCCCATGTCTCCTGTCTGTCGGGTCTGTCCTCTTTCTCTCTCTGTCTCTGTCTCTGTCTCTGTCTGTCTCTGTCTCTGTCTCTGTCTGTCTGTCTGTCTCTGTCTTCTCTCTCTCTCTCTCTCTCACTCACTCACTCACTCTCTCTCCCTGAATTTGAAGTTGTTCTCACCCTTTCTGTCTTTCTGTCTCTGTATGTCTTTATCCTTTTCTCTGTCTGTCTGTCTCTTTCTCTTTCTGTCTCTCTCTGTCTCTCTTCTGTCGCTTTGTTTCTCCCTCTCTCTCTCTCTCTCTCTCTTTCTCTCTTCTATCTACTGTCTCTCGCTCTCTTTCTCTTCTCCCATGTGTCCCTTATATGTCTTGTATCATTGCCAGCTACCAGAATACCCAAGGGGCTTACACTGTCACCAATGCCTGCCCTCAGTTCCAAAGTCTGACTGCTGAATGAATGGCTGTCCTCAAGAAATCAGCTGTCCCTACACCCATCCATAATATCCCCAGCGTCCAAACTGATTGTCAGCTGTCCCTGTCCCTGTCCCCTGAGAGTCAACAAGCGTGATTATTCTCCACAGGCCAGAAGTCTGTTAAAGGTGTTTGCTCTCTGAACTGCTCACACGTTGGCCCTAAAGAGACTTTGTTAGTTGGTAGGGATGAGGGCTTCGTGGTAGCAAGGCTGCCAACCTACTCTTGGTGTAGTGAGAACCTGCAGGATTTTTTTTTACGTTCTGTGATACCTGTTTGAGGGTACAGCAGTCCAATACTTTAATAAACGTCAGACTTCCAGTCAGAAGGTTTATAGTTTTTTTTTCCACCTTTTTTTTCAATTCATTTTTAACAAGAATAAATATCAACAAACAATGTTGTAACAGAACAAAACAAGAAAAAAAAAAGTCAATTCATAAAATTGTTTACATAAAAAAATAAAAAGAAAACATATAGCCTACAAAACATATAAAACAATATTCTAATCAATGATGATTTCATTATGTACATCAATATTTAAGAAACATGGCATGAAGAAAGTCTGTTTTTTACACAGGGAACATTGATCTATAATTATTCCACTGAGCATTAAAAAAGGACAAACGAAAGTTTATTTTGGCATTATATTGTTCAATTTTGAATCTCTGGTTTAGCATTCTTTGGAAAGCATGTATATTTGGAACACACTTGTCTATTTTGCATTTATATATAAATGATTTTGCAAGCATTATTATAAGATCAAATATCTGTTTTTACGTTTTGCTCAACACCGTACAATACCAGATTTCGTGTGATTCGATGTTGAAGGTACTTTCGCATTTTGCGTTGATTAGTTTTTCTGTTAAATTCCAGAAATTACGGACACAGTAACAGTTCCAGGTTTATAGGTTTGATCGACATAAAAACCCCTCCTGTGTATAATGGGTCGAGATTTTTGTCGAATTTCACAGGTCAACATATGTGCAGATCTGTCAGTATCTAAACCTTGCTTACATGAGAACTCATTGCAGCAAGTCTCATACGCATGTTAGTTTCAGTTTCAGTTTCTCAAGATTACGTCTACGTGCTCGGAACGAAGTCCATATGCACTAACGTCACAGATGCCATGTGTATGGTGATCATGGCACAAGCCTTAAGCCTCACATAAACCCATGAGCTGGCCAGGTCCTGACTACCTAGACTACGTTTTACCTGATCTATATTTTATACCGGTATTTTATCAGCCTACCACAGGTCTGAATCACAACACACACTATCTATCCTGTATAAACTTGTCTCACATGACAGAACCCCCCCCCCCCCCCCGCAATCAATGCCCAAAATGCTCAGCTGTCTATCAACTGAGTGAAGACAATGTTTTCTTAATCATAGATATGCAAGGACGTAAGAAAGTAAGTAAGTAAGTAAGTAAGTGGGTAAGTAAGGAAGTAAGGAAGTTATGCACTGTTAAAGATCACGTAAGTCATATCAGGCTTGTTGAAACATGAAACCACCCATCATGCAAGCAATGGCAAGTTTGAAAATGTCAGTTAGGTAATAACATCTACCGCTGGAAAATAAATTATCATCGTCATCATTTTTATTTTCTACACCGTCAGTTCATTTTCTTACAGGGATTGTACCCTTAGCCTTTAATAATGTTGGCAGACACAGGTAGTTATTCTCAACAGGACAAAGACAGTTAATCTATGTTAACAGCGCTGTGAACAATGCTCATTCAGTAGCTCTCTCAGCCAATTCAGGAACTCTGTTGACTTGTAGAGAACTACGTCCTTGTAGAAGCAAGAATTGCCTGCTCAGACAGTGACAGACCCTCCCAAGATTGATTCCCTCATCTTAGAATTCAATCCACACTCTCCCCCCCCCCCCCCAACTTTTCTTCACCTTGGTCTTGCAGAGACTGCAGTCTTAACTTCTTGT
>CM060312.1:74945736-74948236 GCA_030674185.1 Monoplex corrugatus | reverse complement strand
AGGGATGAGATAAGATCTCAGGAGAAGCTGGTGATTGAGGAGGAAGCACTGTGGGACAGCATGTAATGCCAACATTCCTCCCGAAGAACAGGAGCGAGAGGTGAGGTGAGGACACCACAGGGACATCCCGGTGACCCTTCTTCACGCTGATGGTGTAGTCCCTGATGTGACAAGACAGGCAGGCCTGCTGATAACTAGGCCACAGAGAGAGAGAGAGAGAGAGAGAGAGAGAGAGAGAGACAGACAGACAGACAGACAGAGACAGAGTCAGAGATAGGGACAGACAAAGAAGCAGACACGCACAGAGAGGGAGAGAGACAGACAATGAGACAGAGACTGACAGACAGACAGACACAAACAGGGAGAGAGAGAAAACAAAAGAGACAAACAGAGACAGACAGGCATGCAGACATACAGACAGACAGAAAGAAAGAAAGAAAGAAAGAGAGAGATAGAGAGAGAGAGAGAGAAACACAGTCAGAGACAGACAGAGAGTGATAAGGACAGAGAAACAGACACACAGAGAGAGAGAGAAGGACAGAGACTGACAGACAGACACAAACAAGCAGAGAGGGAGAGATAGAAACAGAGAGACAGACAGATAAAGACAGTCTGACAGACAGACAGAGAGAGACAGAGATGGGGAGAGAGAAACGGGAAGAGAGAACGAGAGAGAGAGAGAGACAGAGACAGACAGACAGACAGACAGACAGGCAGAGACAGAAGATAGACAGACAGACAGACAGGCAGAGACAGAAAGACAGACAAACAGCGACAGAGAAAGGTAAACAGACAAACAGACTGACAAATACAGCCACTGGCAATCTTGGCAATCTCTCCAACACACAAGACAATCACATATCGACGACAGAGAGACAGACACACAGGGACAGAGAAAGACAAACAGACAGATAAAATACAACCACTGGCAATCTTGGCAATCTCTCCAACACACAAGACAGGTCAGGGAGGCAGGGATGAGATAGGAGTTCAGGAGAAGCTGGTGATTGAGGAGGAAGCACTGTGGGACAGAATGTAATGCCAACATTCCTCCCGAAGAACAGGAACGAGAGGTGAGGTGAGGACACCACAGGGACATCCCGGTGACCCTTCTTCACGCTGATGGTGTAGTCCCTGGTGTGACAAGACAGGCCTGCTGATAACTAGACCACAGAGAGAGAAAGAGACGGGGGGAGAGAGGGGGAGACAGACAGGCAGATAGACAGACAGACAGAGACAGACAGACAGACAGACAGCGAGACCAAGAGAAGGGGAGAGAAGATGGAGAGACAGACAGACAGACAGACAATGAGACCACGAGTGAGGGGGAGAGAAAGAGAGAGGGAGGGAGAGAGAAACAGAGAGAGAGAGAGATAGGGAGAGAGGGAGAGAGGAGAGAGAGGAGAGAGAGCGAAGAGAAGAGAGGGAGAGAGAGAGAGATGGGGAGAGAGAGAAAGAAAGAGAGTCAGACAGACATACAGACAGAGAGTGGGACACAGAGAGAGGAAGAGAGAGAGAGGGAGAGGGAGACAGACAGACAGACAGACCCACAAGAGTGGGACAGGAGAGAGAGAGAGAGACAGAGACAGACAGAGACAGACAGACAGACAGACAGACAACCAGACAGAGTTTTCAATCATCACCAGACTGTGTGGAGTTATGATCGTTGTGGGTATTATCATTGTTATAATCTTCATCTTTTTTTCTGGATTGATTGCCTGTCTTCAACAGAACACGATAGCGTCGTATTAACCCTGAGGGAAGTGTGTGTGTGTGTGTGTGTGTGTTGTGTGTGTGTGTGTGTGTGTGTGTGTGTGTGTGTGTGTGTGTGCATGCACGTGCGCGTGTGTGTGTCTGCGTCGTATTAACCCTGAGGGAAGTGTGTGTGTGTGTGTGTGTGTGTGTGTGTGTGTGTGTGTGTGTGTGTGTGTGTGTATGTATGTGTGTGTGTGTGTGCGTATGTGTGTGAATGTGTGTGTGTGTGCGGGAAGGGGGATGTGGCATGCGTGAGTGCGTGACAAAAAGGTGTCCGCATGATTTTCTGTTCTATGTTTTGATGGGTCGTTACAAATCTGTGTCAACATTTTGGAATGTTGAGGAGTCTCGAGAGCATAAAGTTTTCGAAGTTATGGTAAAGGCCGAAATCACAAGAAGAAGAAGAAGAAGAAAGGGAGAAGGAGAAGAAGAAGAAGAAGAAGAAGAACAACAACAACAACAACAACAACAATAACAACAACAACAACAACAACAACAACAACAACAACGAGCAAACAAACAAACACACAAACGAAAGTTTTGACAAAGGTGTTAGAATAACACGTTCTCGATGTTTGTTTGTTTGTTTGTTTGTTTGTTTGTTTGTTTGTTTGTTTGTTTGTTGACAATATTTGAATAATGAGAGTTTAATGGACAGACAGAAAACGAACAAGACAACCTTAAAGGAGGCAGACACAAGAAGACCATTTACAAAGAAGATAAGGAGAAGAAAGCAACAGTTATA
>CM060312.1:74935736-74940736 GCA_030674185.1 Monoplex corrugatus | reverse complement strand
GAAAGCCCATGGTTGCCAACGCCATGCGGCAGGGCACCTGATGATGATGATGATGATGATGATGGCGGAACAGTGGTGTTTTGACAATTTTTTTTTCTTCTGATCTTGGTGTTTCTGATTATGTTACGTACGTGTGGTATAAATTGGACAGAGTGATCAACGTCAGGGTCATCTCTTTAGATTATGAGCGTGGATGTATTGATATATGTGACCTCCCACCACGAAATCAGTCTTAACTAGCATTTTGGGCATTTTGAGATATACATATCACTGGAAAGTGTACATTCTGCTGATTATTTTGATACTTGAATAAAGCTTGTACTCAAAAAAAATGTAGACGTTATGTATGTTTAAAGTCATTAAGTTGTATGACGGCCATTTTGAGAAAATGGCCTCTAAAGTTCTTGTGTGCTCTCCTACACATTTTCCTTAAATTTATTTGGTAGCTTTGACCCAGTTTGTTTCTAATTTTCGCTGTCATTATCTGAAAGGTGCACTAAAGAGCTTTCCATCAGTATATTATATTACATGTGCGGGTACTGTACAGGTTACGGTTCATAATAAGAGACAAAAAAGGTACTTTTGGTAGGAAATTGCGTTCTTTCTGCTGCGATCAGTGCATTAAAATACCATTTCAAAATTGATTAATTATATGTTTTCAAGAAAAAAAATTTCTGTGAGGGATAGATTATAGTCTACAGAAATCAATTTTGAGAAAAAGTCAAAACACCTCAGATAGACCCTCAGTCACCTTTTCAGCTCCTAGTGCTGTTCGACTGACTGCGAGTTAAGACTGATTTCGTGCCGGGAGGTCACATATGTACTTCATAATTCTTTTCCTCCACCACCACCCCCTTGTTGAGATATTGTATGTGTTTTGAAACGGTTATAGCACGATATGACGACGCAGTTGGCTGTGCTTTAACCCTTTCGCATTCGCACTGCTAGGTGTAAAGCTGCTCCTAGTATTCGCATTTTTCTGACATTTTTTTCATCCGAGTACAGTCATGCTGACAAACATACTGCCATTCACTTGTTTGAAAGTAGAGAAGAAAGATTTTTTGCACACATATACACAAGTGTCCATAGTTTGATGTGCGTGTGGTTTTATGTGTCCTGGGTCTAGTGTGCGTGTCCCTGTCACCAAAGATGTCACAGACAGAGGAAATAATAGTAACTATAACAATGACAATAACAATGACATATGTGTGATTTTGTTGGCGGGTTCTTCTGTAACAACGCTTCTCACAGATGGTAATTCTGTGATCCTAGGGGTGTATACTAGGGTCCAGGTCTGGCATCACACAGAAGGAAGCAGACACTGTATCTGGAACATTAACATCAGAAACCACGTAAGCACCTATTATGTTCACAATGTTTGATAAACGGCACACAGACGTCTTATGAGTGGACTGGTTCTGTTCTTCGTCCACGAACCAGATGTATTATTGATATCATGTAGTGAATAAACTGTGACGAGCGTATGTGCGCGGCGCGTGCGCGTGCGCGTGCGCGTGCGCGTGCGCGTGCCCACAAACACCCCCCCTGCACGTGCACACACACACCACACACACACAACACACACACACACACACACACGTGCACACTCGCGCGCGCGCGCGAACACACACACACACACACACTCACACATCACACACCACACACACACACACACACACACACACAAATATATGTATGTATATATATATATATTATATATAATATATCTGTCTGTCTGTCTACGTCTGTCTGTCTATCCGACTGTCTGTCTGTCTGTCTATAATCTGTGCATGCTGTGTGTCTGAGTGTGTGTGTGTGTGTGTGTGTGTGTGTGTGTGTGTGTGTGTGTGTGTGTGTGTGTGTGTGAGTGTGTGTGTGCGTGTGAGAGTATGTGTGTGTGTGCGTGTCTGTGTGTGTGCGTGTGTGTCTGTGTCTGTGTAGTGTATGTGTATGTGTATGTGTAAGTGTATGTGTATGTGTATGTGTAAGTGTATGTGTGTGTGTGTATGTGTATGTGTATGTATATGCATGCACAATACAATATGCTGTGGTTTTTATATAAGCCTTAAAATGATCGTTCCCATCAAAGAAAGTCTCTCTTAGAATTGTACTACACGACTTGTCCCCGCTGAAATCACTTCCTGGCCAGACTGTTGTAATTTTGTGCAAAGCCGTCCGGCAACCCCCACACAAATACCTCGATTTCTGTAAGTTCACAACAATGCAGCATACATGTGGACGTGGAGCCCTGTAGAACAGAAAGCGTGGTCAAATGGTAATACCACCATCATCATCATCATGTGCCCTGCCGCATGGCGTTGGCGACCATGGCCCTCCATATGCATCTATCCCTTGTCGCTGCAAGTATATCCCCACCTTCTTTGTCCTCAGCCACCCTGCAAGTCCGTTCAATATTTTTTTTTACCTGGTTCTACCTGGTGTTCTCTTTCCCTCCAGCTTTCCTAGGGTAACCCAGTGCTGAAAGAACTCTATTGGTTACCGATCAAACCATGCCGAAAGTGTAAAAGTATTAATCTTGCATAAAGCTATTTTGTAGCTATTTTGTGGATCGTTACTACCGCCGCTCTATTCATATCAAATGGCTTAGAACCCTGCGATCCCCCCCAAAAAATCAAAGCTTCCAGTGGTGCCTAAACTTAAACTTAAATCAGGTAACGAACGTGATTTCCATTTCATTGCACCGTCTGCTTTGGAATTGGTTGCTGGCTTATGTAACGGATATGCCCACGTTTTTCAGTTCATTTCAATTCACGCTTGATGAATTGAATGCTTTGACAACATATATATGTGCGGTTGGACTTGCAGAGTGCTGGGATGAGGGTGGGAGATGCTGGAGCAAACACTAGGTATCCTAGTGTATGTGTGTGCGTGCCTGTGTGTTCTGAATTGTTGGCTGCAAACCAAAGTTCGTCTAACCCCCGCACTCAACAATCTAATGTGAAAGTTGGATCGTTCAACGCACGTACTCTGAATTCCAACTACCGTGTCCATGAAATGCTGCAACTCTCCTCTGGGTGACATACTGTCTGCCAACCTCAGCGACCGTGTCAACCTTCGACGTGGACAGGCAGAACCCTGACTCTGAGGGCTGATGTAACGAATGATCTTGATCACCTCAGCGTTTCCCCAGCAATTGTCATGAACATGAACAGCATCTAATTTTCACTGTTGATTGTTTCGTTTTAATTTGCTGAACGTTAAATATATATGCCTGTGTGTTAGGGGTGGATGTTGATGGTGGCCATGTATGTGTGTGTGTGCGCGCGCGCGCGTACGTGCGTGTGAGGCTTGCAGGCAGTTGATTGGTGTGACATTCTGCTTGTCTGTCTACAACCAAAATTAGTCAAGCGATTTATACCTAGATATTTTAAGCAAACAGAATGACTATACATCAACGTCAGAGAAGTTGTTAATGTTGTAGTTTGAATGTGCATGACTTAAAGTTCTTCGATTTATCATTATTTAACTCATTCTCGAATTGCGCTTTTCTCCGAAATCGTTTGGATTTTGTGTGCATTAGGCACAATCAGACATTTAATTGAATTTGAATTCTCTCTCTCTCTCTCTCTCTCTCTCTCTCTCTCTCTCTCTCTTCTCCTCTCTCTCTTTCTCTCTCTCTTTCTCTCTCTGACTCTTTCTCTCTCTTTCTCTCTCTCTCTTTCTCTCTCCCTCTGACTCTGTCTGTCTTCTGTCTCTCTCTCTCACGTTCTTTCTTTCTCTTCTCTCTGATCTTCTCTCTCTCTCTCTCTCTCTCTCTCTCTCTTCTCTCTCCTCTCTCTCTCTCTCCTCTCTCTCCCCTCTCTCTTTCAGGTTACTAATGCTCATGGTTTAAAAAATGAGCGCACAATTAGGAATTTGGCAACATATGTCTATAAAGCTTTTAAGAGAAGAGAGTTTGCCTTATCATAAAGTTAAACTCTTGTGATGCATGTCTGTTAAAGTATCAATATGTTCCCATTGTACTGCTGAACTTTGATTGTAAATCCTATATTGTAATTATTTCAAAATATTTGAAGTATGCATCATATATTCTGTGTTTGTACAATTTTTATAATGTGTTCACACCCCTTGAAATTGGGCTTTGGCCGTACTGAATAACTTTCTGATTCTGATTTTGATTCCCTCTAGCGTCTCTTCATCTCTCTCTCTATGTTCTGTCTATCTGTCTTTCTCTTTCTCACTTTCTCTCTCTCTCTCTCTCTCTCTCTCTCTCTCTCTCTCTCTTTTTTCTTTTTTCTCTCTCTCTCTCTCTCTCTCTCTCTCTCTCTCTCTCTTCTCTCTCTCTTCTCTCTCTTTCTCTCGTCTTTCTCTCTTTCTTCCTCTCTCTCGTCTTCTCTCATCTCTATTTCTCTCGTCTCTCGTGTGTGTGTGTGTGTGTGTGTGTGTGTGTTGTGTGTGTGTGTGTGTGTGTGTGTGTGTGTGTGTGTATGTCTGTCTGCTGTCTCTCTCGCTTTCTCTCGCTTTCTCTCACTCTCTGTTTCTCTCTCTGTCTCTCTCTCTCTGTCTCTCTTCTCTCTCTCTCTCTCTTCTCTCTCTCTCTTTGTGTGTGTGTGACTCTCTCTCTCCCCTCTGACTCTCTCTCTCTCTCAATCACACATACACACATACACACACGACACGACCACACACACGCACCCCCCCCCCACACACACACACACGCACACACATACACACACACAAACAAACACACACAGTTTACATAAACACGAATCAAGCTGATGAGCGAGGTGACCACACTCCCTTAAGTTGACATATACATCTACGGGATGTCATGCTGTGTGTTTTTCGTGTTTCCATAGGCCACAGAAATATTATCATCAGGTGCCCTGCCGCATGGCGTTGGCGACCATGGACTTCCAACCATCTCTATCTCTCGTTGCTCCCAGCATCTCCCCCACCCTCCTCATCCCCAGCCACTCTGCAAGTCCAATCCAGCATTCTCTCCCTGGGTCTACCTGGTGCTCTCTTTCCCTCCAGCT
>CM060312.1:74918236-74920736 GCA_030674185.1 Monoplex corrugatus | reverse complement strand
ATACAAACAAACACAAACAAACATACAAGCAAACATACAAACAAACAAGCAAACAAACATACAAACAAACATACAAACAAACATACAAACAAACATACAAACAAACATACAAACACAAACAAACATACAAACAAACATACAAACAAACATACAAACAAACATACAAACAAACATACAAACAAACAAACATACAAACAAACATACAAACAAACATACAAACAAACATACAAACAAACATACAAACAAGCAAGCAAACAAACATACAAACAAACAAACAAACAAACAAACAAACATACAAACAAACATACAAACAAGCAAGCAAACAAACATACAAACAAACATACAAACAAACATACAAACAAACATACAAACAAACATACAAACAAACATACAAACAAACATACAAACAAACATACAAACAAGCAAGCAAACAAACATACAAATAAACAAACAACAAACAAACATACAAACAAGCAAGCAAACAAACATACAAACAAACATACAAACAAACATACAAACAAACATACAAACAAACAAACAAACAAACATACAAACAAACATACAAACAAACAAACAAACAACAAACAAACAAACAAACATACAAACAAACAAACAACAACAAACAAACATACAAACAAACAAACAAACAAACAAACAAACAAACAAACAAACATACAAACAAACAAACAAACAAACAAACAAACATAAAACAAACAAACAAACAAACAAACAATACAAACAAACAAACAAACAAACAAACATACAAACAAACAAACAAACAACAAACAACATACAAACAAACAAACAAACAAGCAAACGTACATACAAACAAACAAACAAACAAACATACAAACAAACAAAGAAAAAAGACAATGAAAACAAAGCCACACCGACAGAAGCAATGTCTGATTATTCCCAAAGCGATATCTGATTATCATCAAAGCGATTTCTAGTTATCACCAAAGCGATGTCTGATTACCCCCAAAGGCAATGTCTGATTATCCACAAAGCGATGTCTGATTACCCCCTCCAAAAGCGATGTCTGAATATTCCCAAAAGCAATGTCTGATTATCTTCAAAGCAATGTCTGATTATCCCCAAACCGATGTTTGATTACCCCAAAAAGCAATGTCTGATTAATCCCAAAAGCAATGTCTGGTTATTCCCAAAAGCAATGTCTGATTATCCTTAAAGGGGTGTCTGATTATCCTCAAAGCAATATCCGTTTACCCTAAAGCGATGTTTGATTATTCCCAAAACGATGCCTGATTACCCAAAAGTGACGTCTGATTATTCCCAAAAGCGATGTGTGATCATTCCCAA
This sequence comes from Monoplex corrugatus, assembly GCA_030674185.1. Taxonomy (NCBI): domain Eukaryota; kingdom Metazoa; phylum Mollusca; class Gastropoda; order Littorinimorpha; family Ranellidae; genus Monoplex; species Monoplex corrugatus. Next base: position 74,919,413 of record CM060312.1, on the reverse strand, counting down.
AAGTGATGTCTAATTATCATCAAAGTGATGTCTGATTATCCACGTAGCGATGTATGATTATCCCCAAACCGATGTATGATTACCCCAAAAAGCAATGTCTGATTAATCCCAAAAGCAATGTCTGATTATCCCCAAACCGATGTATGATTACCCCAAAAGCAATGTCTGATTAATCCCAAAAGCAATGTCTGGTTATTCCCAAAAGCAATGTCTGATTATCCTTAAAGGGTGTCTGATTATCCTCAAGCAATATCCGTTTATCCCAAAAGCGATGTTTGATTATTCCCAAAACGATGCCTGATTATCCCAAAAGTGATGTCTGATTATTCCCAAAAGCGATGTGTGATTATTCCCAAAAGTGATGTCTGATTATCATCAAAGTGATGTCTGATTATCCACGTAGCGATGTATGATTACCCCAAAAGGCAATGTCTGATTATTCCCAAAAGCAATGTCTGATTATTCCCAAAAGCAATGTCTGATTATTCCCAAAAGCAATATCTGATTATCCTTAAAGCGATGTCTGATTATCCTTTAAGCGATGTCTGATTATCCACAAAAAATGCCTGATTGTATTCCATAATTGCCTGATTATCTTCAAAGCGATATCTGATTGTCCCCAAAGCTATTATCCACAAAGCTATGACTGATCCCCAAAGCGGTGTTTCATTATCCCCAAAGCAATGTTTCATTATCCCCAAAGCGGTGTTTCATTATCCCCAAAGCAATGTTTCATTATCCCCAAAGCGGTGTTTCATTATCCCCAAAACAATGTTTCATTACCCCAAAGCAATGTTTCATTATCCCCAAAGCGGTGTTTCATTATCCCCAAAGCGGTGTTTCATTATCCCCAAAGCAATGTTCATTATCCCCAAAGCAATGTTCATTATCCCCAAAGCAATGTTTCATTATCCCCAAAGCGGTGTTTCATTATCCCCAAAGCGGTGTTTCATTATCCCCAAAGCAATGTTTCATTATCCCCAAGCGGTGTTTCATTATCCCCAAAGCGGTGTTTCATTATCCCCAAAGCAATGTTTCGTTATCCCCAAAGCAATGTTTCATTATCCCCAAAGCAATGTTTCATTATCCCCAAAGCAATGTTTCATTATCCCCAAAGCAATGTTTCATTATCCCCAAAGCGGTGTTTCATTATCCCCAAAACAATGTTTCATTATCC
>CM060312.1:74910736-74913236 GCA_030674185.1 Monoplex corrugatus | reverse complement strand
CGAAGAGACAGACCGATGAACAGACAGACAGACGGACAGAGAGTTATCCTTCTTAGATTACCTTCATTGTTTCACACACACACACACAAAAATAATAATAAATAAATAAAAGACAAGCAAAGAAACGAAAACCTTCATGTTAGAAATAGACACACAATGACAAAAGTAAAGAAAATGTATTGGAAATAGACACACAACGACAAAATAAAACACTGTTAGAAATAGACTCACAATGACGAGTCAACTCTTGATACGACCCACCCACTCTATTTCTATTCTGAGTCCTGTACTCCTCAGCCTCAAGAAAACCCATCCTTGCAGTAGTCTACTCTTGATGCGACCCATCCTCTCTATTTCTATTCTGAGTCCTGTACTCCTCAGCCTCAAGAAAACCCATCCTTGCAGTCAAGGTTTTAATCCCAATGCGATGAGACTGGATATGTAAAGTCCGTTTCCTTTGTGATATTTTTTTCACGCCAAAGACGGAGGCAGCAGCATGGCTGGGAGCCATATCTCACGCTCATCCAAATCCAAACTTATTGCTATCGTTCACTAACAAGCTGGCAAATCACGTAGTGCCATCTGTTATGCAAAGACTGTTATCTTGCAATTGCCATGTGAAGGGTCTTACCACTAACTTGCACAAAACTCGGGGAGATGATTGTGCGCCGACTGAGGATAAGTATTCGTCTTTGTCTCTTTGGGAAAAGAAGCAGAAAACAAAACGAAACAATAATATAATACAAAAGAAAACAAAATAACAGAATACAACACAACACAATACAACACAAGTCGACGCGACGCGACACAGCACAACACAACACAACATAGCACAGTTCAACATAACACTACACAACACACCACACCACTTCTCACCACACCACACCATACCACGCCACAACATAACACAACACATCACACTACACCACAACACGCCACACCACACCTCACCTAACCACACCTCACAACACCATACCACACACACACACAACACACACACACACACATACATACACACACAAACACACACACAAACACACACACACACATGCGCACACACACATACATGTACACACGCACAGAAACACACACACATAGACTCATACAAACATACACACATATACATGTCAGGTAATCATTTCTGCAACGCTGCCGCTAACAGCTCATTTTACATCATTATCAAAACTGTTCACTACATTAGACCGTTCTATATTAGCTGTCATGAAACAAACATAGCGACATGTGGTCCCACCTTTATTGACATTCATTGATACATCTCTCTGTGATGGTGTCACACCTGATCATGTGTAGTTAATGAGGTTTGGGTTTTGTTTCTTTTTTTCTTTTTTGTTATTGATGTTTTGTTTGTTTGTTTGTTTGTTTGTTTTGTTGCATTGTGGTTGGTGTCCTTTTTTTCTTTTTTTTTCCTTTTTTCTTACTTTTCTGTTGTTATCGCTTGAAAACATGATGTATCAGTTGCAAGGCATTTTCCAGAACTAAGCAAATTCAATGACAAAACAACGAAAATACGTTGATTGTTAGCATAGGCTACAAATATAGCCAACATTACGGAAAGTCATTTATTTAGTCAGTCTACTGCATCTTTCCTTTGATTGTTGGCTGCCTGCATTGCTCTCTGGGTCTCTGTCCTCTACATCTGTCTTTCCTCAACCAGGTTGAAATTCTCTGGACTTTTACGACCTGTCCACTCTTGATGTTTCCTAGCTAATCTGTTCGTGGTCTTCCCCTTCCTCTCTGGACTGTTACGACCTGTCCACCCCTTGGTGTTTCCTAGCTAATCTGTTCGTGGTCTTCCCCTTCCTCTTTTGCTCTCGACTTTTCCCTGAATGACATCTTTCATGAGAATGCATTTTTTTGTTTCTGCACACATGTCCAAGGAGGGTCAATTTCAGTTTGAGGATGACTTGTAGATTTCCACCTGGGTCATTTGGGATTAAATTGCATTTCAGACTTGTAAGATTAACGGTGAGCATGGTTTTTAACTGTTGTCTTTTACCAAAGATTAATAAGAGGAAAGCAGGGAGAATTTTTATAATATAATCAAAGAGAATTATCTCCCATGTTGTATAGAACTTCTCAAATCTAACACAGTTTGTGCTATCCATTTAGCTAGCATTGAAGCAGATACAAAGTACAAAAACAGTAAGCTCAGAACACTCCTCAAAAAAAGTAGCGCCCAAGCCCACCTTTATACTCTGCAACTACCCTACGCACAACTATGAGACAGGAGAGAAATACATACAATATATTGGTCTTATGTTCGAGATTGACATAGTCTTTCATTCTTGAACTGACCAAACGCACGCACATAGACAAGACAGAACATATACAGGGTTGCTTCCAAGGCATATAAGTAATACCAAAAACTAAGAGGGAAGCAGGGAGAATTTTTTATAATATAATCAAAGGACATAACTCTTGAGAATTATCTCCCTTTTATCGTAACCTGGTTTACGTTTTCGACGTGGTTTTAGCCATG
>CM060312.1:74903236-74905736 GCA_030674185.1 Monoplex corrugatus | reverse complement strand
CATCACTTATAGAATTTAAGACGGATATTTGATGCTCTGCTTACGTTTACACATGAAGCGGCTTTAGAGATCGGAAAATTCTCCACACTTTACTGGCACTTAATTCTCGCTCCAGTCTGTAGGATGTAATGATAGCAATGATAAGACAATCATAGACTGGCATCGTAAACTCTGGAAAGGGGAAATGGAAATGTACAAGGAGTCATCAGATTGTTCCACAGACAACTCTTTTTAAAAAGTTTTTTGTTTTTTTTTAATTAATTTTTTTTTTTTTGTTTCACAACAAACGGACATCTACCATACAATGTGGCAACGAAGATTGACGACAGCAACAAAACATTTTACGCATATGAAAAGACAATGTTGACACAAGAACTCCACACAGTATACAGAATATACACATTGATATTTTATACATTGGAAGTTTAAAAATGAACGTCAAGATTTAGTTACATGTCAACATTACCCCTATGAATCTGTTTCAAAACCACATTCCTTTGCTGAACGATAATCATTTGAACAATGTGGTAACAGAAATGATATCAGTTTATACAAATAAGACAAACATTGTTCACATAAAAACAAACTATAACTTACAAAACATATCAGACAACATTCTAATCAATGATGGTTTTATTATGTACATCAATATTCAAGAAACATGTCATGAAAAAATCTGTTTTCTATATATGGGGAGAACCCACAGACAAATATTTGTACGAACCGAAAGCTTGATACTGATACGCTCATCACGCAAACATGTCAAAGCTATAGCGTCCAGCCCTCCTTGGTTTTAATAGCATAAACAAATAAGAGATCAGCGTGGTTTGGACACAGCAGACTGCTGCGATTATCAGAACCGGCATGAGGATGAACAAGAAACCAACAACAAAAGATATTAACATATCCATAAAAGAGACATCATAAGTTCTATTGATTGCTTTTGACTGGCGTTCCGACAGCTTTAACCAATCAGAAATTAGAATTTATTGCAGTTTTAGCAGAGAAAGATGCTGCGATTGTCAGAACCAGCCACAGAATAAAACAACCGACAACAACAACAACAAAACCATCAACATCTTGTACTGATACACACATGAAAAAGGCATGTTAAAAACCAGACTGATAGCTTCTGAATGTTGGTTTGACAGATTTGATTAACCAATTCGAAATCAAAAATGGTCGTTGTTCAGACACAGCAAAATGCCGTTTTTGTCAGAAACAAAGCAGCAACCACCAGTGACGGATATTTCTGTAGAAGGAAGGACAGAAAGAGACTAAGGGGTGTCACATTTTCCTGGTAATGCTAAAGACCACGTATTCTTCCAGCGTCTATCATCAAGTCACCTGGAAGAATGCCAGGAGAGAGGCCAGCACCCAAACACGAGATAAGGAAACAGCAGACACCGGTCCAGAAATAGCTAACACTTGCTAGTCAATGACTTGATCATCAGCGTGTCAGATGTACGTATGACGTAGCACAAGTTCTCCATTTCCTTTCAATTTCAGCTCCTAACTAGATATCCAAAACAAGTGCGACTGACCGCGTTCAAGCAAACAAGAACAAGAAAAATATCACGATAAAAGAACCAGAACGAGTATTTAAATCAACCAGTCACGACAGGCGCAAATGTTCGGCCAACTGGCCTTTGCCAACTGTAAACGTAAGATCACAAACAAACAAACAAACACCAAATATGAAATAAAATAAGGAGAAAAAGACTGAAACTTCCCTGCTGCTTCGTCTCTGTTTCTCATAATTTTTGTATATAGTGTTTGTTCCTTTGTGATCTTATGTTTACGCTTGACAAAGGCCAGGTGGCCGAAAATTTGCGCCTGTCTTGTCTGAGTGTTTTAAATACGCGTTCTGATTCTTTTTTCGTGATTTTTATGGTTTCTTAGTTAGATGTGTCTGTTGCCTAGAACACAAAACAGATCCTGAAAGAACTGCCAAATGTGTCAACATCTGAAGCAGTGTTGTATGCAAGACGAAAACAAAAGGATACTGTCAGAGTAACTATGTATAATTGTATATATATATATATATATATATATATACTATGTATAATTGTATATATATATATATATATATATATATATATATATATATATATGTACACACACACAGACTCACACACACACAACATACACACACACAGACACACAGACACATACAGACAACACACACACAGGTATAATTATATATATATACCTGTGTGTGTGTGTGTCTGTATGTGTCTGTGTCTGTGTTGTGTGTATGTTTGTGTGTGTGTGTTGTGTGTGTGTGTGTAATACACACATACACACACACACATATATATAATATATATATATATATATATATATATATATGTGTGGTGTGTGTGTGTGTGTGTGTGTGTGTGTTAGTGTGGTGAGTGTCTGTGTGTGTGTCTGTGAGTGTGTGTGTGTGTGTGAGTGTATGTTGTGTGTGTGTGTGTGTGTGTGTGTGTGTGTGTGGTGTGTGTGTGTGTGTGTGTGT
>CM060312.1:74893236-74898236 GCA_030674185.1 Monoplex corrugatus | reverse complement strand
GCACATACAGAGTCACACACACACACACATACACACACACACATACAGAGTCACACACACATACAGGTCACACACACACCACATACAGAGTCACACACACACACACACACATACAGAGTCAACACACACACACATACAGAGTCACACACACACACACACATACAGAGTCACACACACACACACATCAGAGTCACACACACACACAACACAACACACACAACACACACACACACACACACACACACACACACACACAACACACACACACACACATACAGAGTCACACACACACACACACACACACACACACACACACTCTCTCTCTCTCTCTCTCTCTCTCTCCACACACCTACACAAACACACACTCACACACCACACACTCACACACACATACATACACACTCACACACACATACAACTCTCACATACACACATACACACTCACACACACACACTCACACACACATACACACACACTTACACACAACACACACACACACACACACAACAACACACACACGCACCACACACACCACACCACACACCATAAACACACACACACACACACACGACACAGACACACACACAGACACACACACACACACGCACACACACACACACACACACGCACACACACACACATACACGCGCGTGCATGCACGCATATACACACACTCGCACACATATACATATATTTATTTATTTTGCCGTGGAACTGGATATGAAGCTGTTCTTTAATCAGTGCCTGTGTTTACGTTAAGTCCCTGACAAGATTTATTATTTATATTTATATTCGGAAGTTGTCCCTCAGACCTATCCATGTATCCATGTATAATTCATTCACTCATGTATGCTTTTAGCACATACAGACATGCTCTCAAAACACACACACACACACCACACACCACACACACACACACACACACACACACACACACACACACACACACACACACACACACACACATCCAAACAATCATTACAAAAATGTTAATCTGGGTTCCAAGACTGCTTTCAGAAAATCCATCTCTCTCTCTCTCTCTCCTCCTCACTCTCTCCTCTCTCTCTCTCTCTCCCTCTCATCTCTCTCTCTCTCTCTCTCTCTCTCTCTTTCTCTTTCTCACTCTCTACTCTGTCTCTCTCTGTTTCTGTCTCTCTCGCTCTCTTTCGCCTTCTATCTCTCTCTTTTTCTCTCTCTTTCTGTCTCTCTCTCTCTCTTCTTTCTCTTCTCTCTCTCTCTCTCTCTCTCTCCTTCTTTCTCTCTCTGTCTATCTCTGACTCTCTGTCTTTGTTTCTTCACTCTCCTCTCTCTCTTCTCTCTCTGTCTCTCTCTCTCCTTCCCTCCTTCTCTATCTCTCTCTTTTTCTCTCACTCTTACGCTCTCTCTGTCTATCTTCTTACTTCCTCTCTTCTCTTATCTCCCTTTTTCGCTCTCTCTCTCTGTCTTTCTCTCTCTCTCTCTTCTCTCCCTCCTTCCTCTTTTAACTCTCTCTTTCTTACTCTCTCTCTCTCTCTCTCTCTCTCTCTCTCTCCCTCTCGCTGTTTGTCTGTCTGTCGCTCTCTCGGTCTGTCTGTCTGTCTGTCTGTCTGTCTGTCTCTCTCTCCTCTCTCTCTCTCTTACTCTCTCTTCTAATACTGTTTTATATGGAGAAACTGGAAGATATCCTTTATACATTAGAACCTTTGTGAAGAGTATTAAATACTGGTTGAAATTGTTAAGGCTTCCACAATCTCGGTTATGTAAACAGGCATACGAAATGATGGTTACTCAAATGGAAATAGGAAAACAGAACTGGGCCTATCAGGTAAAAAAGGCTTTATCAGAACTTGGGTTTGGAATCGTGTGGTTGTCCCAGGGAGTAGGAAATGAGTGTCAGTTTATTAATGAATTTAAAGACAGGCTTATTTGTTCGTTTAAACAAAATTGGCACTCAGATATGGAAAACAAAGAAAAATATAGTTGGTTCTTCTCATTTAAAGATGTTTTTCAAACCGAAAAATATCTCAGTGTTGTTACGGATAAATGGCAAAGAACTAATTACGCAAGATTTAGATTAAGAACACTTGGTTTCAATGCAAATAAAAATTGGTTTCAACCTGGGACGTCCACAGTATATCCTTGCCCCTTATGTGGAAACAATGTCGATAATGAAAAACACTTTTTATTCCAATGCCAAATTTTTGACACAATACGTGGAAAATGCAAAGTTTTTGAATCCGACATGGCCAAAAGACAAGATGTTGTATCTATTTTGTCATCTGATGACGAAGTCATAATCAAATCAGTGGCACTATACATTGCGGAAGCACAAAAAATAAGACATAAACACTTACAAGCCCGACAATAGTGCTAGACAAGGTAGAAAGAAACTCTAGGGAGAGCTAGACAACAGAAGGTCTTCAGAGAAGTAACCCCCTTTAGACAAGTGTTTCGGCCCTGAATTCCTTACACTCTCGGGGGGCCGGGCCACATCCAGGTCATGACAATATCATACTGGGATTAATTTAATCTCTTTTGACTGATGTGGGCTATATCACGTTAACTCCAAAAGAAGCCGCTTTATTATAGACTCTGTTTTGTAAAGAGCTGTTTTCATTTGCTTTATTTTGCTTTGTTTGCCGATAATTTAAGAGTAGTTAATAATATGAAAATAATGGTATATTTGTAGAATATGTTAGAAGTGGATATTGAAAGGGTATATAGACACTTAAGGGTTTACTATACATGTTAACAAAAACAAAAAAACAAACAAACCAAAAAACAAATAAATAAAAGGCATAGTGATGTCCCTTGTTAACAGAGTATTTTGGGGCAGTTATGTGAAGATTATATTATTATCACTAAATGTAAGGTTTGGGTGGTCTAGCCTAGATGTTTCATCATATTACAGTTTTGATGTGTGTGTGTGTGCGCACGAGCGCGCGCCCGCGTGTGAGCGTATATGGATGTGTGTGAGTGTGTGTGGGTGTGGGTGTGTGAAAAAGATTTTGGTTTGTCTAAACCTAGACAAATTATTGGCCTGAATGTGGGAACACTGTTCTGATATTTTTTTTTTTTTTTTTTTTTTTTGTATTATGTAGTAGTGGTAAAATGGATGATTGTTCATTATATATGATTTGAATATGTTCGACTGTTCAAGGAATGGATGTTCGATATTTTTTCTGATTATGTGTGAAGAATTTGCGCACATACAAAGAGTGGATTATGTGTCGCACTACTGGAAAATTGTTATCCCCCTTGTCAAAAGACCTTTTCGGGTAATGACAATAAACAGTTTCAGTTTCAGTTTCAGTTTCAGTTTACTCTCTCTCTCTCTCTCTCTGTCTGTCTTTCTCTCTCTCTCTTTTACTCTATCTTATTCTCTCTCTCTCTCTCTCTCTCTGTCTTACTCTCTCTCTCTCTCTCTCTCTCTCTCTCTCTCCCTCTCGCTGTCTGTCTGTCTCTCTCTCTCTGTCTGTCTGTCTGTCTGTCTGTCTCTCTCTCTCTCTCTCTCTCTCCTCTCTCTCTCTCTCTCTTACTCTCTCTGTCTATCTTACTCTCTCTCTGTCTTTTATTCTCTCTGTTTATCTTACTCTCACTCCCTTTTATCTCTCTCTCCTCTCCTTCTCCATCATTAACTCTCTCTCTCTCTCTTACTCTCTCTCTCTCTCGCTGTCTGTCTATCTCTCTGTCTGTCTGTCTCTATCTCTCTCTGTCTCTCTCTCTCTGTCTCTGTCGGTCTGTCTGTCTCTCTCTCTCTCTCTGTCTCTCTCTTTTTTCTGTCTCTCTCTCTGTATGTCTCTCTCTCTTTGGTCTGTCTCTGTCTCTGACTCCCTAACCCCTCCTCCTTCTCTCTATATTTTCCTTTTTTTTCTTTCCCATTTTCTTCTCCACATCAATGTCTGCAGAATCTCTTGACAATTGTAACAGTCATCATCATCATCATCATCATCAGGTGCCCTGCTGCATGGCGTTGGCGACCATGGACTTCCAACCATCTCTATCTCTCGTTGCCCCTAGTATCTCCACCACCCTCCTCATCCCCAGCCACTCTGCAAGTCCGTCCAGCATTCTCTCCCTGGGTCTACCTGGTGCTCTCTTTCCTTCCAGCTTTCCCGTTGTGACCAGGTGTTCCAAATCTCCCTTCCTCATAAACGGGCCTATAAATGTTGCTTGTCTTTTCCTAATCTTCCTTATGAGTGATCTACTTGTGTCTGCCTCCATCAAGACTGTCTCGCTTGTTTTTTCTTTGCTGTCCATGGAACTCTCAACATTCTTCTCCAGCTCCAAACTCCAGCTTAATGACGACAAGACGGAAGCTATCCTCATTGGCACCCGTCAGAAACTTTCTCATCTGTCCCCTCTTTCTCTCTCATTATGTAACACATCAGTCCCAATTTCTGACTCAGCTAAAAACATTGGTGTCTGCCTTGACTCTACCCTTTCCATGAACAACTTTGTTTCTCAAACTGCCAGATCTTGCTACTATCACCTCCATCGTATAAGCCTGATCAGGAAGTATCTCTCTGTTGAAACAACTGCAAAACTCGTTCTCTCCTTCATAATGTCTTGCATTGACTATTGCATTTCACTCCTGTCTGGTCTTCCTGCCTCCACCATTCACATCCTACAGCGCATTCAAAACAATGCTGCACGCCTTGTACTCAAAAAGAAAAAAAGCTGACCTCATTTCTCCTCTCCTGGCACAACTTCACTGGCTCCCTGTATCAAAGCACATACAGTACAAACTAGACACCATGTGCTACAAAAGCCTCAATAACGCAGCCCCCGATTACCTGTCAAGCCTACTTGAGATCTATGTTCCCTCACGTACCCTTCTCTCTGCCTCCGATCCTCTGACTTTTCGTTTTCCACGAACTAAGCTCAATACCTTTGGCCCACGAGCCTTCTCTGTTTCTGGTCCACTCTCCTGGAACAAACTTCTTCTCTCAGTCCGTCAGCAACCTACTCTTGTCTCTTTCAAGTCCGCTCTCAAAACTCATCTTTTCTCCTCTGCATG
>CM060312.1:74873236-74888236 GCA_030674185.1 Monoplex corrugatus | reverse complement strand
TCCTCACAGCAAAAGCGAGAAGCCATGGTATCGAGAGGACGACACACCAGAACGGAACGAAAAGGCCCGCAAGGCCTACGAGGCTCTGATGACGGTGACGCTACGTAAGCCCACTTCACCAGAGTACAAACGCTTCTCCAAGACCGTCAAGGAGAGCGCCGAGAACATGTACAAGAACGACAACTTCACTTATGGGGAAGAAGAGGTTGGTAGTATTTTCTTTTTTGTCGTTTGTCTTCCCTTCCCTTATTTCTTCTCTGTCCGTGTTTCATTCTCTCCCCTTCCCTTTCTGCAATCCTACCTACTGTCCTTAATTTTTCGATTTCTCGTTCTTGAAAAATACATAAATTAAGAACTAAGTAACTTAAATAATAAATGATTGATTAGTTAACGTGTAAGCAGTAAATAAATCGATGAATAAGCAAATGACTAGATAACGTACTTATCAATAAATGAATAGATTCATAAATAACTAGATTAATAATATGCAAATGCAGATAAAAGGGGATTATTTCGGATAACCAGAAATATATATTATATATATATTATATATATATATGTGCGTGTGTGTGTGTGTGTGTGTGTGTGTGTGTGTGTGTGTGTGTGTGTGTGTGTGTGTGTTATTTCTTTAAACGTCTATCCACGCGTGTGCTTTTAGATGTGTGTGTGTGTGTGTGTCGTGCGTGCGTGCGTGTGGTCTGTGTGTGTGTAATCCTCTCTCTCTGTCCGTCTCTCTGCCTGTTGTCACAACTGTTTTAACAAGATTTGGGCAACTTTTTCTTCAATAGAGCTTTACTACAGAGATGATTGAAGTCCTGGAGGAATTTAGCATAGAAAAAATAAAGTCCTCCTAAATGAAATTATGACACTGGAAAAATCCCCAAAGATATGTCAAAATCAATTTTCATTGCATTTCCAAAGAAGACAGGGGCTATAGAATGCGAACTCCATCGCACAATCAGTTTGATGAGTCATGTAACAAAAATCCTGTTAAGAATAATCATGATGAGGACAAGGAATAGAATCAAAAGAGAAATAGCAAAAGAACAGTGTGGATTTGTGGAGGGGAAAGGAACTATTAATGCCATATACATCCTAAGAACTATCATAGAGAGGTCAATTGAGATGAATAAGGATTTGTATTTATGCTTTGTTGACTATACCAAGGCTTTCGATCGGGTACGACATGAAGAATTGATCAACCAACTGGAGAGACTCAATGTCGATGGAAAAGATCTACGAATAATCAGGAATATGTACTGGGAACAAACAGCTGCAATGAGAATAGAAAAACAATATAGCTCATTTCAAAACATCTAAAGAGGAGTCAGACAGGGTTGTGTTTTGTCACCAGATCTGTTTTCACTATATAGTGAAAACATCATGAGAAACCTAGAAGAAGACCCTGGATTAAAGGTTGGAGGGAAAATAAAACAACATTCGGTACGCAGATGACACCGTGCTAACTGCAGAAAATGAAAGGGACCTACAAAACCTTGTGAATATACTAGAAACAGAAATTAAAGGTAAAGGGTTGAACTAAACAGCAGGAAGACTGAAGTCATGTTGATCAGTAAAAAACATGAAATCCTCTCCTGCAAAATAACAGCAAATGGCACAACCTTGACACAGGTTAATAAGTTCAAATACCTGGGAACGGTCATTTCATCAGACGGCAGATGCACATCGGAAATAGCTGGCAGAATCGGCCAAGCCAAAACAGCATTCAAGAAGATGACAAGCATTCTTACCAACAAATGCCTATCAATTAACATCAGAAAGAGAGTTTTTTGAATGTTATATAGAACCAATACTGTTTACGGATGCGAGGCGTGGACAGTCAGCAAGCAAAGCCAGAGCAGGATCGAGGCAGCCGAGATGTGGTTTCTCAGAAGAATGTTGAGAGTCCATGGACAGCAAAGAAAACAAACGAGACAGTTCTGATGGAGGCAGACACAAGTAGATCACTCATAAGGAAGATTAGGAAAAGACAAGCAACATTTATAGGCCATTTTATGAGGAAGGGATTTGGAGCACCTGGTCACAACGGGAAAGCTGGAGGGAAAGAGAACACCAGATAGACCCAGGGAGAGAATGCTGGACGGACTTGCAGAGTGGCTGAGGATGAGGAGGGTGGGGGAGATGCTAGGGGCAACGAGAGATAGAGATAGTTGGAAGTCCATGGTCGCCAACGCCATGCGGCAGGGCACCTGATGATGATGATGATGATGAGAGCTTTACCAAAGTTTGGTCAAAGGTATAGATTGTTGAGGAGTAGCGAATGCATAACTGAAAATTGTGGCACCATGGTCAAAGTCATACCGACCTTCCCCCCTCCCCCCTCAAAAAAGTGCCAGCATTAAGCACTTTTTTTTTAGGGAGGTATGTAAAATAAGCGCGTCTCGGAACTTGTGACAATATTTACAATCTGTTTTTAAGTGTTATGACAGTCCACGATTGTTATCCTTTCATATGAATCGCGCGCGCGCGCGCGGTGTGTGTGTGTGTGTGTGTGTGTGTGTGTGTGTGTGTGTGTGTGTGTTGTGTGTGTGTGTGTGTTGTGTATGTGTGTGAGTGTGTTGTGTGTGTGTTGTGGGTGTGTGTTGTTTGTGTTGTGTGTGTTAGTGTGTGTTGTGTGTGTGTTGTGTGTGTGTTGTGTGTGTGTGTTGTTTGTGTGTGTGTGTTGTGTGTGTGGTGTGTGTGTGTGTGTGTGTGTGTGTGTGTGTGTGTGTGTGTGTGTGTGTGTGTGTGTGTGTGTGTGTGTTGTGTGTGTTGGTGTGTTTGTAATAATTTTACTCATGTAGCGCAATAGTCAATGTTAAAAGCATGCTCATTGTACTTTACAGGAATGAACATTATCAAAACTTTCAAGCATGTGAAAAACAGACCTGGCAAAACTGGCAAATATCTTGAACCACGATGACATTAGTATCAGGAACCATAGTAAAACAATAGCCAAAGAATGAAAAGTATTCAGAGGCACACAATCAATACAACTTTGCACCTACACAAACACACACGCGCACGCACGCACGCTCACATGCACGCGCACACACAGAAAGATACACAACACACACATACACACACACATACACGAAACGCACGCAGGCACACAAAACACACACACACACACACACACACACACCACAGCACACACACACACCACATGCACACACACACACACACACACCACACACACACACACACAGAGGGAGAGGGGGAGAGAGAAAGAGAGACAGACAGAGATACAGAGAAAGAGAGAAAGAAAGAACGAGAGAGACTGAGAGAGACACAGAAGACAGAGCAAGAGAGACAGACAGATAGAGAGTAGAGAAAGAGAGAGAGAGATGAGAGAGAGAGTGAGTTGAAGGGAGAGAGAGAGAGATACAGACAGAGACAGACAGACAGACAGACAGATAGAGAGACAGAGAAGAAAGAGAGAGAGAAGAGAGAGAGGTGAGTTGGGGGAGGGAGGGAGAGAGAGAGAGAGAGAGGGAGAAGATATTGAGCTAGGGTCTTATGCTTCTTCAAAGTGACGGTAAACTTAAAAGTACAAAATCCAGACTTTCTGTATCATATCTTGAGAGAACTGAAACTGTAACTGAAACACGAGGAGCTCTTTTATGGCTTAGTCATTGAGGATGAAGGGGTGAAGTTCTCCTTCAAGTTCAGATCGATAGCACGTTTCTTCGAAGACAGCCTTCCCCCTCCACCCCACCCCCACCACTGTCACAAAAACGTCATACATCAATGGTCTTGATGTGAAGAAACCCATGCATGAAAGTTGCAGATACCGAAACAGAGAGTAGCAATGGGAGTGGTATTACTGCATAACAGAACTTCATGCACCTAAAGTGTGCTTCATCATCATCATCATCAGGTGCCCTGCCGCATGGCGTTGGCGACCATAGACTTCCAACCATCTCTATCTCTCGTTTCCCCTGCATCTTCCCCACCCTTCTCATCCCCAGCCACTCTGCAAGTCGTCCAGCATTCTCTCCCTGGGTCTATCTGGTGCTCTCTTTCCCTCCAGCTTTCCCGTTGTGACCATGTGCTCCAAATCACCCTTTCTCATAAAATGGCCTATAAATGTTGCTTGTCTTTTCCTAATCTTCCTTATGAGTGATCTACTTGTGTCTGCCTCCATCAGGACTGTCTCGTTTGTTTTCTTTGCTGTCCATGGAACTCTCAACATTCTTCTGAGAAACCACATCTCGGCTGCCTCAATCTTGCTCTGGCTTTGCTTGTTGACTGTCCACGCCTCGCATCCGTACAACAGTACTGGTTCTGTATAACATATAGTGTGCTTATCGGTGAAAAGTCCTTGATCATCATCATGTGCCCTGCCGCTTGGCGTTGGCGATCATGGTCCTTTACATGCATTTATCCCTTGTCGCCACGAGTGCATCTTCTATCCTCTCTGTCCTCAGCCACCCTGCAAGTCCGTCCAATATTTTCTCCCTGGGTCTACCTGGTGCTCTTTCCCGCCAACTTTCCTGTTGTGACCAGGTGCTCTAATTTCCCTTTCCTCATAAAATGGCCTAAAAATGTTGTTGGTCTTTTCCTAATCTTCATTATCAATGTCTTCTTGTGTCTGCCTCCATCAAGACTGTCTCCTTGCTTTTCTTTGCTCTTCATGGAATTCTCAACATTCTTCTTAGAAACCTCATTTCGGCTGCCTCAATCTGGTTCTGGCTTTGCGTGTTGACTGTCCACGCCTCACAACCGTATAACATTTTCGATTCTATGTAACATTCAAGAACTCTCTTCCTGATGTTAACTGATAGGCATTTGTTGGTGAGAATCTTTTCATCTTCTTGAATGCTGTTTTGGCTTGGCCGATTCCATGCATGAAAGTGGTAGAGAAAACCGAAAAAGAGAGCAGCAATGGAAGCGGTCCGACTGTGTAACGGAACTTAGTGCACGCAAAGTGTGCTTTTTGATGGAAATGTTCTTAAAGGGAGGAAATGTTCTTAAAAAGAGGAAATATTCTTAAAAGGAGGAAATGCTCTGAAAAGGAGGAAATCGGTGTTTTGGTTTCATTCGAAGATATCTTTCAACTAAGGCTGCATGTAAGTTTGTTACATCCCTCATTTTGTTACGTCTTGTTTACTGTAATGCTCGCCTTACTGACCTTCTGGCTTCTTCTCTCCTGTGTCTGCAACTCATACAACAGACAGCTGCTCATCTTGGCCGCAGAAAGAACGTTTGATCAAAATCAGTCCTCTCCTTCGCTCTCTTCACTGGTTGCCTGCCTTAAAAAAGAACTGAAATAAGCTGGATACCTTATGTTACGAATCTATTCACAGAACTATCAAGTGCTGGCCAGCTTGTTTCGCTGTCTCAGGACCGTCAACCTGGAATAAACATCCGCTCTACCTACTCGTAGCGTTTACCCTTTCTGCTTTTAAATCCAATTTAAAAACCACCTCTTTTCCCACCAATGAATTCTACAACTACTTCTTTCCCTCACTTTGCGTATTTTTTTTTTAATATTAAAAATATTTCAGATAGTCTTTCTCGATTGTATGGGTATGCCGGTGCGTGAGTGCCCTTTGATTTGAATTGTCAAGATTTGGCGCTGAAAAAATACTGTCTCACCTGCCGGCGTCATCACCGTCTCCCTCCAGGCTGCTGTGTATCGACTTGTGTGGACAATTTATTGATATCTTAGGCCACTGATGTTGCTTATGTTGTCGATGTATGAGTTTGGATGTCGGCCTTTTTTTCCTTTTTGCCACTGTTTTTTTTTCCCTTGAAAGATGGTTGCCATGAGGTCCGTGTTCTTGCTGCGTGACACTTGGCCAATGGATAACTACTGTAATTATTGTTAATAATTGTTATTACTTAATCGGTTAGCATAGGCTTGCTTACCTTAGGAGTGTACAGGTGCGTTAGTCGTTAGCATAGGCTTGCTTACCTTAGGAGTGTACAGGTGCGTTAGTCGTTAGCATAGGCTTGCTTACCTTAGGAGTGTACAGGTGCGTTAGTCGTTAGCATAGGCTTGCTTACCTTAGGAGTGTACAGGTGCGTTAGTCGTTAGCATAGGCTTGCTTATCTTTGGAGTGTACAGTGCGTTAGTCGTTAGCAAAGGCTTGCTTACCTTAGGAGTGTACAGGCGCGTTAGTCGTTAGCAAAGGCTTGCTTACCTTCCGAATGTACAGGCTCAAAAGTCGGTTTTTCTAAATTTGCTTAGGCCCAGAGTGAAAAACAAATTACAATCTAAGATCGACTGTGCAATCGTGGGGCAATGAGAGGCCACATGAATGTGGGGCAGAACCTGTAATCGCTCGATGCTATACCCCACGCCTTCCTGACATATTCCGTGAACGTTGTCCTTATCTGGCCATACATTAGCAATGCAGGCAGACAGACTATTGACGTCTTCAGGTATCACGGCTTGCGGTTGGAATATTATTTTTTTTTTTTTTTGCGAAGACGTCTGTCAGCCGGCTTGCATCGGCAGACGACATATTTGTCTGGAAGCGCTTTCTCACATTCCACTGATACTGGGAATAAATCGTGGTTTATCGACAGATATACATGCCTAAACAATGCGTTTACATTCTCCCGGAAGCTGGTTTTTATCCCTCGTACACTTCTGTAAGGAAACAAAGTTCATTCTCTGTAAGAAATAGGTGGATGTTGTGGTGGTGGTGGTTGAAATAGACTTTATTCTTTCGTTGTTAAAATAGAAGGACTTTGTTGTTGTTAATGTTGTTGTTGTTGTTGTTGTTGTTAATACAGGTGGATTTTGTTGTTGTTGTTATTGTTGTTGTTGTTGCTGTTGTTGAAATAGGTGGATTTTGTTGTTCTTGTTGTTGTTGTTGTTTTTGAAATAGATGGACTTTGTTGTTGTTGTTAAAATAGACTTATTTTTTTGTTGTTGTCGTTGTTGTTGAAACAGATGGACGTTTTGTTGCTGTTGTTGTTTTTGTTGTTGTTGAAATAGACGGACTTTGTTGTTGTTGTTGTTGTTCTTGTTGTTGTTGTTGTTGAAATGGATGAATTTTGTTGTAGAAGTTATTGAAATAGATGGATTTCTTTTGTTGTTGTTGTCGTCGTCATCGTCGTTGTTGTTGTTGTTGTTGTTGTGTTGTTGTTGTTGTTGTTGTTGTTGTTATTATTATTATTATTATTATTATTGAAATAGATGGACTTGTTGTTGTATTTTTTATTTTCAGGGTTCCAATGTTCTAGGATGTGTGTGTGTGTGATTTTCAGCCAACTGACCTTTGTCAAGTGTAAGATCATAAAAAAAGTACCTGATACAAACATTAGGAGAAAAAGACTGAAACTTCCCTGCTGCTGGGTCCAGTGTGAGAAGTTTCAGTCTTTTTGTCCAAATGTTTGTATCTGGTGTTTGTTTGTTAGTGATCTTACGCTTGACAAAGGCCAGTTGGCCGAAAAGTTGCGCCTGTCTTGTCTTGTTGTAATAAATACGCGTTCTTATTCTTCTTTCGTGTTTTTTCTGGTTCCTGTTTGAGGTAAATACTTTTGTGGGAACTCTTCCGTGGCACCCCTGCATTAAAATATTTATTTTCTGCCACTGTTATTCATTGTAAGACGTCAGCACGAGCTCATTAAAATGCTGAGACGTTGTAGGCCCACATACTGATCCGTTTTGTTCACCAAACCGTGGGTTATGGGTTTGTGTTCAGGCTTAGGGCTTGTGCTATGGTCATTTTGGATCTTCTCCATCTTCTCCATCTCCAGCTTCTCCATTACATGGTCCAGTGGTGTCAATCTACATGGAATTAATTTCGAACGTCGTCTCGAGAAAGTGAAACTGATATGATGACAGCTTTATGACGTTCTTCTCTTTCCTTTTCTCTTTTATTGCCGACCCAGGAAAGGTGGAGGGAAAGAGAGGCACCACGTAGACCCAGAGAGAAAATACTTTACGGACTTGCAGGGTGGCTGAGGACAGAGAGGGTGGGAGATGTGCTTGCGACAACAAGGGATAGGTTCGTATGGAGGGCCATGATCGCCAACGCCACGCGGCAGGGCACATGATGTTGATGATGATGATGATGATGCCGCTCCATCTTGTATGCTGTTTCTGTGTCACCATCCTCTTGCCGCTCATTTCAGCTCTGGAACTCATATCTAAACATAGAAACTAAGTTCACCGTGAGATCAAGGCATTAAGGGCCACAAAATCTAAACATTTCTCTTTTCAGATCGCTATGATGATAGTAAACAAACGAGAAAATCTTGAAAGAGGCAAACACAAAAAAGAACATGAATGAAGAAGATTTATTGGGATAAAGACAAGCAACATTTATAGGACATTTTATAGAGCAAAAGAACTTACAGCACCTTGTCACAACAGGAAAGCTGGAGGGAAAAAGAGCAACAGGTAGATCCAGGGAGGAAATATTGGACGGACTTGCGGGGTGGATGAAGACAAGAGAGGGTGAGAGAGGCACTGCAGCGAAAAAAGATAGATACGTATGGAGGGCCATGATGACCGACGCCATGCGGCAAGGCACATGAAAGGAAAAAGATGATAGTGATGATGCTTTAGATTCCATTTCGAATTCAAAGTGTCTAACAGGGCTACAGTTATACGCTTACTTTCTTAACATATCCCGGTACCAATCAGGCCCGAGAAATACAGACACCTCATCAGGAAGTTTCAACAACACCCAAAGTGACGACACATCCGTAAGGTTAGATGGTACTGGATTGTAACGTCCCAATATTTCCAACGTGCCGATGACACGATCAGCTCTGGATAGGACCTGTGGGGAATTAACCCTTCGTATCCCGCACCCAACCACCAATTGCTAAAACTTAACCCTTTGACTCCCTCACCCTTACCACCAACTGCAAAAAATTAACCCTTTGATTCCTAACCCTATCCACCAACTGCAAAAACTAACCCTTTGAATCCATAACCCTATCCACCAACTGCAAAAACTTAACCTTTCGATTCCCTCACCCTATCCACCTAATACAAAAAGTTAACCCTTTGACTCCCTCACCCAATCCACCAGCTTACTGTATGAAGCTGGTGGATAGGGTGATGGAATCAAAGGGTTATTTTTTGTGCTTTACTAGCATATTTGACTATGCAATATGCTGATGAACAAGGTGCAGGAGTCAAAAGGTTAAACTTAATACCTCAATAACTTCTTTTCTCTCACAGGAGGTGTTCGAACCCACAATCTCTCAATCAGTAGTCCGCTGCGCTAACCACGTCGCCACTTTTACTGGCAGCAATATTCTGTACATATGAACAGTACTTGACGAACAGCAATCTTATCCGTGCACACATTCTGGCTTTGGCGTTGGTTGTATTACGTCTCCTGTGTGAGGACGTCCGTATCTTAACCCTTTGACCACCGCACTCTGTCCACCAGCGTCCTGCTTTTTCAGCCATGCTATCAAAGCAAAAAATGTTACCCATTTGACTCCCTCACCCTATCCATCAGCGTTCTGTGTTGGCAGCCTTGGGATCAACGCAAAAATTAACCTCTTGACTACCACACCCTTTCCACCAGCAACCTGCATTGTCAATCATCCTACCAAAGCAAAAACTTAACCCTTTGACTCCCTCATCCTACCCACCATCTTTCTGCCAGAAGCTGGTGGATAGAATGAGGGTGTCAAAAGGTTACGTTTTCTTTGCAGTTGATCGACAGAATGCGGGAATCAAAGGGTTAAAGGACCTCGTTTGTGGGAAAATGGTTAGGTGGGAGAGAGGGGGTTGGAGTGGGAGTCTAAGGGTTAAAGGACCTCGTTTGTGAAGAACTGGTTAGCTGGGAGAGAGGGGGCTGGGGTGAGAGTCTAAGGGTTAAAGGACCTCGTTTGTGGGAAAATGGTTAGGTGGGAGAGAGGTGGTTGGGGGAGTCTAAGGGTTAAAGCACCTGGTTTGTGGGGAAATGGTCAAATGGGAGAGAGAGGGTTAGGATGGGACTCTAAGGGTTAAAGCACCTGGTTTGTTGGAATGGTTAGGTGGGAGAGAATGATTGGGGGGGGGGGGGGGCGGGAGTCAAGGGTTAAATGACCTCGTTTGTGGGGAAATGGTCAGTGGGAGAGAGGGGTTGGGTGGGAGTCTAAGGGTTAAAGGACCTCGTTTGTGGGGAAATGGTTAGCTGGGAGAGAGGGAGTTGGGTGGGAGTCTAAGGGTTAAAGGACTTCGTTTGTGGGGAAATGGTTAGCTGGGGGAGAGGGGGTTGGGGTGGTCTAAGGGTTAAAGGACCTCGTTTGTGGGAAAATGGTTAGGTGGGGAGAGGGGGTTGGGGTGGGAAGTCTAAGGGTTAAAGACCTCGTTTGTGGGGAAATGGTCAGGTGGGAGAGAGGGGGTTGGGGTGGGAGTCTAAGGGTTAAAGCACCTGGTTTGTGGGTAAACGGTGAGGTGGGAGAGAGGGGGTGGGTGGAAAGTCTAAGGGTTAAAGCACCTCGTTTGTGGGGAAATGGTTAGGAGGGAGAGAAGAATTGGGGGTGGGAGTCTAAGGGTTAAAGCACCTCGTTTGTGGGGAAATGGTCAGGTGGGAGAGAGGGGGTTGGGGGTGGGAAGTCTAAGGGTTTAAACACCTCGTTTGTGGAGAAAATGGTTAGGTGGGAGAGAGGGAGTTGGGGTGGGAAGTCTAAGGGTTAAAGCACCTCGTTTGTGGGGAAATGGTTAGGTGGGAGAGAAGGATTGGGGGTGGGAGTCTAAGGGTTAAAGCACCTCGTTTGTGGAGAATTGGTTAGGTGAGAGAAGAGGGAGGGTTGGGATGAAGAGGAAGGGTGGGGGGGGGGGAAGGAAAAGAAGAAGGCCAGCAGAATCGACTTATTTGCACTATAGAGCCCAACCCGTCAACGAGCTCCGAAGATGCTCGCCATAAGGTGAGACAGATATGAGAAAATTGTTGCAGACGGATGCATCGGACGACGGGAAATAAAAGACGTGACCTGGTTAAAGGACCTCGTTTGTGGGGAAATGGTTAGTTGGGAGAGAGGGGGTTGGGGTGGGAGTTTAAGGGTTAAAGGACCTCGTTTGTGGGGAAATGGTTAGTTGGGAGAGAGGGGGTTGGGGTGGGAGTTTAAGGGTTAAAGGACCTCGTTTGTGGGGAAATGGTTAGTTGGGAGAGAGGGGGTTGGGGTGGGAGTTTAAGGGTTAAAGGACCTCGTTTGTGGGAAAATGGTCAGGTGGGAGAGAGGGGGTTGGGGTGGGAGTCTAAGGGTTAAAGGACCTCGTTTGTGGGGAAATGTTAGGTGGGAGAGAGGGGGCTGGGGTGTGAGTCTAAGGGTTAAAGGACCTCGTTTGTGAAGAACTGGTTAGCTGGGAGAGAGGGGGCTGGGGTGGGAGTCTAAGGGTTAAAGCACCTCGTTTGTGGGAAAATGGTCAGGTGGGAGAGAGCGGGTTGGGGTGGGAGTCTAAGGGTTAAAGCACCTGGTTTGTGGGGAAATGGTCAGGTGGGAGAGAGGGGGTTAGGGTGGGACTCTAAGGGTTAAAGCACCTGGTTTTGTTGGGAAATGGTTAGGTGGGAGAGAATGATTGGGGGGTGGGGGGTGGGAGTCAAAGGGTTAAATGACCTCGTTTGTTGGAAAATGGTTAGGTGGGAGGAGGGGGTTGGGGTGGGAGTCTAAGGGTTAAAGGACCTCGTTTGTGGGGAAATGGTTAGGTGGGAGAGAGGGGGCTGGGGTGTGAGTCTAAGGGTTAAAGGACCTCGTTTGTGAAGAACTGGTTAGCTGGGAGAGAGGGGGCTGGGGTGGGAGTCTAAGGGTTAAAGCACCTCGTTTGTGGAAAAATGGTCAGGTGGGAGAGAGGGGGGTTGGGGTGGGAGTCTAAGGGTTAAAGGACCTCGTTTGTGGAGAAAATGGTTAGTTGGGAGAGAGGGAGTTGGGGTGGGAGTCTAAGGGTTAAATCACCTCGTTTGTGGAGAACTGGTTAGGAGGGAGAGAGGGGGTTGGGGGTGGGAAGTCTAAGGGTTAAAGGACCTCGTTTGTGGAGAATTGGTTAGGTGGGAGAAGAGGGAGAGTTGGGGTGAAGAGGAAGGGGGGGGGGGGAGAAAAAGAGGAAGGCCAGCAGAATCGACTTATTTGCACTATAGAGCCCAACCCGTCAACGAGCTCCGAAGATGCTCGCCATAAGGTGAGACAGATATGAGAAAATTGTTGCAGACGGATGCATCGGACGACGGGAAATAAAAGACGTGACCTGGTTAAAGGACCTCGTTTGTGGGGAAATGGTTAGTTGGGAGAGAGGGGGTTGGGGTGGGAGTTTAAGGGTTAAAGGACCTCGTTTGTGGGGAAATGGTCAGGTGGGAGAGAGGGGGTTGGGGTGGGAGTCTAAGGGTTAAAGCACCTGGTTTGTGGGTAAACGGTTAGGTGGGAGAGAGGGGGTGGGGTGGGAAGTCTAAGGGTTAAAGCACCTCCTTTGTGGGGAAATGGTTAGGAGGGAGAGAAGAATTGGGGGGTGGGAGTCTAAGGGTTAAAGCACCTCGTTTGTGGGGAAATGGTCAGGTGGGAGAGAGGGGGTAGGGGGTGGGAAGTCTAAGGGTTTAAGCACCTCGTCTGTGGAGAAAATGGTTAGGTGGGAGAGAGGGAGTTGGGGTGGGAAGTCTAAGGGTTAAAGCACCTCGTTTGTGGGGAAATGGTTAGGTGGGAGAGAAGGATTGGGGGTGGGAGTTTAAGGGTTAAAGCACCTCGTTTGTGGAGAATTGGTTAGGTGAGAGAAGAGGGAGGGTTGGGGTGAAGAGGAAGGGTGGGGGGGGGGGAGAAAAAGAAGAAGGCCAGCAGAATCGACTTATTTGCACTATAGAGCCCAACCCGTCAACGAGCTCCGAAGATGCTCGCCATAAGGTGAGACAGATATGAGAAAATTGTTGCAGACGGATGCATCGGACGACGGGAAATAAAAGACGTGACCTGGTTAAAGGACCTCGTTTGTGGGGAAATGGTTAGTTGGGAGAGAGGGGGTTGGGGTGGGAGTTTAAGGGTTAAAGGACCTCGTTTGTGGGGAAATGGTTAGTTGGGAGAGAGGGGGTTGGGGTGGGAGTTTAAGGGTTAAAGGACCTCGTTTGTGGGGAAATGGTTAGTTGGGAGAGAGGGGGTTGGGGTGGGAGTTTAAGGGTTAAAGGACCTCGTTTGTGGGAAAATGGTCAGGTGGGAGAGAGGGGGTTGGGGTGGGAGTCTAAGGGTTAAAGGACCTCGTTTGTGGGGAAATGTTAGGTGGGAGGAGAGGGGGCTGGGTGTGAGTCTAAGGGTTAAAGGACCTCGTTTGTGAAGAACTGGTTAGCTGGGAGAGAGGGGGCTGGGGTGGGAGTCTAAGGGTTAAAGCACCTCGTTTGTGGGAAAATGGTCAGGTGGGAGAGAGCGGGTTGGGGTGGGAGTCTAAGGGTTAAAGCACCTGGTTTGTGGGGAAATGGTCAGGTGGGAGAGAGGGGGTTAGGGTGGGACTCTAAGGGTTAAAGCACCTGGTTTGTTGGGAAATGGTTAGGTGGGAGAGAATGATTGGGGGGTGGGGGGTGGGAGTCAAAGGGTTAAATGACCTCGTTTGTTGGAAAATGGTTAGGTGGGAGGAGGGGGTTGGGGTGGGAGTCTAAGGGTTAAAGGACCTCGTTTGTGGGGAAATGGTTAGGTGGGAGAGAGGGGGCTGGGGTGTGAGTCTAAGGGTTAAAGGACCTCGTTTGTGAAGAACTGGTTAGCTGGGAGAGAGGGGGCTGGGGTGGGAGTCTAAGGGTTAAAGCACCTCGTTTGTGGGAAAAATGGTCAGGTGGGAGAGAGGGGGGTTGGGGTGGGAGTCTAAGGGTTAAAGACCTCGTTTGTGGAGAAAATGGTTAGTTGGGAGAGAGGGAGTTGGGGTGGGAGTCTAAGGGTTAAAGCATCTCGTTTGTGGGAATGGTTAGGAGGAGAGAGGGTTGGGGGTGGAAGTCTAAGGGTTAAAGACCTCGTTTGTGGAGAATATGGTTAAAGTGGGAGAAGAGGGAGAGGTTGGGGTGAAGAGGAAGGGGGGGGGGGAGAGAAAAAGAGGAAGGCCAGCAGAAATCGACTTCTTTGCACTATAGAGCCCAACCCGTCAACGAGCTCCGAAGATGCTCGCCATAAGGTGAGACAGATATGAGAAAATTGTTGCAGACGAATGCATCGGAGGACGGGAAATAAAAGACGTGACCTGTCTGGTTTTGAGAAGAATCAGATGCAGCAGCTAGACAAATGAGTGACGTCTTTTAGAGGGAGTGAGTGAGGCAGGGGGTGGGGGTGGGGATTTTGATCCCCCCCTTCCCCCCACCACAAGGACTATATCTTACAGAGTGAACAGTTTTGTTGGTGCGGTCCATGACCGTGGAATTATGTATACCCCTTGTACTGTTGTTGTTGTTGTTGTTGTTGTTGTGTTGTTGTTGTGTGTGTGTGGGTGGTGGTTTGGTGGTTGTGGTGGTGGTTGTGGTGGTGTCGTTGTGTTGGTCGGTTTCTCTCTCTCTTTGTCTATGTCTTCTGTCTGTCTGTCTCTCTGTCTGTCTGTCTCTCGGTCTCTGTCTTCTCTCGTCTCTGTCTCTGTCTCTGTCTCTCTTCTCTGTCTCTCTCTCTCTTTTCTATCTTGTCTGTCTGTCTCTCTCTCTTCTCTCTCTCTCTCTCCCACACACACACACTCACCTTCTCTCATCTTCTCACTCACTCCTCTTCTCTGTTCTTTCTCTGTCTTCTCTGTCTCTCTCTCTGTCTCTCTGTCTCTCTCTCTGTCTCTCTCTCTCTGTTCTCTCTCTCTCTCTCTTCTCTCTCTGCTCTTCTCTCTCTTTCTCTCTCTTTGTGCGCGCGACTGACAACGTTGTATTGGTAATAAATCTGGGGGGGGGGGGGGGGTAGTTTTGGGTGGCATTCCATAACAATGCAATTCTGTAGGCAACAGCATAGAAAGTTTTTTCCAGAGAACTACTGTATAACTATACTACTACTACTACTATGCTACTACTACTACTTCTACTGCTATTATACTATTATTACTACTACTCTGCTGCTACTATTACTACTATAATAATACATTACTACTACTACCATTACTAC
>CM060312.1:74860736-74863236 GCA_030674185.1 Monoplex corrugatus | reverse complement strand
TGCTTGTGGCAACAAGAGATAGATGCATATGGAGGGCCATGATAGCCAACGCCATGTGGCAGGGCACCTGATGATGATGATGATGATGATGATGATGATGATGATGATGATGATGATAATGAAGGAAATACATGTAAAGTCAAGGAGAAATTCAAATTTAAGATGAAACATACAATCACTCAGGTTATTAGGGCTGCTATGGAGATGGGCGATAGAGGCAAGAGAAGATGACAGTTTTACCAGAGGTGTTAATGTTCAAAATGAGATTTTCCCCTCCATCATCATCATCATCATCATCAAGTGCTTTGCCACCTGGCAGTGGCTATTATGGCCTTGCATATGCATCTATCCCTTGTTGCTGCAAGCACCTATTCCACCCTCTCTGTCTTCAACCACTCTGCAAGTCCGTCCAATATCTTCTCCCTGAGTCTACCCTTGCTCTCTTTCCCTCCAGCTTTCCTGTTGTGCCCAGGTGCTCCAATTCCCCTTTCCTCATAAAATGGCCTATACATGTTGCCTGTCTTTTCCTATTTTTCCTTATGAATGATCTTCTTGTGTCTGCCTCCATCAATACTGTCTCATTTGTTTTCTTTACTGTCTATGGAACTCTCAAAATTCTTCTTAGAAACCACATCTCGGCTGCCTCAATCTTGTTCTGGCTTTGTTTGTTGTAAAAACTTGTTCCATCCCCCATGATCTTTGATGATCTGCTTTTGTGGTCCGGTGAATTCTGCAAAGAATGGGGCAGAAAAAGTTACAAACAAAACAAATAAACAAACAAACGGACAAAACCGAACAAAAGCAAACAGAACAGAACAGAATTGAATGGAACAAAACAAAACAAAACAGAGCAGAGCAGAGCACAAAGAGAACGCAAACGGAAAATCTCCGTGTTTGTTTATTTATTTTTTTAAACCAGCTTATTATTTCTGGAGATTGATAATATTCATGCTGCTGCCACACCTTATCCGAAACGTTGTATCAGAATTCCAGGAATGCATAAATATAGCTGATAAAATCACAATTTGCACATTGAAATCAATGGAGATGTATTCAGAGGAATATTTTCTGTCAGTGATCACGCGGAACAGATCTTCTTCTTTCTCTATAATACTTTGTAGCATTCACTCTTTCTAATTCTCCACCTAACTTCCAAATCTCATAATTCTTGCATTGACCGGCTCTCGCTCTCTCTCTCTCTCTCTCTCTCTCTCTCTCTCTCTCTCTCTCTCTCTCTTTCTTTCTTTTCTCTCTCTCTCTCTCTCTCTCTCTCTCTCTCTCTCTCTCTCTCTCTGTCTCTCTCTATCTGTCTGTGTGTCTCTCTGTGTGTGCAAACGCGTGCGTGTATATACAGAGGGGGTGCAAAAGTAGGTATACAGTAAGTATCAGATCATTATCATAATGCTTAATTCCGCTCTCGATTAGAGGAGTGTGTGAATACCGACGGCAAGCAGTTTGAGTATCTGAGGGATTAAGGCTGCGCTTGTTATTACATGTATATGCAATATTCATTTGTTTGTATAATAAATGCAATGAGTATTGTACGTGTTTTCTTTTTCATAACTGTATACCTACTTTTGCACCCCCCTGGCAGAAAGTGGAAAGTCCAAGAGGCTGTAAACAATGCCAAGAGAAACCTCAGCATCAAAGAAATAATTGGACACACGCAAACCAACAGACAGGGACTGGGAGCAACAAAAATGCAGTGGTGGTCCAAAGCCAAAGGGAAGGAAAAAAGAGACATGATCATACAGGAGTTGAAGGAAGAAGAAGATGTCAAAAGAGTGCAGAAGGCAGTCCAGCAAGGTCAACAGGGGCAATGGACAACATGGGACAGTGCACTCCAAAGAAGTCTCAGCTGGAACGATATGTGGCACATGGCTCCTCTAAGGATAAGCTTCCTCCTCAGATCTGTATATGACCTGCTCCCCTCGAATGCAAACTTAGTGAAATGGGGGAAATCAGACGACCCAGCATGTCCGCTCTGTCAGAAGAAACAAACAGTGGAACATGTCCTAAGCTCTTGCAAAGTAGCGCTAGCCCAAGGAAGGTATACATGGAGGCACAATCAAGTTCTGAAAGTGATCACAGATGTGGTTAGCGAAAAAACCATGACCCCAAACGCACCAATTGCTATGACAGCGTTCTACAAAGCAGGAGGGAAACAGGTCTGGCCCGAAAGGGCTATGACAACCAGCACATTGCCAAAGGGTCTTCTGGATGGAGCAGTCGACTGGGAGTGTACAGCAGACCTCCCAGAGTGGAGAAATTACCCAGATGTCATCAGCAAGACAGGCATGAGACCAGACATCGCTCTCCATTCTGACTCCTCGAAACAAGTGATTCTGATAGAACTCACTGTGCCATACGAAAGCAGAATGGAAGAAGCACATATCTACAAGACCGAAAAATACGCCGGTCTTGCCAGCACCCTGAAGAAAGCAGGTCTGCGGGTCAAAATCTTCGCCATAGAGGTCGGGGCAAGAGGGTTTGTGGGCAC
>CM060312.1:74838236-74853236 GCA_030674185.1 Monoplex corrugatus | reverse complement strand
GGTGTGTGTGTGTGTGTGTGTGTTCGGGCTACTTCCTCCGCTCTAGACCAACTATATGACTATATAATCTGTAACTATCAATAAAAGTTAAAGTATAACGATATGTACGTGTATATGTACATACACACACACACACGCCACACACACACACACACACACACACACACACACACCACACTCACACACACACATACTCTCACACACACACACAAACACACACACACACACACACACACACACACACAAAACACACACAAACACACACACACATTTATATATATGTATGTATATATATATGAATTATATACATACATATACATATGTATATATATATATATATATATATATATATATATGTATGTATATAATTCATATATATATATATATATATACATATCGGGTTTTTTATGACATTGCGACAGAGCCCATGAATATGAGTGCACAGTTTTGTGAACGCTTAACAAGGCTGACATTCGATAGCGGCGTCTGCCACTAGACACTAGACACTTTTCAGAGACATCGCCTTATGACTCAGACTTAAAAGACGAAATGGGGGACAATTCGAGCACATAAAGATTGCTTGCTCCAGAATGCAAAATTACTACTACAACAACACAAAGAAAAAAGCATGAATTTTAAAGATATGCTTATAATGCTTATTAACTGTATTATGCAGAAGCCAGATCAGCCAGGAAAACAAACACATAAACAAACTAAAGTGGTGCCTGAACATCTCAAAGTCTTTACCAGTGTGTATAGACGGATCAGACCTGTCCTCGAATGAAGAGTTCGTCACTCTAGGCAGCTCTGTCAGACACGACAGAGGCGCAGGCAGCACCATCGCAAACTGTCTCAGTAATGCCAGGAGTATACATAAGATGTTAAACAACTTTTGGAGACCCCACCACTGCTAGTACAGTAGCAACACCAAAATGAGATTGTATCAGAACTGTGCTGGGTCATTTCCCCCTTCCTGTATGGCTCACAATGCTGGAAAATGACAGAGAGTACGCACCATCAGGACCACTCTCAGAATGCCAGGTACATATAAAATGTTAAACAACGTTTGGATGGAGACACCACCAGTACAGAAACAACACCAAACTGAGATTGTATCAAAACTGTGCTGGGTCATTTCCACCTTGCTGTATGGCTCACAATGCTGGAAAATGACAGAGAGTGACCATATCAAGCTGTCAACCTTCCACACAAGCAGCCTTCGAAGACTAATGTAAATCTTCTGAACCCAAAACATCTCAAATCAACAGTTGTTCGCTCTGTGTAAACAAAAAGGATTTTGTTTTGTATTAAGATGAATAAAAGTAATGTTTCGTTTCTTGACAAAATGTGGCACTGGTGGACTTCGACAAAACACGTGTTTCAGCTTTAAAACTGAAATATGTAATCACTTGCAAAGACAGAAAGTAGGTTGGAAAGGGAGGGAGAAATAGGAAAAGGAAAACTTTTGCACACATTAATTTCATCAATGCTATTTTCAAAGTTATTGATACATAACAACACTAGAAGCAATGCATAAAAAATAATCTCATCTTGCCAGTAGTTCTTTTTAATGAAATCAGAATTGCTCAGCGGATTCTATCTGGTCACCTTAGCACTAATCGAATTTCATTTTCTCAAAGTTTTTTTTTTTATACTTTTTCTTCACAAAAAGCCCTAAGGGGTCCCGTACCCAAGATGTTAAAATCGTCTTGCCTCCTCTGGCTCTTTCATAGAGTAGTGCAACCTACAATGGCGGTGAGGACTAGTAATCTAGTCAAGAACACGCCTGGGCACTTGCCTGAAGGCAAACGTCGAGTGTCACATCTTTCTATTAAATTCTCCTGAACACACTTTCATTTGTCTGAGAGGGAGAGGGAGACTCTTGAGGGTGGGAATGTGTGTGTTCTGCTTTGTATTTTTTTTTACAGGAAAGATGTTTTTGCTCAAGCTCAGATTCTTATCTCATTTCGTTTACGTAGACCATCTTTGACGCCGTAATGTACCAGTGTCTGAAGAGTCCATTAGCACTTGCAGAGTCAACTAATGACCAGCATTACCCCAATGGTGTGGATAGGTAGTGGTGTGGATAGGTATGGTTGGATAGTAGTGGTGTGGATAGGTAGTGGTGTGGATAGGTAGTGGTTGTCCAACAACCCCGAGTTCATGACAAAAAAGTTGGGAAGTAATTTTAAAGACAGAACAAAAATCAATTAAGAGAATAAGTTTACCATGTTATGTACCCATTATAAATACGTTAATGTCAAACATGTGTGCATCAATATCAAAATAGAAAATAAATACAGCGGATACTGAAAGTAAATTTGGCCTTGTCTTTCATCAATGTCGTTTTCATTCTGGTATTTTGTATTTAACTTTCTTGTGTTTGTTTAGTTTTGTTTGAAAAGTTCATCTGTGTGAATATGTGTAGAGAGAAAGGAAGGAAAGAGCAGTGAAAAAGAGAGAGAATAAAACAAAACCTTAAGGCATATATAATGATTTCATCGACACCTCCTGTCACTTACGTTATTTTGAGACAAAACTGAAGGCTGTGCATACAAACAAAAAGCATCATTAACCTCCTTGTCATCGGTGTTCCATTTTATATTTCATCTAGCGAACTCTATCTACTGGGTTTTGCACTAACTAAGTTTAAGTTTTCCAAAAGTTCTAGCAATCAGCTCCCAGAGATTGCTCTTCTGTAATTGGAAGAAATTAGTCGAAAGTAGGTTTCTCTGCTTTTCTGTCTCAGGGAGTAGTGCAAACTGTAATGGCGGTAAGGAACTGAAAAATGTAGTTAAAGAAACACCCGAAGGCACGCCTGAAAACACCTTTCGTGTGTCTTCTCTGTCAAATTCCCCTGCTCACATTTTCTGTTGTCTAGGAGGGAGAGGGAAATTCCTGAAGAGGGGTATATGTGTGCCATACACTGGTGATAGTTTTCTGTATAGAAAAGACGTTCTTAGTACACACCCCAGCACTTACATTCTGTTGTGTATATAGATCATCTTTGACGACATGATGTACCCTGTGTCTGGGGAGTCCATTAGCAGTGCACAGCTGACTAATAGCCGCCATTGCCTGAGGTACGTGGCAGGTAGTTAATATCTAACAGTGCCAAGTTTACGAAAAGAATTAGTTGGAAGTAAATGGAACAGATTCTCATAGACACGCTTCGATTTGTCTTGCTGTTGCTGTTTTTCTCTCTCTTTTCCTCTGTCTCCATTTGTCCTTCTCTGTCTCTCATTTTGTCTCCTTGTCTGTCTTTCTCTCTGTCTTTCTCTGTCCTTGTGTATGTGTACGTGTCTCTTTCTGTCCCTCTTTTTGTCTCTGTCTATCTCTGCCAGTTATCTCTCTGTCTCTCTCTGTCTCCCTCTCTCTCGCTCTCTCGCTCTCTCGCTCTCTCTCTCTCTCTTCTATCCCACTCTCTCTCTTTCTCTCTCTCTTTTTCTCTCTCTTGTTCTCACTGTGTTTGTGGGAGGAGCCAAATCTGACTTCAGTGGTGGCACATATACTGCTAACGAGATCCTTTGGAAAACTTAACTATGCCAATATGCAGCAGAGTTCTGACTACAGGCTTAGCATGCTGGCAGCCAAGATACCATATCACCCGACTGAATTGCTTCTTCAGTGCATGTTTTTTACAAAGAGTCCAAAGAACATTTACATTTGTTGAAAGATAGCAACAGTTTTGTTAGCAAACATGCCAAAGGTACTGATGTTACACGTCGCATCAAATTGTGAATTCTGATTGTTTCTACCTGACTGTTGTATAGAATTACGAATTCCAAGTGTAATTTAGGCTTATGGTTAACACACGCAGGCCTCCTTTACAGAACTACTTTTAATATCACAGTAAATAGAGTCTCAGTTTCAGTTTCAGTTTCTCAAGACACGTCTCCGTGCTCGGAACGAATTCCATATGCACTAACGTCACATATGCCATGTGATAGTGATCATGACACATGCTTCTAACCTGCACATAAACCCATGGGCTGACCAGGTCCTGAGGCCCTATAGAGCCTGTGTTTACCTAGTCTATATGTTATACTTATATTGCATCAGCCTGTCACTGGAACAATTGTAGTTACATGTAAATGACATATGTATCTTATCTTCAGAAAAAGGAACACACACACACACACACACACACACACACACACAATATATATATATATATATATATATATATATATATATATATATATATATATATTAAATATATAAAGTAAATGAATGAATAATTAAATGTCTGAATCACAACATAATTGCTATTCTGTATAAACTCGTCTCGCATAACATAAAGACAAATTTTCTTAGAAAACTATAAGTTATTATTGTGCACAAATATCATTTCAAGAATTTAAACCAAGACCTCTGTCAGTAAGTGGTGAAAAAAAAGGTAAGTGTTTATAGATGGGAGAGAAGGTAAATTTGTTTATATGAAATCGTTTCTTCAATGTTCCTCGGTAAATTTGTTAATAAGTAACAGGTTTAGAAGCTATGCATACAAAATACTCTCATCAGCATCGCCTGCCTTTGGGGATTACGGTTACCTAGCATATTCTATCCAGTGAAGTTGGTGCCAACCCGACGTCAGTCTTCCGGGGACAGAAAGCCCTTCAGGACTCCTTACTTAGGCCGTTGAAAATCGCCCTCTCTACCTTTAACTCTTTTAGTGGGCAACGCAAACTGCGTTGGGGTAACAGACGGTAATCTAGTTTAGGGAATGCACAGGCGTTTTCCTGAAGACAAGCCTCGTGTGTCACCTCTCTCTATCAAATTTCCTTCCACTCATTTTCGGTTGTCTAAGAAGTAGAAGGAGAGTTTTGAAGTGGTTAAGATGTGTGTCGTGGTACACATTTTTCTTTAGGACGGAAAAAGCTGTTTACACCACTCCCCAAGTCCTACCTTCTTTTCTTTACATAGACACACTTTGACGACGTGATGTACACTCTCACTCTCCAGAATCCATTAATATTTACTAAGGCGGTTAATGACATGACCAACACTGCCTCCGTGTTGAGGACAGATAGTGATTGTCCAAAAACGCGGAGTCCACAAATATAATCACTTTGGAGAAATGAAGTTGATGATGAAATGTAAAATAGATTATAATTCTAAGTCAGCTAGATTCATATCAGTTTCAGTCCATGGCGCCTGGGCGTGAGTACTAAGAAATAAGTAATGGTTTATTAATTATGTGAAGGTGAAATATATCGGGCAGGCTGAAAACAGAAATCATGCGCACACATGTTTAGAAATTTTTAACAGCTCTGTTATCATTGGACAACATCATCTGACGCTTTTTTAAGGATTCACATTGGAAGTGGATGAATGTCATTTAACACTGTGGTGACTCTTTTGAGATGGTTTCGAGTATTTCTTTTTTCTGTGACAAGTTCAAAAACCCAAACACCCACCCTTTAAGTCAGATGCGCTGGGAATCCGATCATCAAGAGAAGTGTGCATACAGAATTTGCGGTCTTGTATCAAGAAAGCAATTGATGTGTACTGCGGTATTATGGGAAAGTAGAGAATTGAACAAAACGCTAGTTATCCTCAGGAAAGACGATCAGAGGCAGAACTGAAGTATTCATAGACGTATTCATAATCGGTATGATGCATTTTTCAATATATATATATATATATATATATATATATACATATATATTCGTACCGAGCAGGTCAATGTTGTCAGTGTCAAATTGTCACAGAGCATGAGATTGGTCACTGACATATTGTGCCAACTTTGATGATTGTCAAATCGTTCAGCTACGAGTTTTGTTTTATCACAGAAATTCGTATGTGGGTCGTTTCATAATATCGTAATCATTATCAATGTGTGCCCTGCCGCATGGCGTTGGCGATCATGGCCCTCCATACGAATCTATCCCTGGTCGCTGCAAGTACATCTCCCACTCCCTCTGTCCTCAGGCACTCTGCAAGTCCGTCCAATATTTTCATAATATCGTATGCATCCTGAAAAACATTGGGGTGGTCTCTCCTGAAAATCAGCTTTTTCTTCCAATATCCTTTTGTCAGGATGCCACTAATGGAAATGACAAAATTTAAAACTGAGGAATCAGCTTAACAACACTCACGAATGCAATGCACAAGACTGAGAAACCCAGGACACACTAGCAACAACAATAAGATCTTTTCAGTCTACAATGTACAAGAACAATTACTTGCATAAATTATGATAACCCATCATAATTACCCGCAAGAATCACATTGATTCACATGTCCATATGCTGAATATCACTAGAAAATTTGTGACACTACTTTGGTAGCCACTGGACACTCAAAACAAAAGTGTTTATCTTTCCATGCCGCCATCTCCCCCAAATCTCTCTCTTACATTATCTGTTGTCTCTTGACCAGGAACACAAGCAGGAGAGTAGGTGCTAGCCCATGTCAGAGTGGGCAGGTTTCTACACATACCCTGACTATATACAGCTATGAACTTTACAGCAACATCGAGATTGAAAGCAATAACCATAATGAGACATACTTTTGGACATACTGCGAAAGCTGGTTCGACGCATAACTGCCGTTTTATCTTCTCTGGCACCTTCCTGCCGTGGTGGACACGAATTTGAAAGCAATAACCATATTGAGACATACTTCTGGGCGTACTGCAAAAGCTGGTTCGACGCGTAACTGCTGTTTTATCTTCGCTGCCACCTTCCTGACGTGGTGGACACGATAGCATCGATAAGTGTTCAGTGATTTTGTTCTTCAGTCCCCTGCAGCCATTACCCTGAAGCGAAAACAATATAGTTCCCTCCTACTGCCAGGTCGTAAATGCCCTTCGCTATATCTATACAAAACTGCACGTTAGCGTACGCCATAACAAAACTGGCGCTCAGTAAGAGTTTGGTATAATGTCTGTTCAAAAGACATTTTGATACCACGTTCACAGACATCTTGATTTTGATACTTTTTTGGAGAAAGGTCTGATGTATGAAAAGCTTGGTGAGATCTTAGTCTTGAACACGACACAGTAACCAATTACTAACATACTTTATTAGCATTATAATTATTTTGTTGTGTTTATACTTATTCTTTTTCTTCCTATTGTTATTATTAATTTCAATTGTCACAGTGGATTTACCATGTAAAACTCGGGTCGCTCTCCCTTGTGAGAGCGCGTGGCATCAGTACAGCGTTACCAATTCCTTTTTTGACCAAGACTTCAGAGAGGCAAGAATGCTGATTGGCCTTTAAGGAGAAGGACCTTGGAAATCAACTTATCTCTCCAATGTTCTATACCAGGGCAGAAGGGCGAATACCCTGCCCTTCACTATGTTCAACTGCGGTGGGATCTTAAGCATGCGCATGCCAGAAGACATACGGAGTCTGACTCGTTTTCTGTCCACTTCCGAAATACTAGACGTTCAGTTCGATTTTCCGGTCAAACTGCAGGCAAAAGTCTAGGCTTCAACAGGAAACGAACCCTGGAACCTCAAGTTTAGTTACTGGCAGGCGAACGTCTGAACCATTCTGTTACTCTTCTTCGTTTTTCAGAACTATATGTATCAAATGCCTATAAATTAATATCAGGAAGAGAGTTCTTGAATGTTATATAGAACCAATACTGTTGTACGGATGTGAGGCGTGGACAGTCAACAAACAAAGCCAGAACAAGATTGAGGCAGCTGAGATGTGGTTTCTCAGAAGAATGTTGAGGGTTCCATGGACAGCAAAGAAAACAAAACGAGACAGTCTTGATGGAGGCAGACACAAGTAGATCACTCATAAGGAAGATTAGGAAAAGACAGGCAACATTTATAGGCCATTTCATGAGGAAGGGGGATTTGGAGCACCTGGTCACAACGGGAAAGCTGGAGGGAAAGAGAGCACCGGGTAGACCCAGGAAGAAAATGCTGGGTGGACTTGCAGAGTGGCTGGGATGAGGAGGGTGGGGGAGATGCTAGGGGCAACGAGAGATAGAGACAGATGGAAGTCCATGATCGCCAACGCCATGCGGCAGGGCACCTGATGATGATGATATGTATCAAACAGCGAAACAGTAGAGGGGTACATGATGTTCACTCGTTGCTGGTTGTTCACTCGGTTACTTTGTTCTGGTGGTGTCAGCTTAGTGTTGGATAGGTCCCTTCTCCCCTTCCCCCCGTTTCAAGACCTTGCCGGTGCATAGTGTTTTGTGCCAGCTCAAAAAATCCCTCAGATGCTTACTTGCTGGCAGATTTAGTTGGAGCGCATATGGAGTTGTCCAAGCGCGGTGTGAATCCCTCTTGAAATAACTCCAATAATTCTAATACTTGGCTAGCTGTCTGACCGATGATAACAAATAGAATTAAATGCATGATGTTCGTATGAAACATCCAGAATGGAGACGCACGGGCTATGCTTGATTTTTACATGATGCGTGTGTATGCCTATCTGTGTGCGCGCGTCGTGTGGGGTTGGTGATGGTGGTTATGGGGGTGGGGGTGGGGGTGGTGGGTGGAGTGAGTGTGTGTTGTATGAGCATGTGGCGGCAGTAGTGGTGGTGATGGTGGTGGTGGCGGTGTGTGTGTCTGTGTGTGTGCGTGTGCGCGCGCAAGGGTGTGGTGGTGGTGGGTGGTGTGGTGTGTGTGTGTGTGGAGTGCTTGTTGTGTGTTTAAGTGTGTGTGTGTGTGTGTGTGTGTGTGTGCGTATGTGTGTGTGTGTGTGTGCGTGTGAGTGTGTGTGTGTGTGTGTGTGTGTGTGTGCGCGCGCGCGAGTGTGGTGGTGCTGGTGGTAGGGGTAATGGTGGTGGTTGGTGGTGTGTGTGTGTGTGGAGTGTGTGTGTGTGTGTTTATGTGTTGGCGTGTGGTGTGGTCTTTGATTTAATGTCTATTCACTAAAGTGATTTTAGACCAAAAAAAAAAAAAAAAAATGGGAGGGGGGGGGATGATAAGAGGAGTGAAGAGAATATTTGAAAATTGTCAATTTTGAACTTGAGAAAAGATGATCCAGAAAACAACTGTTTTGAAGAGGGGAAGGTAAAACTAACAAATAATGTTATCATAATTAACGATTTAAACAAACAAACTAACAAACAAAATTGAAAAATATCTGGAAGAAACGAAGAAAAAAATAAAACTAATAATTGACTAACCATAACAGTGAACAAGTGAAATAACATTTTAAAGGTAATTCGCTATAGGACTTTTTGACAGGCTAACAAAAAATTCATACAGTAATGATGATGAGGCAAATATATCAGAAACTGTACTCATAGATAGTGTTGGAATATGTCGTTTTACCTTAACGCAAGAAAGAATATGACTATGTGTTATCTTCTTTCCACACAGACATACTATGTTCTTGGTGTATTTTGTTTTGAATGCATCAAGTTTCCATCTATACATAAGGGATTGTATAATTCTGCTGGCATGAAGCTGCTTAAGTATTTTGCTAACTTCAAAGTTCATGTGACAGTTATCATACTTTTTCTGTTTTAATTGGAACTGCTTCCAGACGTAGTTGTCTACTAAAGTGTAATTCTCGTGCAACGAGAGAGAAAGCTGGATATTGTTTGAATCTGGTGAGTTATTAGCTCCCCGTTTGGCAGCCCTGTCAACTTTATCATTATAACGAAAAGAACTATGAGAAGGTATCCAGCAGAAAGTAATATCAGTGCCTCTTAAAGATAAATTATGAATCAAGTGACTAATTTCCAGAATCATTTCTGATCTTGTTTGTAATTTTGATAATTCAAGAGCCTGAAGTACTGATTTTGAATCAACGCAAAAAAGTGTTTGAAAAATTGTCCTAGGAAGACTTATCATAAAGTTTAAAGCCATTAATATTGCAAAAAGTTCAGCTGTAAAGACAGATTTATCAAGTCCTATGTAGAAAGATTTTTCAATTTTGAGAGCAGGTATTAAAAACGCTGAGCCTGCTTTTCTTTCAATTACTGATCCATCAGTGTAAATTTTCAAATGATCGGAATATAAGTCGTCAATATGACATTTAACCTGACTTGCCAGTAAGTTTACATTGTCTCCTTTTTTTAAGTTAGTGTGATGTAAGTCAAATTGTGCTCTTTGGAGTTCCCAACTGGGTACTGGCGAAAAGGAAGGTCTTATAGATACAGGATCTACGTGTAGATCAATTCCTGAACCTTTCATGACGTCAGATGTGTATGTTGCAAGAGTGACCTGTGAAGATATTGATTTAGCTCTTTTTGGAAAGTCGGTATCTGATCTCAGTTTAATTTCTGTTTCAGAGATGTTTTCTACAGTGGTGTGTCTTAATGCTAGGTTCACACTATGGAAACTGTGGGAAACTCTGGCAGTCTGCGCGTTAAAGAAACTGCTTTGGAAACCGTCTATAAATAAATGTGACTGGAGTTTCTGTCGACAATGTGAACGCTCGACGAAATTATACAGAAACTGCGAAGCTCCTCCCCTTTGCGTTTTGCACGGACTTCCCTGCTATTTTCGCCTTTCTTTTTTTTTTTTTGGGGTCAATTTCAGTCAGTCTCGTGTACAAAAACTTTGTTGCCTACCTGTTCACACTTTGGAAACGATATGGAAACTCGGTAGCGTCAGTGTCCTAGTTTCTTCTCGGCCTGTATTTCCAAACAACTTTTGCAGACTGAGATGGAAGGAAACAGGCTTGGCAAATCTATCGGGAATATCCGATAGAGGTAATGCAGTTTGTTGAAGGGGGTAATGTGAGTTTTCTCTGTGCAGATTTCGGTTACCCGACAAGAAATTGGGCTGTTTCCAGGCCGGTTTCCATAGTGTGAACTAAGCATAACAAAAATTTAGTAGAAGCGACTTTCCTTTGCTCATCAAGTGGCAACAGTTTGATTTCATTATATGTGCGAAGACAGGAAGCATGCATTGGAAGACCCAGTGCAAGTTTGAAACCTTTACAATCTATGCTCTGCAGTTTTTTCAGTAAGTGTTTCGGTGCACTGAAGAAGATTTCTTGGGCATAGGTTAATTTAGATCTAACAAGCGATTTACAAAGATGAACAAGTGTTGATGAATCTTGACCCCATGCCTGTTTGCGAACTATTTTTAAGAAATTTAAACTTTTTTGAGCTTTGGTTAATAAGTATTCAATATGCTGATTCCAAGATAATTTTGCCGTAAGAAAAACTCCTAAGAATTTAATTGACTCATTAAACTGAAGAAGAGTATCTCCCAGTTTGAAAGTGGGAATATTTACTGGGTTAGCTCCATTATTAAATAAAACTATTTTCGATTTTTCCAGGGATAGATGTAACCCATTTTCTACCATGTATCGTGCTATTTTATCAAGTTCTAATTGGTAGCATTTGCGTGTATAATTAATACAGCGCAAAGGAGTTTTCCTTTTCATATTTACCTGCATCCACATGCATAAATCGTCAGCATATTGAGCTAAAACTACATGCTTAGATACTTTACTGGGTAAGTCGTGCATTAATATCATGAAAAGAAGGGGAGCTATAACGGATCCCTGAGGGATACCCATTTGAAGAATTCGTTTCGTGGAATATACATTTTCAATCCTCGTTTGAAATACTCTGTTTTCTAAGAAACACTTAACATAGTCAAAAATGTGACCTGTCAGCCCAATACTTTTAAATTTAAATAACAATCTGGAGTGCCACACTTGATCGTATGCTTTCGTTATATCAAAAAATGTAGCTAAAACACATTGACGTCTTGCAAATTGTTGTTTTATGTTAGTAGTTAGCTTTGTTAGGATTTCTACTGGTGACCTGCCTTTTCAAAATCCTGCCTGATTTACTGGTATTATTTTATTCTTTTCACAATAGTGCATCAGTCTCTTTAAGATTATTTTCTCCATTAGTTTACATACGTGTGATGTTAATGCAATTGGCCTGTAGTTTTTCAGATCGGTATTACATTTACCTGATTTTAGTACAGGAACCACTATTGTTTCTTTCCAGTTGTTGGGCATTTTCCCACTATTCCAGCATTTTTGAAATATGTCATGTAGCAAAATTATAAAATTTTCTGGTAAATTTTTCAGCATCTCATTGGAAATTGCATCTAGTCCAACTGACGTTTTTTTACTTGGAAGGGACTGAATGGCATCTTTTAATTCTTGAAGTGTGAGTGATGCATTTATGTAGTGAGTATTGTCAGAGGCAGGATCCTTATATACATCTTTCTTTTCTTCTCGTTCCCTATAGTCTCTACTAGAGACAGGAAGTCCTTCTACACGACAGGTCTCAGCAAACACGTCTGCAAAAGCTTCTGCTTTTTCCAGTGAGCTAGGAAAAGGGTTATTTTCTAGCTTTACTGGAATTGATGGCAACTTAATCCCGTTTTTCATTAATTTTAGTTTTTCCCAAATCTTTATCATGTCTTTGTGGTCATTTACTTCACATTTACAAAAAGACGTCCAGTATTGTTCTTTGGCTTGCTCTATGATTCTGTTACACTTAATGTTGGCACTTTTCATCGCTGTATGATTTTCAGGTGACCTGTTTGCTAAATAGATTTTGTTTTGTTTTTTCTTTTCGTTCACTGCCTTTTGACAATCCTCATTCCACCAGACATTTCCATGATGTTTTCCTATTTTCGACACTGTAAGTTTTGGAATTGAAATGTTAGCAGCTCTTAACAGTGAGTTACAGAAAACTTCGTACATGTGTTTATGTTCATTGCTTCAGATAGATCTGTTCTTGTCTTTTCAAGGATTGCCTTAAAACTGATCCAGTCTGCGTTTTTATAATTAAACTTGGGTAAACTATCTTGTGGCATGGCGTCTATTTCAGTAGTATGGTTTAGGGTAAGACGTATGGGGATGTGATCTGATCCCAACAAGTCATCCTCTGTTTGCCACGTGGCGTTTGGGGCTAGGGATGGTGAGATTAAAGTGAGGTCGATAGCTGTGGGTCTGTGGGTTGGTATATCGGGGATCCGGGTAACGTATCCGTTGTTAAGTAAATATAAATTGGAATCTACAATATTTTCGATCAACCTGTTGCTTGTTATGTTTGTACAATACTTTTCCCAAAATGGGGCATGTGCATTAAAATCACCTCCAATTATCCACTTGTCATCCTGATCTTGAAAGTGTCTTAACCATTCAGTGTTCACAGAGTCTGGGCCTCTTGGTAAGTATACAGAGGCCATATTCACAACTAACGATGAGGAAAATTTTATAATGATTGCACATGATGAAATAAATGCGGTAGATTTAGGTACTGGCGATGTTCGTTCACAATATTTTAGTCCTTCCCGAATGTATATAGCTGTTTGTATATGGCCACCGTCATTTACAGTCACATATTGGTGGATAATAAAAACCGGATATTTTAGGTAATTTGGTTTTGATGGTATTCAGCGACTGTAGAAGCATGACATGGACGTTTTTAGAAGAGAGATAGTTACTCAAATATGAGATGTTTTTAACAATGGAACGAGTGTTCCACTGAAAAATGTTGATATCACTTACTACACACGTCTTCATGAGGAACGGTTGATAAACTTTAGAACAATATGGTACGTTTAGATAATTAAATATTCATTTAACTTGGAATCAAAAGGTACAAATAGCATAAAAACGAAGTAGGTAAACAAGTAAAACAATATAGTTGAGAGCTGAACGAAGAGGAACTGAATCTGGGCTGAATCTAAAATGACCAGGGAGAGAAGAAAAATTGAGAGTGGAAGCCGGGTCTTTGTTGATGTCGTTGCCAGTTTGATCTCCTCCTCGGTTTTTCCCAGAAAAGCTGATGGATTTGCCTCCCTAAGTTTCTGGCCAGAACGCTCACCCCTCTGGTGGTTGGATGGACGTCGTCCTGGCTGACTTGAGTGTGACTGATAGTTTGGAGATTATCATTGTTGACATAGTTGACACTTGCTGCTTTTAGGAGTCGCGCTTTTGTCAGGGCATTAAGAAGCTCTCTTTTTACGTTTAGGTGTTTGTCCCTCATAGGAGCGACCTGACTGACCACTACCTTAGCTTTCGGAAATTGTGTGTTGATGATTTTCACACATATTTCTAGGTTTATGCTGCATTCAGTGGGCTCCTTTGTTTTCAAATCTGTAATCCCCACATGTAGAACAACACAGTCAGGTTCAGGTGTCAGTTCTTTTTTCGATTTTTCAATGGCTGTCTTACAGTCGTCGATGGTACGGATTTTTCTCGTTGCCACCTGAAAACCGTAAGAACAGCCCAGTCTCTTTCCATCCACTTTATTTAGGACGGAGTCGTGGATGATAAGGACACGTGGAAGAATATTAGATTTCAATCTGGAATGTGTAGATGATACCGCTGTTTTGACGTCACGGTGAGGTTTTGTAGAGACGTCTGGTCTTTGTTTGACGTCATTTTTCCTTCCTTTGGGTGTTTTTTCCCGATCTTGCAGTTTTGGAGGTTGAGCCGCGCATTCCGCGTAGGAGGTGAATTTGTCCATCGGTGACATGGTGGAAAAGTCACCGTGGACCGCGGAATCAGTTTGGCTCGCAATGGTGGTCGTAAGTATTGGGCACTTATTGTCATCGCGCAGCTCCTTTAACGTTGTGTTGTTTTCTAATAAGATTTTCCTCTCTGTTTGTAGTATGGTTGTGAGGCTGTTTATTTGTTTTGACAGTTCTTGTATGGTATTTTTCAAATTGTCGATTTCCCTTACCGCCTCATGACATCTGCAGCCACATGATGATATCGATCGTAGCTGTGGGACGTTCGGCTGACTTCTGGATGGTGAAAGGGTCCGACTGGAGGTCTGTACTTCATGATGATCGGAGGCTTCTGGGGTCTCTGCAGGTGGTGGTGTCTCTGCCTTGGTGTTGTCTGTCCTACGGGTGGTCTTCTTTGCGTTTTCTTTGTTGAGACAACGTTTCGACCTTGTCATTTTTAGCCTAGTTGATTCCTCTTTGTAAACGTTCAGTTATAATGCCGCCATCTCGTAGTGTTGGCGTGTGTGTGTGTGTGTGTGTGTGTGTGTGTGTGTGTGTGTGTGTGTGTGTGTGTGTGTGTGTTCACGCGGGTGTGAGTGGTACATGTGGAGTGTGTATGTCTGCACGTGCA
>CM060312.1:74823236-74825736 GCA_030674185.1 Monoplex corrugatus | reverse complement strand
GTAAAGTGAAAACAGATCTGATGACCATACACCACAACCCTGTCTGACTCCTCTTTTGATGTTTTGGAAAGAGCTTATATCGTTTTTTATTCTCATTGCAGATGTAGTAAAACAAAATGCCCTGTTCAAATTTCATTTCAAGTTTAAGCTCCCTTAAAACATTTGAAAAAGGACAATTTTCATAAAAAACCGAAAGGTACGTTTGTGCGTATGTATGTGTGTGTGTATGTGTGTGCAGGCGCACTCGCGTGTCTGTGTGTGTCTGTGTGTGACTGTCAGTCTGTCTATCTGTCTGTGTTTGTGGGCTTGTTACCAGAATGTATTAGCAACATTCTGTCG
Organism: Monoplex corrugatus; assembly: GCA_030674185.1. Classification (NCBI taxonomy): domain Eukaryota; kingdom Metazoa; phylum Mollusca; class Gastropoda; order Littorinimorpha; family Ranellidae; genus Monoplex; species Monoplex corrugatus. The sequence continues at coordinate 74,825,397 of CM060312.1, read as the reverse complement.
TCTGTTTCTGGTCGGATCTTTATGAAATTTAGTAGAAAACGATGTCGACCGGTACAGAAGTCAACGTGTTTTAGTTTGGAATTCTTTGCACGAAAGTCAAGGCCTGGGGCCAAAACAGTCATAAAACCATCCACCGTGTGTGTGTAAAAACAGTTTTCTGAGAAACTTCTCATAACAAATCAGTCTTGTATTCGCTTTCTTTCTGAGAAACTTCTCATAACAAAACAGTTTTGTATTTGCTTTTTGTGACAATCTACTATTCTCGTCGATTTACCCGAAGTTTGATTACATCTGATGTTTCTTCAAGAGCAAAAAAGAAAACCGCTTGATATTCTGTAATGTTTTTCATACTAAAGCAAGACTATCAGAATGGTTTACTTTTTTTTAGATTTTCTTTTTGTTGTTATTGTTGTTGTTGAGATTTCATTTATTTATCTATTCATTCATTTCTATGCTATTTCACGTCAGGTACGAAAAGTACAGAGCAAAAGCTATATTTACCAAGTTATCCACTCATCTGAAGGCTGCTTGTATGGAATTATGTGCACGCAAAAAAACATATATACATCTATTCATTTATGTATTAGTTTTTATTTGCTGGTCTTATTCTATGTGTACTGGTAATTCTATTCATTTTTTTTACCTATTTATTCATTTATTTATTTTATTTTATTGACTTACTGATTTAACTTTTGTATTATATTTTACTTAACCAATCTTTTAGAAAACCTTCATCTCGAGTAAAACACTTCACCTTGTTGGTTTGATACACAAGTACATACGTGCATGCACACACACACACACACACACACACACACACACACACACACACACACACACACACACACACACACACACACACACACACACAAACACACACGCACACACACATATATATATATATATATATATACATGTATATATATGTATACATACATATGTATACATATATATATATACATATGTATATACTTACATACATACATACTTACACACATACATGCATGCATACATACATACATACGTATGTACATACGTACGTATGTTCGTACATACATATATACAATCATACATACACACATACACACACATATATATGCATATATATATATATATGTATATATATATATATATACATATATATATATATGTATATATATGTGTATATATATATATATATATATATATATATATATATTGTGTGTGTGTGTGTGTGTGTGTGTGTGTGTGTGTGTGTGTGTGTGTGTGTGTGTGTGTGTGTGCGTGCGTACGTGTGTGTGCTCGTTCGTTCGTTCGTTCTTTGATTTAACCTACTTTTGTCTCTTTCAAGTCCGCTCTCAAAGCTCACCTTTTCTCCTCTGCATGAAATCCTGACCTCACTCATCCCCCTCTGTAGCCTGTCTCCGCTCGGAGTGGAATCACATTGTAATATATATTTGTATATAATGTGCTCTCTATAGTTTTCCATTGCTTTTATTCTTTTTCCCCATTTGAGGCCATGTGTGAGTGTGTGTTTGCGTGTGTGTGCGCGCATGCGTATGTGTATGTACAGCGCTTAGATTTGATTTCTATCAAAATTTTGCGCTATATAAATATTGTAATATTATATTATATTATATTTTCACTATAAGTGATATTAGACAGGTGTGTGTTTGTGTATGTGTGTGTGTGCCTGCGTGCGTGCGTGCATGAGTGTGTGTGTGTGTGTGTGTGTGTGTGTGTGTGTGTGTGTGTGTGTGTGTGTGTGTGTGTGTGTGTGTATATACATCTCTATATATTATTTACTTCTTACTTTCCAAGGTGACTTTCTTCTGCTTTGTTCTCTAGTCAATGTCGATCATATCTGCTTCTTGATTACCTGGATGGTATCCAACTACTTTGTTCTGTATTTCTTAGGTGGTATCCAATCAATTTGTCCTCTGATCAATATTGATTGATAGATTGTTTCTTTATTTCTAATTTGGTGGCCAGCTATTTTGTTCTCTATATCCAAGATGGTATCCAGTCACTTTGTTCTCTGATCAACATGAATTGTTTCTTTATCACTTAGGTGGTGGCCGATTATTTTGTTCTCTATATCCAGGATGATAGTCAGTCACTGTGCTCTCTGATCAACATTGATTAATCGGTTCTTTCTTTATCGCCTACGTGGTGGCCAATT
>CM060312.1:74813236-74815736 GCA_030674185.1 Monoplex corrugatus | reverse complement strand
CCTTCTTCAGACCTGTGCTTTTCCTTAATGAGACAGACATGGTACTTTTGGTGTTGGCGGTGTGTGTGTGTGTGTGTGTGTGTGTGTGTGTGTGTGTGGTGAGTGTGTGTGTGTGTGTGTGTGTGTGTGAGTGTGTGGTGTATGGTGTGTGGGGGGGGGGGAGAAGGCGGATTTAATTGCAAGGGTGTGTGTATGTGTGTGTGTGTGTGTGTTGTGTGTGTGTGTGTGTGTGTGTGTGTGTGTGTGTGCGTGCGTGTGTGTGTGTGTGTCCATATGCGTGCCTGTTTGTTTTCTTTCTGAATTTATTCAAGGGATTGATTCAGATTCACGCGTCACACTCACACTCACACACACACACACACATACACACTCACACACACACACACACACACACACACACACACACACATACATACATACACACACACACAAACACACAACACACATTCCCACAAATGTTTACTTCTTTTTGTTCAAAAGATCCTCTTTCTGTTCATGAAGAGTCACACATATGGCACCAAAGAGTCCAAGCCTGGTTCAGAAGAAAATGTGTTAGCACGTAATAGACAGCAACTGGTCTGTCACCAAAAATCCTGTTTCCTGTAAAGGCCACTTGCAGTATGTGCCCTGTACTGGTACCTTCACCCTAGCTAATCAACACCTGGTAGTTCAGGTGTAGCCACTGTTCACACATCATTATCCACAGTTTCTAGTCTCTCGTTCATTGCAGGCCTTCTTCAGACCTGTGCTTTTTCCTTAATGAGACAGACATGGTACTGTTGGTGTTGGCGTTGGCGTGTGTGTGTGTGTGTGTGTGTGTGTGTGTGTGTGTGAGTGTGTGGTGTATGTGTGTGTGGGGGTGGGGGGGGGGTGAAGGCGAATTTAATTGGAAGGGTGTGTGTACGTGTGTGTGTGTATGTGTGTGTGTGTGTGTGTGTTTGTGCGTGTGCATGCGTGCGTGTGTGTGTGTGTCCATATGCGTGTCTGTGTTTGTTTTATTCCTCTATTTATTCAAGGGATTGATTCAGATTCACGCGTCACACACACACACACACACACACACACACACACACACACACACACACACACACACACACACACACACACACACACACACACCCACAGATACACACACACAAAACACACAACACACATTCCCACAAATGTTTACTTCTTTTAGTTCAAAAGATCCTCTTTCTGTTCATGAAGGGTCACACATATTGCACCAAAGAGTCCAAGTCTGGTTCAGAAGAAAATGTGTTAGCACATAATAGACAGCAACTGGTCTGTCACCAAAAATCCTGTTTCCTGTAAAGGCCACTTGCAGTATGTATCCTGTACTGGTACCTTCACCCTAGCTAATCAACACCTGGTACTTCAGGTGTAGCCACTGTTCTCACATCATTATCCACAGGTTCTAGTCTCTCGTTCATTGTAGGCCTTCTGTAGGCCTGTGCTTTTCTTTGGAAAAGTTAGTGAGACAGACTGACGGTACTTTTGGTGTTGTGTGTGTGTGTGTGTGTGTGTGTGTGTGTGTGGTGTATGTGTGTGTATGTGTGTGTGTGTGGTGTATGTTTGTGTGTATGTGTGTGTGCGTGCGTGGGGTGTGTGTGTGTGTGTGTGTGTGTGTGTGTGTGTGTGTGATGTGTGTGTGTGTGTTGTATGTGGTGGTGTGTGTGTGTGTGTGTGTGTGTTGTGTGTGTGTGTGTGTGTGTGTGTGTGTGTGTGTGTGTGTGTGTGTGTGTGCAATGATATTGTAATGTGCACTTCGATCATCCTGTTTGACTTTATATTTCTTCTTTACATTCTGCATTTTTCTGCTTCTTGTTTTTCTTCTTGTTCTGCTTCTTCGTCTAGTTCTTCTTCGTCTAGTTCTTCTTCTAGTTCTTCTTCTAGTTCTTTTTCGTCTAGTTCTTCCTCCAATTCTTCTTCTAGTTCTTCTTCTTCTTGCGAACTGGATCCTCTTCCAGGTTCTCTCTACTCTGATGTCTCCCTACTCTCCTCCCATTCATCACTGACATCATCAACACTTCTCTTCAAACTGGAACTGTCCCAGATTCTTTCAAGTCTGCTATTGTTCACCCTCTCCTCAAGAAATACAATTTAGACCCAAATGAACTGAAAAATTACCGGCCTATCTCTAATCTCTCTTTCTTGTCAAAACTCATCGAAAAAGTTGTCCTCAACCAGCTGAACTCTCACCTGTCTGCCAACAATTTCCTCAATCCTTTCCAGTCAGCCTACCGCCACTGCCATAGCACTGAAACTGCCCTGCTACACATTCTCAACAATCTCCTCCTTGCAACTGATACTGGCAAAGTCTCTCTCCTCACACTCCTTGATCTGTCTGCAGCCTTTGATACCATTGATCATGGTATTCTCCTTTCTAGACTTCATCATACTTTTGGCATCTCTGACATTGCTCTCTCCTGGTTCACTTCATATCTATCAAACAGAAAACAAACTGTTCTCATTAATGGCACTTACTCTCAACCTGCAT
>CM060312.1:74803236-74805736 GCA_030674185.1 Monoplex corrugatus | reverse complement strand
GTGTGTGTGTATGTGTGTGTGTGTGTGTAAGTGTGTGTAAGTGTCTGTAAGTGAGTGTGTGTGTGTGTGTATCTGTGTTGTGCGTGTGTGTTTGTGTGTGTGTGTGTGTGATTGTGTGTGTGTGCGTGTGGATGTATGTGTGTGTAAGTGTTTGCGTGCGTTTGTGTGTGTGAGCGTGTAAGTGAGAGATAGAAAAGGAGAAAGAATGTGTGTGTGTTTGTGTGTGTCTGTGTGCGTGAGTGCGTGCGTGCGTGTGTGTGTGTGTGTGTGTGCGTATATGTCCGGGAGTGTGTGACTGTAGGTGTGTGTGTGGGGTGTTTGTAAGTGTGTGTGTGTGTGAGTGTGTATGTGTGTGTGTGTGTGTGTGTGTGTGTGTGTGTGTGTGTGTGTGTGTGTGTGTGTGTGTGTGTTGTATGCATGTGTTTGTTGAGAGTTTCTCTGTCGCCTCGTGTGTGTTTGTGCTACATATGTACGTGTGTGTGATTTTGGTGTGTGTGTGAGTGTGTGTGTGTGTGTGTGTGTGTGTGTGTGTTAGTGTGTGAGAGAGAGAGAGAGTTTGTGTGCGTGTGTGCGTTTGCATGTGTGTGTGTGTGTGTGTGCGCGCACGCGCGCGCGCGCGGACGCGCGTGTGTATATATGTGAGTGTACGGGTTTTTCTTTTTTTTTCTTGTAGAAAGATTTCTATGATTCAGTATTTGTGTGTGCGTAGTGTGTGTTTTCGTTTGTCTATGTGTCTGCGTGTCTGTCCATCTGTGTGTCTTGTTTCCATGCGTCTTGGTGGAAGGGGTGTGGGGATATTCCATATGTTGTGGGGGACTGGGACAACTGAAATGCAAATTGAAAAGTCTAGACAGAGATGCCTATGTAACATATTGCTCCTGCCTTTTTCTCTCGTTTTCTCATTTTCTCCACACATACACACAGACACACGCGCGCGCACGCACGCTCACACACACTCACACACTCACACACACTCACACACACACACACACACAAAACACACACACACACACATACATACATAGAAAGAGGGATAGAGACAGAGAGAGACAGAGCAGAGACAGACAGACAGAGAGAGAGAGAGACAAAGAGAGACAGAGAGTACGGCTGATGGGAGTTTACAGCCTTTCTACTGTCTGCTCTTATCGCTGAATGTGTGTCCTTGTAGAAAGAAACTGCGTGTGTGTGTGTGTGTGTGTGTGTGTGTGTGTGTGTGTGTGTGTGTGTGTGTGTGTGTGTGTGTGTGCGAGCGCGCGCGCACGTGTATGCTTGCGCGTGCGTGCGTGTGCGTATGCAAGCCTGTCTGTCTGTTCGTCTTCCCCCTGTCAGTTTAGAAGAGAGAGAAAAGAAGAAGAACGGAGACATTTTCCAGACAGAGGATTCAAATCAAGTGAAGATATAAGATTGTGTGTGTTCTTCTCTTCTCTTCCTTCTCTTCTCTTCTCTCTCTTCTCTGGTTCTGTGTCTCTCTCTCTTCTCTCTCTTCTCTCATCTCTGTCGTCTGTCTCTCTCTCTTTCTCTTTCTGTCTGTCTGTCTCTCTCTTCTGTTCTGTCTGTCGTCTGTCTGTCTGTCTGTCTCTCTCTCCTCTCCCCTCTCTCTCTCTCTCTCTTCTGTCTCGTTAGTCTTCTTCTCATGAAATATTCTTCTCTCTCTCTGTCTGTCTGTCTGTCTGTCCCCTTTTGTTCTCTTCTCTCTCTCTCTCTCTCTGTCTATGGTTCTCTTCTCTCTGTCTGTCTGTCTGTCTGTCTTCTCTCTCTCTCTCTCTCGTCTCTGCTCTCTTCTCTCTCTCTCTCTCTCTCTCTCTCTCTCTCTCTCCTCTCTCTCTCTCTCTCCTCTTCCCCTCTCTCTCTCTCTCTCTCTCTCTGCCTTTTTTCTTCAATAAGCCCACGGATAAATGAAGTCACAACCCTTCTCCAGTGAAGATCTAAACACATCAAGAGACAGACAGAATATACGACGATTAGAAATGCTATCAACACAGTCCATGTTTGGCAATTCTGTTTACGTGTCTGTCAGTATGTGTATGCTTATGCTTAGGCCTATCTGCACTTAGAATGTCCCAGCCTGGACCAAACTCAAAGTGGCATAAAACCAGCTGCATGTCATAATTATTGAACAAAAATGGGGAAAAAAAACAGATTCAGCTAAGATCTGTAAAAGAACTAAATAAACAGAAAATAAAGAATTTGATAGTAGATGGAACGTTAAAGTCAACGAATCGATCAATTTGTAACTGAACAAAACTGTGATCCAGAAACGAATCAGTTAAATCAATCAATAATTCAATCGTGCATCGTGTCCCGCATGCGACTGATATCATAAATAAATTAAAACATCGATCAATGACAAAAACAGCAAAAAACGAAGCTAAAATTTGCTAAATCGAAGCTGAACTTTAATTTAAAAAGAAGGTTATACAGTTGTGGGTTTACCATCTTGTTCCTCTGCAGATTCCAGCGATATCTAGCTACAATAGTTTGCGATCCACAGGGAAATTCA
>CM060312.1:74788236-74795736 GCA_030674185.1 Monoplex corrugatus | reverse complement strand
CTTCTTCTTCTTCTTCTTCTTCTTCTTCTTCTTCTTCTTCTTCTTCTTCTTCGCATTCTTCTTCTTCTTCGCATTCTTCGCATTCTTCTTCTTCGCATTCTTCTTCTTCTTCGCATTCTTCTTCTTCTTCGCATTCTTCTTCGCATTCTTCTTCTTCGCATTCTTCTTCTTCTTCTTCTTCTTCTTCTTCTTCTTCTTCTTCTTCGCATTCTTCGCATTCTTCTTCTTCTTCTTCTTCTTCTTCTTCTTCTTCTTCTTCTTTCTTCTTCTTCTTCTTCTTCTTCTTCTTCTTCTTCTTCTTCTTCTTCATCTTCTTCTACTTCTTCTTCTTCTTCTTCTTCTTTTTTCTTCTTCTTCTTCTTCTTCTTCTTCTTCTTCTTCTTCTTCTTCTTCTTCTTCTTCTTCTTCTTCTTCTTCTTCGCATTCTTCTTCTTCTTCTTCTTCTTCTTCTTCTTCTTCTTCTTCTTCTTCTTCGCATTCTTCTTCTTCTTCTTCGCATTCTTCTTCGCATTCTTCTTCTTCGCATTCTTCTTCTTTGCATTCTTCTTCGCATTCTTCTTCGCATTCTTCGCATTCTTCTTCTTCTTCGCATTCTTCGCATTCTTATTCTTCGCAATTCTTCGCAATTGTTCTTCTTCATTCAATCTTTCAAATATGTTTTCGTTCCTTGACATGAGTCGTTGAGATTTCTCTCTCCTTCCTGTTTCCATGATGTCTTCAAGTTCAACAAAGACAACAACAACAAATGAATAAACAAATTAAACAGGAACGTCGAAATTATCATGCACAATCAATGAAATGCTTGCCTCAGGCTAATGCTAATGGAGATATCATTCTTCTGACGTGCTCATTGTCTTTTTACCCCCAGAGTATGATTAGCTTTTCATGTTTTTTAATGATGTTGTTGTGTTCTATGTGTTTTTACTGTGATTGTTAATTTCTATCTCAAACAGAGTCCACAATGTTCGGATTGACAATGTTTAGGTGATGGTGAAAAATGTGAATACTATTTTTTCCTTCTATCATTGACAAAAATGATGGGCAAATATAAACCAGTTGACATGAGTAGTGTATTCATCAAGATCCCAACTTTATAGAAACAAACAAAAAGTTTATACCAGAGATTAACCCTTTGACTCCCACCCTCTATCCACCAACTGCTGTGGAGTGAGTCAGAGAGTTCAGTTTTTGCTTTGCTTTCACAGTTGGTAATGTCGGATGCTGATAGACAGCAAGCAAAGCTAGAACACGATTGAGGCAGCCGTGATGTGTTTTCTATAAAGATTGTTGAGGGTTCCATGGACAGCAAAGAAAACAAACGAGACAGTCTTGATGGAGGCAGACACAAGAAGATCATTCATAAGGAAGATTAGGAAAAGACAGGCAACATGTGTAGGCCTTTTTATGAGGAAAGGGGAATTGGAGCGCCTGGTCACACAGAAAAGCTGCAGGGAAAGAGAGCACCAGGTAGACCCAGGGAAAAATATTGGACGGACTTGCAGAGTGGCTGAGGACAGACAGATCGGAAGATGTGCTTGCGGCAACAAGGGATAGAAACAGATGGAAGGCCATGATTGCCAACGCCATGTGGCAAGGCACTTGATGATGATGATGATAGTGGACAGGGTGCTGGAGTCAAAAGGTTAAACATGCTATCAGCATGTTAAATTGGCGTTCACACCCTCCGCCACCCTTTCCCCCGTGGGAACGGAGGGCTGTTTTGGTATTAATGATATCCCCACATTTTGGACATTATGTGCGAGGAATTACTTCTTTTCTGTCTTTCTGCTTGTTCTAGCTTTACTGCTTCTCTTTCTGTCAACCTTTCCTGGTATACGTGGTCCATTCACCTGTATGTGTTCTCAAAGCCGTACATACTTTCTATTGTAATGATAATGAGGTACGTGCATTACCTGGCTTTTTGGCTCTAATGAAATGTGATATGCGGAAAAAGGTTTAGATAATTTAGTCCATAGTTCACACATGTTTTATAGTGCTTAGTCATATGTGTACTTTTGTATTGACGACTGTTTCCGTTTTTTTAACAGCCGTCATGATAAACTTGGCGGAAAGGTCAGCTCCAGCGTCATATCCTTAGATTCGATGCGTGAATGCTTTGATGTATGTACTTAGTTGCTTGTCCAGTCTTTCTATTTCCTGTCTGTTATTTTTTAATTCTCTCTCTCTCTCTTTCTCTTTCTCTCTCTCTCTCTCTTCTCTCTCTCTCTCTCTTTCTCTTTCTCTCTCTGTCTCTGTCTCTGTCTGTCTCTGCCTGTCTCTATCTCTCTCTCTGTCTCTCTCTGTCTCTCTCTCTCTGCCTCTGTCTCTGTCTATCTCTCTCTCTCCCTCTCTCTCTCTCTCCCTCTCTCTCTCTCTCTCTCTCTCTCTGTTGCTCCCTCCCTCTCACCTTCGTCCTTTTATTTTAGTACACTATACTGTTCTTACTATTTTCGTCTTCTTTTCTCTTGACACTCTGGCACTCTTCACCTTTGTCTTTTTGTCTCTCTTCCAAAACACACAACTCCCAAAATACCTCCTACCACCGTCCACCAATTAGTCTGTTTACACTATCCGGGTTAAGCATATTCATTGCTTACACTCACATGAACTGTTAGTCAGGTACCTTCCTTTTTGGTGGCCATTTCCTAGCAGACACATTCCCTGCTATTCTTCTTTCTCTGAACTATCCCTCCCCAAGGCAATTTGTTGAGCTGGTACCAATATTGACAGTATCACTACATGAATATGGGCAGGATCTGGCCTGTGTCTTAAGTGTCTTTGTTTTTAGTTATTGTTCGTTCAGTGACCTTTTAGTCATCTCTACCTAGAGCTACATAGAATTACTGTATGGTAGAGGCGAGGCGTTTAACATGATATGTGTTATCGTCTGTTGATAGTCTTTAGTTCGTGTCGCTTTATCTCCGTCTGTTCGACAAGTGTTTGGAATAAGGGATAAGGTGTGTGTGTGTGTGTGTGTGTGTGTATGTGTGTGTGTGTGTGTGTTTGTGTGTATGTGTGTGTGTGTGTGTGTGGTGTGTTTGTGTGTGTGTGTGTGTGTGTGTGTATGTGTGTGTGTGTGTGTGTGTGCATGTGCGTGTTCATGTGTGTGTGTATGTGTGCGTGTGTATGTGTGACTATGAATGTGTGTATGTGTGCATGCGTGCATGTGCGTGCGCGCGTGTGTGTATTTGTGCATGTGGGAGTGTGTCTGTGTATCTGTCTGTGTGACTGTTCTATGTGTAAGTGCTCACGTGAACGTGTGTGTGTGTGTGTGTGTGTGTGTGTGTGTGTGTGTGTGTGTGTGTGTGTGTGTGTGTGTGTGTGTGTGTCTGTGTGTCTGTGTGTGTGTGTGTGCATTGTGTTTATGTGTCTTTATATCAAAATGTCCATCATGCTTTCTCTCTCTGTCTCTGTCTCTCTCTCTGTCTCTGTCTCTCTGTCTCTGTCTCTGTCTCTCTGTCTCTTTCTTGCTTTCTCCATCATTTGTTCTCTCTTCCTGTCATTCCTTTCTTTTGCTTCTATTGCCATTAACTCTCTGTAATGTGCGTATTTCGTTCCTCATAGAATATATTCTTGTCTTTTTATGCATTATGCGTCTGACTCAAGCATACTCATACATATCAAGAATTCTTCCTCCAGAAAAGAAAAAAACCACATTTCATTAATGGTATGCATTTCATCCACTGCTTTTTTATGGACTGTGGGATTCCTATCTCTCTGTGGTATGCGTTTCATCCATTGCTTTTTTATGGACTGTGGGGATTCCTATCTCTCTGTGGTATGCGTTTCATCCATCTGCTTTTTTTATGGACTGTGGGGATTCCTATCTCTCTGTGGTATGCGTTTCATCCACTGCTTTTTTATGGACTGTGGGGATTCCTATCTCTCTGTGTATGCGTTTCATCACTGCTTTTTATGGACTGTGGATTCCTATCTCTCTGTCATTCTCTGTCCTTACAGCCTCGCCTTCTGACAGGTTCCATTCTGTTATTGTCAGTACTGTTTAGTAGACGCACAACCTTTCCAGTGTGTTAAGTGCCTTCCTTTCGTTTTTCCACTGTTTTGTTTTCATAGTCCCTTTTATCGTATGTGACTATGTAATTATGTTTTGAATAACAGAGGTGTTAATCTAGAATGAGGTTATTATTTTATTGATTGTGTTGTTTTTGTTTTGTTTTTTCTTTTTTTCTCTCTCAGTTTGTATCTGATGTATTTGTCCGTTTCAGAGTGGAAGTGGAATGACGAAAGAGATAGTGTGTGTGTGCGTATGTATGTGTGTGTGTGTGTGTGTGTGTGTGTGTGTGTGTGTGTGTGTGTGTGTGTGTGTGTGTGTGTGTGTGTGTGTGTGTGTGTTTGTGTATATGCATGTGTGTGTGTTTGTATCTATGTGTGTGTCTCATGTCTGTTTGTGTGCCTCCTCTGAGTGTAAGTGGTCACGTGAGCGTGTTTGTGTATGTGTGTGTGTGTGTGTGTGTGTGTATGTGTGTATATGTATGTGTATCTGTGTTTCTCTGTGTGTATGCACACACGTGTTTGTGTGCATGTGTATACATATGTCTTTACTTACGTATCAGAATGCCTGTTCTGCTTTAAATTTGGGATTTCTCTCTTTCTCTCATTTTCTCTGGATTTCTCATTCTCTCTTGCTCTCATGTTTTACTTTCGCTTTTCTTTTCCATTACCTCTCTGTATTGTACATTATTTCGTACATCATGGAATATCTTCTTTTTTTTGTATGCTTAGTGCATCTGATTTCACCATATTCATCACATTGTACCCCTGCAAATCAAAATCAAGAAGTCCTCCTCCAGGGGAAAAAAACATTATCTTAATGGTATGCGTTTCATCTACTGCTTTTCCATGGACTCTGGGGATTCCTGTCTCTCTGTCACTCTCTGTCCCCTACAACCTCGCCCCTTGCTTGCCAGGCAATCTGACAGGTTCCACACTAATATTGTCGGTCTAACCTGTCTCACCTGTCGGCGTCACCGGGAACAGTGTTGGCCGCTGCACATGATGTCCTCACAAGTTGCCTCCAACACTCTCGATCTTGGCTAAGTCTGACCACCTCCTGGAGTTTCTTGCCACTGATGTTTGTGATGTTTCTAGCAAGTGATGCAGGTGGCCGTCCTCTGTTTCTCTTTCCTTCCACTTTACCTTGGAGGACAGTGGACATCAAGTCTGTTCTCTCATTACGGATTGCGTGTCCAACATATTTCAGTTTCCTCCGTTGTATGAGTACTAGGAGCTTGCGTGTAGTACCCAACTCATTCAGTATGCTTTCATTTGAGCGCCTATCCGTCCATTTGACCCTCAGCAGTCTTCGGTAAAACCACAGCTCTGCTGCTTCCACTCGTCTTTCATCCTCTTTCTTCATTGTCCATGCCTCGCAGCCGTATAACATCACTGGCCAGACAAGACATTTTAAGAGTTTTATCTTAAGGTCTGCTGTTATGCTGTGGTCTTTCCAAATATTGTTCAATTGAACCATACTGTTCTTGGCCATTCCAATTCTCATCTTTATGTCTTTTGAGCATGTTCCATCGTGTGTCTTGACTGAACCTAAATATCTAAAGTCCTTGACATTTTCTAGAGGGACTTGGTTTAGCATGATCTGGTCCTGTCTAGTGTTATATTTGCCTGCAACATGCATAACCTTTGTCTTCTTTGAATTTAAGTCCAGCCCAGCTGCCTTTCCAACCCGGCCTACCCTGTTCAGGATCCTCCTAGAGCCTGTAATGTTGTCTGCCAGTAATCCTGTGTCATCTGCGTAGCGTAAATTTGACAGGTTTCTACCACCAATATTTACTCCCATGTCTTCTATGTCTGCTTCTCTCATAATATGTTCAGTGTATATGCTGAAGAGATGTGGAGACAGGATGCAACCTTGCCTTACCCCTTTAGTGATGTTAAAAAATTTGCAGTTTTGATTATTCCATCTGATTGTTGCTTTTTGATCATTATATTCTGCAAACAGCAGAAGAAGGCCTGAAGAAAATAGATAACTGCGGACTGCCAGGCAAATACAAAGTCTGGTGTCTACAGTTCATGCTGATACCAAAGCTGCTGTGGCCACTGCTAATCTATGACATTTGCACCAGCACAGTCGAAGCAATGGAAGCCAAAATCAACAAATACACAAGAAAATGGCTCGGTGTCCCACCTGGTCTCATGATGTTGCATTCTACTGTCGTCAAGCAATGCTGAAGCTACCTCTGAAATCCATAGTGGAGGAATACAAAGTTGGAAAAGCAAGACTGTTGAGCATGCTGGAGGAATCGGAGGACAATATCGTGAGAGCAGTTCATCCAAAGCTGAGAACTGGCAGAAAGTGGAAAGTCCAAGAGGCTGTAAACAATGCCAAGAGAAACCTCAGCATCAAAGAAATAATTGGACACACGCAAACCAACAGACAGGGACTGGGAGCAACAAAAATGCAGTGGTGGTCCAAAGCCAAAGGGAAGGAAAAAAGAGACATGATCATACAGGAGTTGAAGGAAGAAGAAGATGTCAAAAGAGTGCAGAAGGCAGTCCAGCAAGGTCAACAGGGGCAATGGACAACATGGGACAGTGCACTCCAAAGAAGTCTCAGCTGGAACGATATGTGGCACATGGCTCCTCTAAGGATAAGCTTCCTCCTCAGATCTGTATATGACCTGCTCCCCTCGAATGCAAACTTAGTGAAATGGGGGAAAGCAGACGACCCAGCATGTCCGCTCTGTCAGAAGAAACAAACAGTGGAACATGTCCTAAGCTCTTGCAAAGTAGCGCTAGCCCAAGGAAGGTATACATGGAGGCACAACCAAGTTCTGAAAGTGATCACAGATGTGGTTAGCGAAAAAACCATGACCCCAAACGCACCAATTGCTATGACAACGTTCTACAAAGCAGGAGGGAAACAGGTCTGGCCCGAAAGGGCTATGACAACCAGCACATTGCCAAAGGGTCTTCTGGATGGAGCAGTCGACTGGGAGTGTACAGCAGACCTCCCAGAGTGGAGAAATTACCCAGATGTCATCAGCAAGACAGGCATGAGACCAGACATCGCTCTCCACTCTGACTCCTCGAAACAAGTGATTCTGATAGAACTCACTGTGCCATACGAAAGCAGAATGGAAGAAGCACATATCTACAAGACCGAAAAATACGCCGGTCTTGCCAGCACCCTGAAGAAAGCAGGTCTGCGGGTCAAAATCTTCGCCATAGAGGTCGGGGCAAGAGGGTTTGTGGGCACCTCCGCTTATGATCTCATGAAACAACTCGCCATTTCTGGGAAGAAGAGGACTAGAGCCCTTAAAGCGATGGCAGAGGCAGCAGAAAGGAGCTCAAGCTGGATCTGGGCAAGGAGGAACCAAAAAAGTGAACTTCATAAGGATTAAATTCCCTACAGATGATGTGTGCCCCGTTAGCACATTGGTAAAACCGCGTACCGCAGTTCTGAAGCGCAGAATCGCCCAGGTTCGATCCCCGGCGTGGGAAAAAAAAAAAAATAGACAACAG